>JAOTAX010000198.1:17631509-17657887 GCA_025629825.1 Erythroxylum guanchezii | reverse complement strand
TTGTAAAAGTGATTTTTGGAGTTGTATTGGAAGAGATATTTTAGGTAAAAGATGAGTTAGATGTAAAATATTGAAAGATTGAAAATCTGAAAAATGTTCATTGAGGATGCTTCAGTCTTTTAGCCACAATGTTTTCTCTAGTTGTCCAAACGAGATGATTCTTGATTTAAATTAAACTAGAGATATATGGCTACATTTCGTATGAAGACATCAAATTTCAATTCTGTCTCAAAGAGTCTCAAAATTTCATAAAGTTGAGAACTGGGTGCAGTACATTGAGAGCTGAGTGTAAAATTCATGTTCTAAATTCGAAAGAAAATCTGGATTAATCTAGATAGATTTTCGCAAAGTTGCCTTCTTGAAAGTTATAGATCTTTCCTTTTTCTTTCCAACGGTATATAGTATGGAATTTTTGGACATTGAAGTCAAAAGTTATGATCTTTAGATGTGAAGATATGAAAGTAAGATGAAGCGAAAGTAAGATGAAGCGAAGTAAGACGAAGCGAAAGTAAGACGAAGCAAAGTAAGACGAAGTGAAGGTAAGATGAAGCGAAGGTAAGACAAAGCGAAAGTAAGATGAAGTGAAAGTGAGATGAAGCAAAGTAAGATGAAGCGAAAGTAAAACGAAGCGAAAATAAGACGAAGCTAAAGTAAGACAAAGCGAAAGTAAGACGAAATGAAAGTAAGACGAAGTGAAAATAAGACGAAGCAAAGTAAGACTATTGAGGACAGAAACATGTTTGAATTCTTTTGGTCATAACTTCTTCTCTAGACACCCAAATGATCTTATTCTTGAACCATTGGATTCGTAAGACATAGAGGAATACTTTTTTAGAAGAGAGTTTGATCAAATTACTTCTTTTCACCTTCTGATTATACATGTACAGTAGACCCAAAAGGAGTGTCTTGGAAAAATCTTAATTGATTCAATGAGAGATGAATTGCAAATTTTTAATGGTTTTAGTGAGGGCATAAACCTAAGTATAAGTTATACTTAGAGGAGTTTTGATATGGGGATGGTTTTGTGAAGAATTTATGGAATGATACCCGGAATTATCATGAACATGCATTGTATATAATTCATTTCATACATGTGCATTCTTGAATACTTATGGTTGTACAAATTGTGATATTGTGTTTATTATTTGTTATAGAGGGACAATTGGAATGTCAACCTCCAGACGTTGCCAGATCTTCCAGGCATTAGCTTCGGGAGCAACTTATGAGTCAATCTAGATGTTTTCTTAGGATTGATTGTTCTGAGTGGTTTTGATTTGTTAAACTTCCATTTTATTGAAATGTTTGTGATCTGATTCTGAATTCCAGACTTGAAGTCCGAGGAGTATAATAGTTGGGCATATTTTGGAAGTGCTTTGATTCGTTGTGAAATTCTGTATGTTATGTGTATTCTCACGAAAGTTCAATGCCGGACTTAGGTCCAATGAATGTGAGTTTCTGATTAAACATTATATGTGATATGACATAATTAGTATATGATGCATTTCATAAAATGCATGCTCAAATAAAAGCGTTGTGACTTGAGTAGCCAGTTTGAACCGCTTCCACATAGAGCTTTGCTCTGTGAACTCTGATTTTGCACGTAGAGCTTTGTTCCGTAAATTCTGATTCTGCACGTAGAGCCATGCTCCATGAACTCTGTTCTAACTGAGCCCTATGTGCCAGTATTTGTGTAAGTGATTGGCACTCAGTCACAACAATAAGAATGAACACAAGTCTCATACATATATTATTATAAGACTGAACATCATGAATGGTTTGCAAGGTGATATTGAATGACTATGTGACATGCCATGATATGTGAGTATCTGAAAAATAAATGTATGCTTAAAATGAGTAATTATGCAAAATGTGATATGTGTACAAGATTCGGTGAATCAATGATGGTTCACTTATTGAGTTTGCAAAACTCATCAAAATTGCATCGTTGTCTTTTCAAGACTGAGAGCTGACTCTAGCTACTAAGAGGCTCTACTGTCTTGTAGATTGTGTTTTGGCAAGAGAAATCATGGCTCAAAGGTCAGTCAGCTAGGATTTTTGGGTGGCTTAGATAGATTTGATGTATTTTCCTCTTTCATATAGTACTCCTGTATTAGATTTTGTGAATGTACATATAGAACATTTCGAAAGACACAATGTAGACATTCAGTGTTCATGAAATGGAATGAGGAAAAAAAAGTTGGTTTTTAAATATTGTAGATTTCTTATGATGCTTTACAATTTATTATAATACCATGCCATGTGAAGTAAGTGTAGTGATCGAACGTAGCGTTCCCTTATCCTAGGGTATGTGCCGGAATGACCTCCAGGCGCCCTGGTGCGTATCTTTAGGTAAGGGAGCACTACATTTAAGTGGTATCAGAGCATGGTTTGGCATCTGTTGGGACACATAAGAATGTTAAGCATGAAATATCATGAAAAATGCAGATAATGATTGAAGTTATTATTTTTTATAGGTCATCCGCTTTAGGTGATCAGATTGATCAACCAGCTGACCAAGGATCTGTAGGAGTCAATAGAGAGTTCTCGGTACCTCGATCTGAGGGTTACCTCCTAGAGTTCCCAAGAGAAGGGAGAGGAGGTATGATAGGCTACGAAAGCAGGGAGCTGTGAACTTATATGGAAGCATCGACCCTGCTGAGGTCGAGGGATGGTTAAAGAGGACAGAGAGAGTATTCAATCAGATGGACTGCGAGCCTGATGAGAGGTTTGACTATGCAGTATAATTACTGCAAGGCCCAGCTTGCTAGTGGTGGAAGACTGTTCCAGGTAGTACCACCAAGCCTTGTCCATTAAAGTGGGAAGACTTTCTGAGGGTCTTCAAAGACAATTACATGCCCAAGATCTATTTGGACATGAAGATGTAAGAGTTCTTGGAATTGAAGCAAGGCAAGATGTCAGTGGCAGACTATAAGGTCTAATTTAATGAATTGATGGGTTATGTTACTGCTCTGATCCCTACAAAAGAAGACAAGTGCAGGTTGTTTGAGAATGGGCTTAATATGAAGATCAGAACAAGGTTGGCAAGGTCAAATATGGGCACTTTCACTGAGTTAAGAGCTACCTCAATTAGAATTGAACAGCTGATGAAGGAGAAACAAGCAGAGACTGGGCAAGGGTCCAGAGGAAAGAGGCCTAGTGAGAGTCAAGGCAGTTCTAGCAGGAGCTTCAGCAAGCGCCAGAATAGACCATTCAGATCCTCAGGTGGATCCAGGCAGTCAGGATCTAGGCCAAGGGGCAGGATGTCACAAACTAGCAGTGAGAGAGGCTCAGCTTAGAATCAGCTTCCAGTTTGTGAGTATTGTGAGAGAAGGCATGGTGGTGAGTGTCAGAGAATGTCTGGGGCTTGTTTTAAATAAGGCTCCATGGGCCACCAGATTAGAGATTGTCCAGCTACTTTGGGGACTCAGACTGCTGTCAGTAGGCGATCTGGGAGTAATACAACAGTTCAACAGAGCAGAGGTGGTGGATCTAGACAGAGAGGCCGAGGGAGAGACAGAGGGAGAGCTGGGAGTTCTTCCATGAGGCCTGAGGGACAGAGCAGCCAATCACAGTCCTAGGTTAGGGTCTATGCTATGACCCGATAGGAGGCCCAAGACTCACTAGATGTGGTGGCAGATGCGCTTCTTGTTTATGACTTTGAGGCTTTTGCACTGCTAGATCCAAGATCCACACACTCCTTTATCACACCGCATTTGGCATATAGTTTGCATTGTGATAGGGAGTTACTGCAGTTTGGGTTAGAGGTGAGTACACCTCTAGGTAGTAGTACTATTATAGGTAAGGTATGCAAGGGGTGCTTGATCAGGATTGATCAAGCAAAGTTGGAGGCAGACCTGATAGTATTGCAGTTGAGGGAGATAGATGTGATCTGAGGCATGGATTAGCTCACTACCCATAGGGCCATCATGAACTGCTACACCAAAGAGGTAGTACTGAAATCTCCTGGTCAGCCAAGTGCAGTATTAAGAGGAATTAGTCAGGCAGTACCAGCCAGGATGATATCATTCATAAGTGCACTGAGGTTGATGCAGGGGGGATGTGATGCTTATTTGGCCTATATCATTGATACTAGAGTCGAGCAGAGTATGCTGGATATTCCTGTGGTTAGGACGTTTCCGGATGTGTTCCCCGAGGAGTTGCCTAGCTTACCACCAGATCGAGAAATGGAGTTCACGATTGATGTAGTTCCAGGTGTTACTCCTATATCTATTCCTCCATATAGGATGACACTTGTGGAACTAAAGGAGTTGAAGGCTCAGCTGCAAGAGTTGTTGGAAAAGGGCTTTATAAGACCCAGTGTTTCACCTCGGGGAGCTCCAGTGCTATTTGGGAAAAAGAAGGATAGGACTTTGAGGTTCTGCATCGATTACAGGCAACTGAATCGGGTGACAATGAAGAACAAGTATCCGTTGCCTAGAATTGATGATTTGCTTCATCAATTGCAGGGAGCTCAGGTATTTACTAAGCTGGATCTGAGATCAGGGTATTATCAGTTGAAGATAGCTGAGGCTAATGTACCTAAGAGTGCTTTCAGGAGCAGGTATGGGCACTTCGAGTTCTTAGTGATGCCATTAGGGCTGTCTAATGCCCTGACAACTTTTATAGCCCTGATGAATAAGGTGTTTCAACCCTAACTAGATCGATTTCTGATTGTGCTTATTGATGATATCTTAGTGTACTCAAAGAGTAGAAAGGAGCTTGCTGAGCATCTGAACGTCATTTTACAGATTATGAGAGAGAAGCAGCTGTATGCCAAATTTAGTAAGTGTGAATTTTGGTTAGATCAGGTTGTGTTTCTGGGGCATATAGTGACCGGAGATGGCATACAGGTAGATTTGAAGAAGGTAGAGGTAGTGATGAATTGGGAAGCTTCGTGAAATGTGTCGGAGATCTGAAGCTTCTTTGGATTAGCCGGATATTACCAGAAGTTTATTGGGGGGTTTTCTTTGATCTCGGCCCCTCTGACAAGACTTTTGAGGAAGAATGTAGTGTTTGTATGGAATGAGGAGTATCAGAAAAGTTTTGAGGAGATGAAACATCGGTTGACTACTGCACCGGTGTTGACTATTCTATCAGGGACTGGAGGATATGTGGTGTATAGTGATGCTTCGCATCAAGGATTAGGATGTGTATTGATGCAGCATGGTAAGGCGATTGCCTATACATCGAGACAATTAAAGTCTCACGAGATCAATTATCCGATACATGATTTAGAGCTAGTTGTAGTTGTATTTGCTCTAAAGATTTGGAGACATTATTTGTATGAAGAGACTTTTTGGATATACACAGATCATAAGAGTTTGAGATATTTGCTGAGCCAGAGAGAGTTGAACTTGAGGCAGAGGAGATGGATTGAGTTAATGAAGGATTATGACTACACTATTGAGTACCCCCGAGGAGAGCTAATGTGGTTGCTGATGCTTTGAGCAGGAAGTCTAATATCAGTACCGCTCAGATTTAGCTATCGAGGCTACCTAATCTGATTCATTTGAGAGCTCTGAATGTAGAGTTAAATCTGGAACAAGATAGGGCCTTGATTGCTACATTGAAAGTGAGACCAATGTTACATTACAGAATCAAAAGAGTCCAGAGTAAAGATCCTGATATGGTAAAGCTTATGGAGAAAGTGAAAATGAATCCAGATTCTGAGTTTGAGTTGAGGGATAAGACTTTATGGTTGAGACATAGGCTGTGTGTGCCTAATGTAGATGATCTGAGGAAGGAGATTCTTGATGAAGCTCATATGTCCGCCTATGCTATGCATCCTGGTACTACCAAGATGTATAATACACTGAAGTAGCATTTTTGGTGGCCAGGAATGAAGAAGCAAGTGGCGGAGTATGTAGCTAGATATATGACATGCCAGCAGATGAAAGATGAGCACCAGGCTCTGGTAGGGAAGCTTAATTCGTTGCCTATTTCGAAGTGAAAATAGAAACGAATTACTATAGACTTCATCATAGGACTGCCTAAGACTTCGAGGCAGAATGATGCTATATGGGTCATAGTGGACCGGTTGACTAAATCTACCCACTTCTTACCAGTGAGAGAATAACTCACTTGATCAATTGGCCCAGAAGTATGTGAATGAGGTGATGAGACTGCATGGGGTTCTGGTGTCCATAGTATCGAACAAGGATCCTAGATTTACTTCAAGGTTTTGGAGGGACTTGCAGTCTGCTATGGGTACTAAATTAAACTTCAGTACAGCATTTCATCCTCAGACAGATGGACAGAGTGAGAGGACAATCAAGACTGTTGAGGATATGCTTAGAGCTTGTGTATTGGAGTTTAGATGAGCTTGAGATCAATACATGGCATTGATAGAGTTTGCCTATAATAACCATTACCACAATAGCATCGAAATGGCACTGTATGAGGCGCTGTATGGTAGAAAATGTCGGTCGTCATTGTATTGGGATGAAGAGGGTTTGAGAATGGTTGAAGGCCCAAAGTTGATACATGATACAGTAGATAAGGTGAAGTTGATCTGAAGCCGAATTAAAGCGGCTCAAGATAGACAGAAGAGTTATACGAATCATCACTAACGTGATATGGAGTACAGTGTGGGAGACAGAGTATTCCTAAGAGTGTCACCATGGAGAGGAGTGTTGAGATTCAGTAAAAAGGGCAAGTTGAGCCCTAGGTATATTGGTCTTTACGAGATCATTGAGAGGATTGGACCTTTAGCCTATAAGTTGGTTTTACCAGATGAGATGTCTCAATTGGATAATGTGTTTCATGTGAGTATGCTCTGAAGATATCGATCAGGTCCGACACATGTGATATCGGCTCAGGAGATTGAGGTTGCTAGTAATCTAAGCTATATTGAGGAGCCGATCAAGATTGTGGGATCACAGATTAAGCAATTGAGGAACAGGGTCATTCCATTAGTAAAAGTCCTTTGAAGGAACCACTCAACTGAAGAAGCAACATGGGAGACAGAGGAGTATATGAGGAAACAATATCCCCACCTGTTCGAGCAAACAGGTAAGAATTTCGAGGACGAAATTTCTTTAAGGGGGGGGGGGAGAATTGTAACATCCCATTACTTATGGGGAGGTTAGAATAGTAAATATGAGTGTTCAATGAGAGATAAGAAATGCATGTTCATGTTCATGCATAATATGACATGCTCATATAGGTGAATAGTGACATTTTGCACATGAATATGTATATACATGCATTCATTGATATTCCGGGTATAATTCGATTGATTTGTGATTTTTTTTGAATTATTAATGTTTTTACATTGGAAAACGGGTTAGTAGAATTGTATTATTTTTTAATTTTGGTGAACTTAGGAATACTTTCAGAATTTTTGGAATTTTTATGGAAAAAGGAATCAAAAGAGTATTGGGGGAAATTGGATTGCAAAGATGATAGTTGTATTGTAAAGAGGAGAGCTAGATGGAGTTAGTCTCAAAAGAAACTAAGTTAGGGTTTAGTCATTAAGAAAATGACAAGTGTCACTTAAGCTTTTTATACTTTTGCTAGAAGTAGGTTACTATTCTCTGAGAGTTGAAAGGTGATGTGATATGTCAAAGTTCCTTCTTCATCATCACCTTCTTCAAATTTTCTTCCCATATATAGAGTTTTCCAGCAAACACCTTCTAAAAAATTTCTATGCTCTTCCTTTCCTACCCTAAGCTCACTTTGCCATTTGTGTCCTCTACCTTAAGAAAAACCAGAAGCTGGTCATTGTACTCAGTGAAGTACGTAAATTGTGTGGAGTTTAGGGCTTGAAGATTTTGAAGTTTTCAGCAGGTAAGTAGTGAATAAATCCTTCAGAGTAGGGGATTTATGAAATAAATTTGATAAGTTACTGTCATCTGTACGGAAAATGACATTTACGTGTTTGTTCATAAATATTATGTTGTTGGGGATGAAATTTTTTTTGGTTATAATGTTAATTTAATGGAAGAGATATTTTAGGTAAAAGATGAGTTAGATGTAAAATATTGAAAGATTGAAAATATGAAAAATGTTCATTGAGGATGCTTCAGTCTTTTAGCCACAATGTTTTCTCTAGTTGTCCAAACGAGATGATTCTTGATTTGAATTAAACTAGAGATATATGGCTATATTTCGTATGAAGACATCAAATTTCAATTCTGTCTCAAAGAGTCTCAAAATTTCATGAAGTTAAGAATTGAGTGCAGTATATTGGGAGCTGACTATAAAATTCATATTCTGACTTCAAGAGAAAATCTGGATTAATCTAGATAGATTTTGGTAAAGTTGCCTTCTTGAAAGTTATAGAGTCTTCTTTTATCTTTCCAACGGTATATAGTATAGAATTTTTGGACATTGGAGTCAAAAGTTATGATCTTTATATGTGGAGATGTGAAAGGAAGACGAAGTGAAAGTAAGACAAAGCAAAGTAAGACGAAGCAAAGGTTAGACGGAGGGAAAGTAAGACAAAGCAAAAGTAAGACGAAGCAAAGTAAGACGAAGCGAAGGTAAAACGAAGCGAAAGTAAGATAAAGTGAAAGTGAGACGAAGCAGAGTAAGACGAAGAAAAAGTAAGACGAAGGGAAAGTAAGATGAAGCAAAGTAAGGCGAAGCGAAAGTAAGGCAAAGCGAAAGTAAGACGAAGCGAAAATAAAACGAAGCAAAATAAGACGATTGAGGATAGAAACATGTTTGAATTCTTTTGGTCATAACTTCTTCTCTAGACACCCAAATGATCTGATTCTTGAACCATTGGATTCGTAAGACATAGAGGAATACTTTTCTAGAAAAGAGTTTGACCAAATTACTTTCTTTTCACCTTCTGATTGTACATGTACAGTAGACCCGAAAGGAGTGTCTTAGAAAAATCTTAAGTGATTCAATGAGAAATGAATTGCGAATTTTTAATGGTTTTAGTGAGGCATAAACCTAAGTATAAGTTATACTTAAAGGAGTTTTGATATGGGGATGGTTTTGTGAAGAATTTATGGAATGATACCCAGAATTATCATGAACATCCATTATACATAATTTATTTCATACATGTGCATTCTTGAATACTTATGGTTGTACAAATTGTGATATTGTGCTTATTATTTGTTATAGAGGGGCAACTGGAACGTCAACCTCCATACGTTGTTGAATTTTCCAAGCATTAGCTTCGGGAGCAACTTATGAGTCAATCTAGATGTTTTCCTAGGATTGATTTGTTCTGAATGGTTTTGATTTGTTAAACTTCCATTTTATTGAAATGTTTGTGATCTGATTCTGAATTCCAGACTTGAAGTCCGAGGAGTATAATAGTTGGGCATGTTTTGGAAGTGTTTTGATCCGTTGTGAAATTCTATATGTTATGTGTTTTCTCACGAAAGTTTAATGCCGGACTTAGGTTTGATGAATGTGAGTTTCTGATTTAAAATAATATGTGATATGACATGATCAGTATGTGATGCATTTCATAAAATGCATGCTCAGATAAAGGCGTTGTGACTTGAGTGGCCAGTTTGAAGCGCTTCCACGTAGAGCTTTGCTCTGTGAACTCTGATTCTGCACGTAGAGCTTCGCTCCGTGAATTCTGATTCTGCACGTAGAGCCATGCTCCATAAACTCTGTTCTGACTGAGCCTTATGGGCCAGTATTTGTGTAAGTGATTAGCACTCAGTCACAATAATAAGAATGAACACGAATCTCATGCAGTATTTGTGTAAGTGATTGGCAGTCAGTCACAACAATAAGAATGAACACGAGTCTCATGCATATAAGATTATAAGATTGAAGATCATGAATGATTTGCAAGGTGATATTGAATGACTATGTGACATGCCATGATATATGAGTATCTAAAAAATAAATGTATGCTTAAAATGAGTAATTATGCAAAATGTGATATGTGTATAAGATCCGGTGAATTTATCAATGATGGTTCACTCATTGAGTTTGCAAAACTCATCAAAATTGCAACGCTGTCTTTTCAAGACCGAGAGACGACTCTAGCTACTGAGAGGCTCTACTACCTTGTAGATTGTGTTTTGGCAAGAGAAGTCATAGCTCAAAGGTCGGTTAGCTGGGATTTTTGGGTGGCTTAGATAGATTTGATGTATTTTCCTCTTTTATATAGTACTCCTGTATTAGATTTTGTGAATGTATATATAGAACTTATTGAAAGAAACAATGTAGAAATTCGGTGTTCATGAAATGAAATGAGAAAAAAAGTTGGTTTTTAAATATTTTATATTTCTTATGATGCTTTACAAGTGATTATAATACCATGCCATGTGAAGTGAGTGTAGTGATCGAATGTAGCATGCCCTTATCCTAAGGTATGTGCCGGAATGACCTCCGGGCACCCCGGTGCGTATCCTTAGGTAAGGGGGCGCTATAGTATGAACAGTAACTAAGACGATGTGTATGAACAGTAACTAAGATGATGTGTATGAACAATAACTAAGACGATGTTTTCTTCCTTCTTACATTTGCATCATCTTAGTTTTGCATCGTCTTACTTCTGCATCGTCTTACTTTTCACTCTCTAACATCGCCACTTATAAAGATCATAACTTTTGACTCAAATATCCAAAATTTCCATACTATATACCGTTGGAAAGATTAAAAAAAAAAGATCTACAACTTTTAAGAAGGAAACTTTGCCAAAATCTCTCTAGATCAATCCCAAATTCTCCCTAAAGTCCAAAGACGAATTTTACATTCATCCACCCATTGTACTGCACCCAGTTTTCAACTTTATAAAATTTTGAGGCACTTAGAGACAGAATTGAAATTCAATGTCTTCATAAGAAATGTAGCTATATGTTTCTATTTTAATCCAAATTAAGAATCATCTCGTTTGGATAACTAGAGAAAAAGTTATGGCTAATAGACCGAAGTACACTCAGTGAACATTTTCCATATCACTACCAATTTTGTTTCCAAAACTTTCCTTATCACAACTCATACCAAGATCACTCTTTCAACTCCCTCTACTTCTTATTTTCAATAAAATCACATTTAAAAACAATCATGTCTGAAAGTTGTCAATGAATGCATGTACCACTTTTTTTATGTGCAAACATTCAATATTTATGTGCATATATGCTAACATGATGCATGAGCAAGAAAATGCATTTCCTTAATCTCTCTTTGAGCTCCCATGTACTGAAATTTCAGATCCTAACCCTTAATATGGGGACGGGATGTTACAGTTTTTCTATTGTTGTTTTTGGTTTCTCTTTCCTATTTTTAGTTTCTGTTTTTTCCTTAAAAAACAAAAATATGTTTGGTTAAAATTTGTAATATAAAAATTGAAAACAAAAACTTGTTTGGTTGATATTTGTAATAAAAAACTGAAAAAAAAAAGCATGTTTGATTTTATTATCTTGTTTTTATTTTTTTAATTATACTCTTATGTGTAATAATTAAAAATATAATAAATTATATTTTTAAAATAATTAATTATTATTGTAAATAAAATCAAATATATGCAAATAAAACCTTATTAAAAGAATGGATACATAAAAGAATGCCTTCCTTTGGTCTTGGGACAACATACATAAAAAAAATGCAAAAGCCAACATAGCAGTTCCTAGAAGTAAAAAGAGCGTCCCACCAATTGTTATTATAGAAGGTAATGGATATTGTCCCACTCATCAACCTATTCACTGCCATCCCCCAAGCCACACCTTAAGCTCTCAATCTCAATTGAAAAATCTCTAAGGAATACACATAAACCATAGGACCTATCCCAACAAAGAATGCAGACTAGTATAAGCATACCATTGCAATGCTTATCCCAACTGCCCATAAGACCTTAGTATTAGAGTGGTGAGTCACTGTAAGGCATGACCCCATAAGTAAAAGTGCCATTATCATACCACCAACACTGCTTATAAGCAATGGCCCACGTCCTTTTAGGAGTTTCTCGAAATATTTTGAATATGAACTCTTAAGATTATTTGAATCAAACTATCTTTCGACTTTTTGTTTGAAACGTTTAGTTTTCACTGTTTATTATTTTACGTAACTGCAGTTTTTCTCTGTACAAACCACACAACAAAAGGAGCATGAACAAGAACAAGAACAAGTACAAAGCAGCATCAATTAAGATATAATTGTGGATTAATTTGCTTCTGTCGTTGACTCTTCTTAATCACTTCTGCTCTCATCGTCGATTTGATTTTTTATCTGAGATACCGAGCAAAAAAAAAACAGAATCATTTTTCTTTTCACGTTTCTTGTATATGACTCTTTTTTGGTCTACCAAATGGACACGTTAAGCTTCACTGGAGCTTAATTAATTGAATAAAGTCCCATCAAACCCTTTCCTTGTGTCCTTTAGTTTTGAAGATTCCAGTCGGCAATTTTCGTTTTGCTTGTGGTTTGACCTCTCTACATTAGGTATTATCACTCACTTCTAGGCCATTTAGTAAAGTTCTTTAATTGAAATTGGATTGAATTGAGAACCTAAAAATGGCCTCTCTAAATGATAGAGACGAAGAAGAAGCACCATTGGTCCCTTCTGATTTTCTTAAGAAGAAGAACCATACATGTGATGTTCATATCCTAAGCTCTGCGTTTTTGCTTATGTTTCTTGCCTATGGAGCAGCTCAGAATCTTGAGACCACAGTCAATAAACAAACCTGGAAATTGCAGACAGAAGTAATTGCAAAAGATAGCAGAAGATGAAGAGATTGAGAAGACGATGAAGATGATAAATTTTTCGTTGATTTCTATATGCAGAGACCTTTTAACGCAAATGATTGAAAAAACTTAAGCAAAGAAAATAAATAGGCAGTAGGTATAACCAGAGAAACAACGGAAGATGTTGAAGACGCAGAAGATTATACAGTCGCATAGAAAACTAGTTTTTGTGAAATATAAAAACCTGTTTTAAAAATACACGAAAACGTCTTTTTTATGTTTTCAAAAAAGTGTTGCAGTTTTTCTATTTTTAACAACAAAAAACGAAAACAATTTCAACCAAACTAATTTTTTAGGACGGTTTTATTTTTTATGAAAACAACAACAACAAAAAACTCAAAAATAAAACAGAACCAAACACCTCCTTAATTAAGTGGAAGAGGCTACTGGCAGAATATTCAACTTGGGAAAAATTCTTAGAATATGCAGGATCAATTCATGAACCTTGAAGGCAAAGTTCAACTGAAAGGGGAGGGTAATGATATACCTAGAAGATTCTTAAGGGTGCCATGAAATAATCCAAAATATTTGGATTGGTCTTGAGTTAATAACGATTGACAAAGTCATATCTTAAATCTTTGTTGAAGATTAGGTATAGGATTACTTATTAAAATTTAATAATATTCTTGCTGATAGCGATTGGGTTTTCTTACTATCTTTTGAGATCTTAGTTTTTAGAAAAAATAATTGTGTTTCCTTTGTATTTATTCTCATTCGATGGAATATAAAAGGGCAAGTTTATTCAACAAAATTGTTGTGGTCATTTTCACCTTAAGTAGAAAACTTATTTAAAATTTCTTAGAAGTTATGATTGGGACCTATTAGAATTGCAGATTTCCTTTACTTAATTTCTTCATTGGCTTAAGGAATAGCCCAAGTTGTAAATTATATGTAAATGATAGTGCATCATATACTAATGATTTAGATGATCTTCTTTTTCCGAACATTAGAACAAGTTAGGTAATTGTTGATAAAAAGTGGTGAATTAGAGGTTAAGGAGGTGAAGTGAGTGTGGGGAGGTATTGGTTTTGAGAGGAACAAAATCGAAAGCGAAGGAAGGTGATGTAGGGATTTAAGTTTATATATATATATATATATATAATTTGTAATTTACCCAATTTTTATAAGTTAATTTACGGATGTAGAAATTACAATTCATTTGTCATATACGTAGTAAATATATTAGCTAATGTAACTTGCCACAATAATCTTGTTAATAAGAACTCTAAGGACGTGTTAATTTTATTAAAAAAAATTAAAATTAAATATTTTATTATCACTTTTTAAAGATAAAGTTAGAATTGTAAAATAATTTTTAAATTCTTATGCTCGTAAAATATGTCGATAAATTTTAAGAGAACTGAACGTATAAAAATAAACAAAGATTAACTATAAATTATATTTTAAATATGCTAGTGTATACACAAGCCGGAATTCATTCTTCAAGGAATAAATGTTTCTTTTGTGCGGCTTTGAGTAGTTCGTAAAGAGTCTTACGTCTGAGTCGGTGGGTGTTAAGCCCAACCCAAGATCACGTCCAGGCATTGGTCGTCCAACACGTGGGCGCATCCTACTATTGCCACCTACATGGGAGTACAGCCCTTCCGAGAAAAACAAGAGAGCCAAAAAGCACACACGTTAGTCCCATTGCTGGTCCTCCTCCGCTACACTCTCATGCGAAACTTGATTGGCGTTCTTTTTTGGAGCTCAAATGGCTACGGTGACGGTTGTTTCCACGGCGTCTGTGTTGCCTTCGCGCACAATACCCAAGAGGCGACAGGTGACGGCGATGGGGAATTTTAGCCACTTCGGAGATGTGGTTCTCAAAGATTTCGACTTCTTGAAGAAAACAATCGGTAGAGGAGTCGATTGGGCGAATCAAGCGTTTCGCATTCCGCAAGTTCTCAAAACTCTAGATGATACCCTCTGGTTGCGCCATCTTGAGGACCCCACCGCTCCTCCTCTTCAGCCTCAATCTTGGCCTCAGCCGTACTATCCAGGTCAGGTCATTAATTAATAGAAATTACATGTGTATCTTCGAGTTGTTTGTTTACTCCTTGCTTAGTAGCTGAGATTGTAAGGGAAGGCGTCTGATGTGCTTGCAGAACTTTCTTCTGTGGATTTACTAATGGCTGACCTCAAAGCCTTGCAAGCTTATGCCACCTATTTCTACTATCTTTCTAAGCTTTGGTCCAAGCCGCTTCCCGAAGCTTACGACCCCCAAGATGTTGCTGACTACTTCAATTGCAGGCCTCATGTAGTTGCGTTTCGGTTTATTGAGGTGCACTTGACAGCGTGATCATTTCTATTTGCGAAACTTGCATATATTAGTTACAAAAAGCCACATTCTACGAGCTTTTCCCTACCTTAACTCCGCACTTATATATATAAAGAGGATGCTTGTATATATTTTTGGGATCAAATTCCTTTACATTGCGAACTGCGCTTGTCTTTGGCGTAGCCTCGAAAGTGATCTCTTGTAATATATAAATATTCTGAACTTTGACATAATGGCATTTCTACTAATTTGACGATTAGCACTGACGCTGGAACGCTTATTTAACATTCTTCTGACGTCAGGTCCTGCGGTGTTCTGATGATGCATGTTGTACTGTCTCGAGCATCTCTACTTGTTTATATCTCACTCATTTTTCTTCCTTGAAAAGCTGTTGTCTTCTTATTTTTTTCTCATCAAGTTTGAATTTTGTGCTCTGGAAGGTTTTTCTTGCCTTTACCTCGGCTGTAATTAAAATCCGAACTTCGAACTTCAGAAAGACGTTTGGTTCTAGTTCAGATAAAGATGCAGATGAAAATATCTTTCAGTACAATTTTGGGACTGTCTTAAAGGAAACGATGCTACATTTAGGTCCCACCTTTATTAAAGGTAAATATTCTAATCCGATGAATCAAAAGTTGGCATTATTCTTTCGCTAATTGTCTTTAACTAACTCTGCTACTCAAATCCCCGCTCCATGGCCCACAGCATGTAAAAGAAAAAAGAGAAGCTTTTTATATTGCTCTTACAGCATGGTATGGGCTTCTATTAGGTCAAAAGATTAGTAATACATTTCTCTTTGATTTCTCATGCAGTTGGTCAGTCCCTTTCTACAAGGCCAGATATAATTGGTCCTGAAATTTCTAAGGTAAAATGCGAGCCCCAATTTGGTAGAAATTCACAGGCATACGTTGATCCTTAAATTGGATATTAGGTCTCAGGTCAGATCTAAGTTGCATATAGAATTTTAACCCATCATATCTAACTTTTTTTTTTTTAATTCCATGTTTGTGGCCAATGTGGATGCTTGAAACAGACCCCATTTGGTGATATTGATGATAAAGAGTAGCATTGCTACGATGTACACTAGAATTTTACAGAAGTATCCTAATATCATCCCAAAATTATGATCAAGTTAATCACTAGTCTGCATAACAGTTGTGCATTCACATAATTTCCTGATTTAAGTATTCAAGATTTTTATTTGTTTTTGACTCTTGTGCTAGTTACTTCCTTTCTGTTGATGCACAATCTTCAGTGCTCTGTACATTAAGATCTGTTGTTGGATTCCTTTACCTTCTCTTTTTTTTTCCAGAATATGTGATTTTATTTCATGATCGCAGGCCCTTTCTGAGCTACATGATCAAATCCCTCCTTTTTCTAGAGCTATGGCTATGAAAATCATCGAAGAGGAATTGGGTTCACCAGTTGAGTCATTTTTTAGCTGTATTTCGGAGGAGCCAGTTGCTGCAGCATCATTTGGTCAGGTTGCATACTTGATCTAATTGTTCTGTATTTTTGATTAAGCAACTCTAATCGTACAAATGAATCAAACATTCAGATATATCCCAATAAGCTTCATTCATCATGATTGTGTGGCTTGCTTATTATCAACTTATTTCACATGCATTGTAGGTGTACCGTGGAAATACACTAGATGGTCGTATTGTTGCTGTCAAAATTCAGCGTCCTAATCTCCGTCACGTGGTAGTTCGAGACATTTATATACTTCGTCTTGGGGTTTGTATTGCCAACATGCGTTTTGTTCTCCTCTTCTTCTGGTATCCAGTTGCTGAATAGCTTAGTTATCACTTCTCAGCTGGGACTGTTGCAAAAAGTTGCAAAGAGGAAAAGTGATCTTCGTCTCTATGCTGATGAGCTTGGCAAAGGTTTACTTGGAGAGCTGGATTACAACTTAGAGGCTGCCAATGCCTTCAAGTTTCAGGTATTTACTGCTTCTTGAAAGAGATATACTGCTATTAGTTCCATAACATTATTGAAAAAGACATGTTTATGAAAACATGAATTTCTCATTACATTGTGGACTCATTATATGTTCAATATACATTTAGCATGGAAGTTGCTTATTTATTGGATATCTGTCCTACCTGCATCCTGCATGTACTCTGCTGCTAGGTGGAGCAGATTAAATAATTCAAAATAATTTGGATATCAGGGGTGGGAGACACTTGTTTATGTGGAGAGGCAGAAAATCTGTTTCTCTGTGAGGGGTGACAAAGGAAAGAAAGCACTACTACAAGAGTTTAAGCTTTGAACAAGTTCAGATTCCTTAAAAAGTAGCTTAGTGCCAGCTTCTATTGGTGTTGACTCAAAAGCTTAGCCTTGGCAGTGAAATAACAAGTTTATATTTGGAGGGAGAGACTCTTCCTTTCTCTTGACTAAACCTACTTTATTTGCAGGAAGCTCATTCAGCATTTTCATTTATTCATGTACCGAAAGTACTTCAACATTTGACTCGAAGGAGGGTTTTGACTATGGAGTGGGTTGTTGGCGACAGTCCAACTGCTTTATACTCTATATCTACTAGTAACACAGGTGATAGCGGGTTTATATATTCAGAGAGACAGAAAATTGAGGCAAGACGGCGTCTACTTGACCTGGTCTGTCATAAATCATGGTCTTCACCTATTTGTTATGGATTTTCTTGAGTCCCAGCTACTGTACATACTTTTATTTTGGATTGATCAGGAACTTTTAAAATTTTATTATTATGCTGTCTAGTCTTCATGCAATTTACAGCAGATTTTGTTTTTGCACAATTGTTCCAGGTTAACAAAGGAGTGGAAGCATCACTAGTTCAACTGCTTGAAACAGGACTATTGCATGCTGATCCTCATCCTGGAAATCTGCGTTATACATCATCAGGAAAGATTGGGTAACTTCTTGGGTTGCTTTGTCTTTTATTTCAAAAACTTGTTTTTACCGAGCAAAGTTGCTTAATTGGTTTCATTTTAGAGCATCTGCTCATTGTCATTGTCCTGATCCTCGAGCATACTCCTAAATGTCAATCTATATCAGAAGTGCCTAGAAACCACTTACAGTCACAGCTCTTCAAACTGTGATGTAATTTTTTGTTGCAGGTTCCTGGATTTTGGATTAGTTTGCCAAATGGAAAGGAAGCATCAGTTTGCTATGTTGGCATCTATAGTGCACATTGTTAATGGTGATTGGATGTCCCTTGTTCACTCCCTTATTGAAATGGATGTTGTAAGGCCAGGAACCAATATCCGCCGTGTCACAATGGTATTGTCTGTACTTCCATACTGGATTTTTGTCTCAGTATATTTGCCATGTAGTGAAATTTTGGGGATGTAAATGAGATGCTGCATTTATATATGAATAGAGTATTTGTCATCAAAATATCCTACTGCAATTTACTTCTCAGCTGTTAATTCCTTGTGATATCACTAACTTCTAGCCAATGCAGGAACTTGAAGATGCCATGGGAGAGGTAGAATTTAGCGATGGAGTTCCTGATGTGAAGTTCAGTAATGTAAGAAATCTTCTATTTTAAACGTTCTATAGACAAAAATTAAACTATTCTTCAGAAGGAACTTTGTGATATGGTAACCCTTTATCATTCTTGAGACAAAGTTTACCATGTTTGAGTGATTGCTATTTGCATTTGATTATTTTGGTAAGCCATTGTGTATTCTTTAGAATCTCTAAAATAAACTTTTAAAAACTAATCATTTGAGTTTCATTTCTCCTTTTCTTTGAATGATGAAATGACAATCCTACTCTGCCGATACTTTCCTATCTACTCTGCCAAAACTCTTTTGAATGTTGAAATAGATGGTACTCTGCACTGAAGGATGGATTCTCTTTAGTTCTCTAGTTTCTCATTTGAGCTTGTCCTGAAACAAAATTTTGTTAAATTCTGGAACACTTCTCAGTTTGTTAATCCTTTGTTCTTTTCTTTATTACTGTCCTTATGTTGCTTTATTCTTAGTAGTGGCTAATCTTGCCACAAATTTTCAAGGTTCTAAGCAAAATATGGTCTGTGGCCCTCAAGTATCACTTCCGCATGCCTCCATACTATACACTTGTTCTCCGTTCTCTAGCATCCCTGGAAGGTAAGTTATTGAGTACCATGTTCCTAATTATCTTCTAAGGAAATATGCATGTTCTTAAAATGGAGATGTGGAAATGACACTCATGATACTGTTGAAATTTATACAGTTTATATTATTATGCTTGTTATTTTCGTAATTGAGATTTTAAAAAACCAGATCAACTGTTACTGCTATTGGCCTTGGTGCTGCATATCGTTCCATTTCAAAATTTGATTCCAAAGTCCATGCTAATGCAACAAGTAATCTAAGTACCAGATCCCTTTAGAAGTTCATTCATGAAACTGTGGAGGTAAAAAGCAATATATATGGGCAGAGTGCTTATATTTTTGACATGGGAATGAATAAGAGCTGATTGTAATTAAAGTAGAAGATGCACAGGTTCAGGTCTTGTTGAGAGAGAGAGAGATATTCCAATGTCTCGTACTCATACTTGTAAAGGTCTTATATTGTAATTTCTAGAAGCAGGAGCCTTTTTGTAGAGGCATAGTAAATTGAGCCAATTCTGTTTGCTGCCATTTTCATTTTCAGGTTTGGCAATAGCTGCAGACCCTAACTTTAAGACCTTTGAAGCTGCATACCCATATGTTGTGAAGAAACTACTCACTGAGAATTCAGCTGAAACAAGGAAAATCCTATATTCGGTATAGAAAATGTGGATATTACATGTTGCAGTTAATATTAGAAATCTAAAATATCAAAATGAATCATTAGTTAGGGGTTCACTTTTGATGAATAGAGATGATATCTTCAAGATTATGATTTGATTGCATGGCTATGATAGATGTTCAAACATTGACAATGTCAGTTCATTTTCCTTACATAATGTAATGTTCTGGGCATCGACTGATTTTATTTTCAAATTCAGGTTGTCCTTAACAGAAGGAAAGAATTGCAGTGGAGTAGGCTTTCTCTTTTCCTAAGAGTAGGTTCAACTAGGTAAATGAAGATCAGCCTTTACTTGATATAGCATTATCTAGGTCTTTGTCTCTATTTTCTGATGGACTATTAGTGGGAAACATAATTGCTTAACTTGTATGACATAGAAGATATGTTGATGCAAAAAATGGTCCTTTCAGATTCCAAGTTGGCCTTTTCCATTCTGTTACCCATTTCAGAGTCTCACTTCATTTGTGGTCCTCTGATGTTCATGCAATCACCAATTTTCTGCAGGAAAGCCTTGAACCCAGTGACAATATCGAAAAGTGAAAGTTCTGTTGATTGTTTGCCAAATAAGTCCAGTGGTGTTCTCGACATTGCAAACTTGATCTTGCGGATTTTAACATCTAGAGATGGTATTGTGCTGAGGAAACTTCTGATGACTGCAGTGAGTGTCTTTTGAACTATAATCTTTTATATTGATGTCCTGTTACTGTTACTTCACATTTGTTTTGCCGGATTCTAGGTTAATTTGGGAGTGAAGAGATAGTGCATTCCTCTTGTTGGGCTTTTTCTGTACTAGATTATGGACCTGTAGATTATGTTTCTTCTGACCTCAAATGGACTTATTTTGCATCTCATTGAACAGGAAGGAGCTTCACTGGTCCGAGCAATGGTTTCCAAGGATGCAATTATTTTCAGGAAGCAAATTTGCCAGGTCATTGCTGATATACTATCACAGTGGATAATTCAAACTCTTGGACTAGGCACTGCGAGGACCCATTACAGTGTCCCAATAAAACACACTATTGAGCCTGGAAATGAAGAGCAGGGCCAATCTATTGGACTCTCAACAAATTTATATGATTTTCAATCTATTTTGAGAGATCGACGGCTGAAAGTGATATTTACCAGGATACTAAATTCTGCAAGGAAAGATCCCATGCTAATGCTCAAATTTTATTGGACCTCTTTTGTTATTTTTGTCAGAGCTACAGCATTGGCTTGTTATCGGGTTATTGTCTCTTTTTCGGAAGCCTATATTGGCCCCTTAATTCTTTCTCCCAAGAGAGTGGCAATTAGTGGCTGAATTACTTCACTCGCGAGGCTCATCAGTAGAAGATGTAGCTGAATTAGAATTGTTCCCATCAACTTGAAGATCTCAAAGTCGAGGTCTTCGAAATTTGGTTATACTTAATTTTGGTAGTGGAATGCATGGCAAGCTGTGGACGGGACAATTTACTGATTCAGGGTATGTACCCTAACTTTTCTGTACATAGCCGCCGCTGTTGCCAGTGCCACTGGTGTGAAATCCATATTTGATTTACTGAACATGTAAGCTTGTAAGGGCTGACGGATTATACAAGCATTTTGTTTTTGTATTATTCGGGGTACTGTTGTATAGGAAGCTGATGTAGGGAATTGTAGATTAGTTAATAATTTAGTACACCTTCGTATTTACATGAACTGAAACAAAAAGAAAGCTGAAAATCCAGTTCATTCCTTTCTATCTATGCGTTGAAAATGTATTGGGTCTTGAGTGAACTACAAAAGTCGCAGGCTGGTCTTCTCTTCATTATTTTTAAGTATTTGTGTTTTTGGAGTTAGCTGATTCCTGAAGTTTGTAGGGAGCATCTAAGGTCTTAATTGTTCGGAAGTTGTGAGGTGGATCTGTACATGCTTGACATTTACCTAAGAAAGTATACTTACAGTTTTCCACTGATGATCAACCACCTACAGATGAGAGTGGAATTGCAAGAGATGAAAATGGAGATCTCCATAACTCGTATTATCCTGAAATATTGCTGGTCAGTGTTCTACTTATAGGTGCAAAATCAGAGAACACTTTTATTTTTCTTACTTTGATAGAAAATACATACACAAATAAATAGTTAATACTTCAACCTAGAATAGGAAACACAATCGAAAATTTCCTATTTCACAACTTCCTATTTTCACTTGCTAAAAACATCCAATGCACCCTACGTAAAAATCAGCCTATATACATTCTTCCTAAGAGCTTGTATACAAAACACTTCCCTCAAGCTAAAGCATATAAATCATATGTATTAAGCTTGTTACATATAAAGTCAATATGAGAACCTATGAGAGATTTGGTCAAGATATTTACTAGTTGATTGGTTGAACTAACATGACTAGTAGTGATGCCATTAGATAAAATTTTTTCCCAAGTAACAATCAATTTCTATGTGTTTGGTTGTTAGAAGCAATATGGAGAACAACTTGATTATCACAAAATAACTTCATCTGTGATACTTATGCAAACTTTAACTCTTAAACTAATTGCTTCAGCTAAGCAATCTTCCTCCTCCGTTGCTTCGATAGCTTATTCGGATAATTCCATAGCATGCCTCACTCAGTCTTTCCCTTGGGTCGTTGATTTTGGTGTTTATGATCATATTTCTGTTAACTCACTTTTACTCTCTCACTTTACCAGTACTACATCTTTTCCTCCTGTTACTTTAGCTAATGGGACTCAAACAATTGTTAAAGCTATGAGTTCTGCTCAACCACTTCCATCCTTGCATTTAGATTATGTTCTTTATATTCCTAATTGCCCCTTTAATCTTGTATCTATCAATAAACTTACATGATCTTTAAATTGTTCTATCACTTTTAATGAAAATTTTGTTGTTATACATGATCGCAGCACAGGACAGATGATTGGCACAGAATATGAGTCACAGGGCCTTTATCATTTAAATCTACCTCCTTCACCTATAGTATGTACTATTTCAGAGTCCAATTCTAATTCATAATTGTTTGGGTCATCCTAGTTTGTTGAAGCTTCAGAAGATGGTGCCTAGTTTACCTATTTTATCTTCTTTAGATTGTAAATCTTGTCAGCTTCGAAAGCATTCTTGAAGTTCCTTTCCAAAGTGTGTTAATAAACGACCCACATCCCTTTTTGAGTTAGTTCCTTCAGACATTTGGGTCTTTGTTGTGTCTCTTCTATTTTGGGATTTCAATATTTTGTTACATTTATTGACGATTATTCTCGTTGCATTTGGTTATTTTTAATGAAAGCTCTGATACTATGTAAAAATCAGGGAAGAACACTTTTATTCTTCTTACTTTGAAAGAAAATACATACATAAATAAATAGTTTATACTTCAACCTAGAATAGGAAACAATCAATAACTTCGTATTTTATCATTTACTAAAATCATCCAATGCACCCTACATAAGAATCAGCCTATATACATTCTTCCTAACAACTTATACACAACTCAACAATAGGTAAATAACAACTATCTATTTGGAGTAGATCCATGAGTTAGATTTGTGTGTGAAAGTTAAACATAAATTTGTAATTGGAAATATTCAATGCTCAATGAAATTTTTGTTGAATATGGAAAATGGAAAAGAGTTGATCGGCATAGTAATATCTTAGATCCTTAAAATCTATCTTAAAGGAGTTCGTTAAGGCATTTCTTCATACATCCACCTGGAAGTAACTTTGGAAAGAATTGTAGCATTTACGGATGGCAATGGGCTAGGCCCGACCAATCTAACCAAGGCAGCGTGTTGAGATTAAACCTAACTTAAGATTGAATAATAAATTCTAGATAATCTACAATAGAAGGATTTAGAGGGAAAGAGACATAATAGAAGGTTGAAAAGAGAGAGAGAGAGAGAGGAATTTCTCTATTGATTAATTATGATGTTCTCCTATAAAGAGCTTTTGTTACATAATAAAGGGAAGAAAGTTGTACTAGAGGACAAGGGAGCAAAATCTTTCTGCCAATATTTCTGGCTAACAACTTTTTTGTCTATAAGCTAATAAGAGAAAAAACTACAAAGAGCAATAGAAAATAGCAGAATTAACTGTTGGCAAGAATTACTTTAATACCCTTCTGTATGTATACTTAACAAACCCCCTTCTTATCCCCAATAATGGATAAACTATGGAAACTGAAGCTTTATATAGTTTAGGTCTTCCCATGTAGAGTTTGGGATCAATAGCTGTTGAACATAAGTGTCATGCACTAGCAGGGTTTTAGCAGTAAGAACCTTCTTAGGTTGGATTAGAAATTCACCATCTACTAAGTAAGGAAGTTTGGAAGAAATGAGGATGTGATCCCTAACCTTTTTCTTCATAAAGGAGGCATGGAAAATTGGGGGTATCTTATAGTCAGAAGGGAGTTGGAGGTGGTAGGCAACTTTGTCAACCTTCTCGATGATATGATAGGGATCATAGTACCTCGAAGAAAGCTTCAAGGAGCTTCTGATAGCTAGGGAGACTTGTCTATAGGGTTGGAGTTTGAGATAAACCAGATCACATTGTAAATCATCTGGGAGTTTTGTGTTTGTCAGCAATCTGCTTCATTTTATTATGGATTTCTGTTAGTTGTCCCTTGAGATAAGCATTCATTCTTCTCAAGATTGGATAAATTCCTCCACTATGGCAACTGATGAAAGAAGGGAAGGGAGGACTGGTAGTGGAGGAGGGAAGCCATAAACAGCTTGGAAGGGACTAAGATTAATGGTAAAGTGGTAGCTTGCGTTATACTAGTACTGTGTCAAGCTGAGCCATTTAAAC
Source organism: Erythroxylum guanchezii (assembly GCA_025629825.1). Classification (NCBI taxonomy): domain Eukaryota; kingdom Viridiplantae; phylum Streptophyta; class Magnoliopsida; order Malpighiales; family Erythroxylaceae; genus Erythroxylum; species Erythroxylum guanchezii. The sequence goes on along the minus strand of JAOTAX010000198.1, from coordinate 17,633,405 downwards.
TAGTGCTTTGGTTTATGGAAAGTCATACACCTGAGATAGGTTTCCAAGCACTTGTTGAGTTTCTCATATTGGTCATCAGTTTAAGGGCAGTAAGTAGTGCTAAACTTAAGTTATGTCTAGTAATTTAAAAAGTTCTTGTCAAAAGTTTCCAGTGAAAACCTTGTCCCTATCAAAAATAATGGTGTGAAGCTTGCCATAGAGTTTGAAGATTTTATCGAGGAAAGCTTGGGAAACAGTAGCCGCATTAAATGGGTGAGATAGAGGGATAAAATGTGTCATCTTTGAAAACCTATCAATTACAACCAAAAATGTGTCATAGCCTTCAAACTTTGGAAATTTCTCAATGAAATATATTATAACATCAATCCAAATATAGGAGGGAATGGGGAGTGGTTGGAGGAGGCCAAAAGAAGCCATAGTTTTCGGTTGGCACGTTTGATAAGTTTCATAACTAGAGATCCAATCACTAACGTGTTTCTGCATTTTTGGCCAATAGAAAGATTGTTGAAGTCTAGTAGAGTGCCCTTATCCTTGAGTAACCACCTAGTGGAGAGCCATGGCATAAGGAAATGAGTTGCTACCTTAGTGAAGTAGTAGCCCCTATGAAAATCTATTTTTGTATTTAAGGATGCCTTTGGTCAGGGAGTGATTAGGAAAGGATTTAAGTGATATGGACAGAGAAGCAATGAGATTTTGTATTGTAAAGTCCCTTGATAAGAGTGAAGGACTTCTTGGACCCAGGTAGGAGGTAGATATGTTGATGGCTACCATGGGGCTATTTGTGGAGGAGTTCCTTTTAAATTTCCTGGAGAAGGCATCGGCCACTTTGTTGTTAGCCCCCTTTTTATATTGTATGTCGTAATCCAATCCTAAAATATTGTTAATTCGCCTCATTTGAATATAATTATGTAGCCTCTGCTCCAGTAGGTGCTTTATACTTTCGTTGTAGCACCCCACTCCCGCAAGACCCGAACCCGATATCGATGGTGATATCCGAGTCTGTACCCTGCGAGGGTGGCGTGTTAGAGCACTCAATCAATCTGAAAGCCGGTATAATTTTTTTTTCAAAACCACAAACATATATGCGAAAATCGATACTTAAATTGGGCCCACGACCATTCATAAACATTTTCAATTAACACAAATTTCAATAGCCATTCGAGCCCTTTCACAAATACAAAATACTTAGAGTCATTTCAAAAAACAAAGTTATTAAAAAAAAGATGCAGAATATACAATTCAATATAAATAGGGAAAACACAAATGCAGACGCGAACTGATCCCAACCTCTATCCTTCACTTGAATGCTGCATGTATACTCCCGTTGGCCTAACGTGGTATTCTTTTGAGTCTTGAAAAATAGTTGCAAATTTTGGGTAAGTTTTGCGAACTCAATGAGTGACCATCATCGATGGCTCACCTCGTCATATAACACATAATTCACACATCACAATTTATTTCACATTTCCCAACATTTCACATTCAATATACTGAATCATTCATACTATGCATATGCAATGCACATGAGACTCACTTTCTATTATTATTGTCTTTATGACCGAGTGCCTTTTTACCAGCTCATCCTTTCATAGATGTCGAGCTTTGTCGTATATCATCTCATATCCTTTAGTGGATACCGGGTATAGTCGCATTCGAGCCCGAGGCTCTATTCACATTCTGAGCTTTAAGCTCTTTATCCTGGCGACTCCGGTCATAACTTCTTTTATCTTTCATGCATTCATGTAATGAATGTTTCACATAACATAACCTCAGTCAATCACACGGATGCATATTCACATTTAGATCACATTTATCATTAGACCTTAGTCCGGCATTCAGCAGAAATGCTGAGCACACTTTTGCATTCATATGCATATTCGCAATTTCATTTATAAA
>JAOTAX010000198.1:17618115-17631409 GCA_025629825.1 Erythroxylum guanchezii | reverse complement strand
AACACTTGATTACTCTATATCATAACTCAATTTTCGTCATCTCTTTTCTACCTCATATGATCTCATAATATCCATTTTCCATTTAATAGGAATTCAATTGAAAATCCCACAATGCAAAATCACAAAAATTGATTCTACAATAGTCAAGCCTAAGCATTTTTCTAAACTCCACAAACTAGAATCCTTTTTAAAATCCAAAGATTCAATTGATCATACCTTCATTCTTCACCAAATGAAGAGATCTTTAGCTCAAATAGAAGCTCTTTTCTTCCTCTTATTTTTTCTCTTCTTGAACAACTTCAAAATCTCACTTGAAGACTAAGGAAATTAAAACCCTAGCTTGTTTTTTCTTGTTTCTCTCTTTCATTCTTTTTCATGCTTTCACTCTCTTATCTCTTTTCTCATCTACTCATTCTGCTTCTCTAGAATCTTCTCATTCACGTTTTCTCCTTATATTTATAAGCAAGACAACACTTTTTCTTCCAATTATGCCCTTAATGATTGAGAATTGTCTCATTTGCCCTTCCATTTACGCCTTATGTCTTTAATATTTAAATGCCTTGCCAATAGTACCCTTGAACAATCTAACATAACACTTCCTTCCAGAGACACGTCCCTTATTGTCTTTAGTTTCTAATGCCACCGAAATCATTCCATTTGCTTCAGTGATTCAAAAGATATACTTCAAACATTTTTGGACTGCTCTAGTCCAAAACAGTAGACTATGCACTACTTCCATCTGGAATTTAGACATCTTAGAGACAGAATTAGATTCCAATTTCTTCATACCATTTGTAGCTCCATCTCTCTAGTTTACTACAAAACAAGAATCATTTCATTTGGACCTCTAATGATCCAGAAAACATCAAAATACCGAAGTATGTTCAGTGAGATAACACCAGTTCATATTATTGAAGAACACACTCATTGTACCCGTCCCACTCTTTTCACTCAATCTTTCTCCATTCAATTCAGATAGCTATGATTCTTGGTGTAGATGTATATCAATGTCTTACCAATCCAATGGTTCAAGAATCAAGTCATTTGGAGGTCTAGAGAAGAAGTTATGGCCAAAAGAATCCAACATATTCATATCTTTACTCATAAAGTACATACCTTGGCGCAATTGCCATAACTCTCACTATAGATGTCGGATTAACTTCATTTGTAGACTATTGGAAAGAAGACTTTGAGATCTACAACTTTGATGAAGACCTCGAAGGCTAATTCTATCGTCTGACTTCTGTATCGTCTCACTTTTGCATCGTCTCACTTTCCTTTCGTCTTAGTTCTATCGTCTCATTTTCTTCCATCTCATTTCTTCCGTCTCACTTTTGCGTCTCATTTCTTCTGTCATTTTTTCGTCTCACTTTTGCGTATCATTTCTTCCGTCTCACTTTTTCGTCTCATTTCTTCCGTCTCACTTTTGCATCTCATTTCTTTCGTCTTACTTTTGCGTCTCATTTCTTCCGTCTCACTTTTCTATCAGAACGTCTCCACTTATAAGAATCATAACTTTTGACTCCGATGTCCAAAATTTTCATACTATATACCGTTGGAAAGATAAAAGAAAGATCTACAACTTTCCAGAAGGCAACTTTGCTAAAATATATTTATATCAATCCTAAATTTGCCCCTAAAGTCCAAAGATGAATTTTCCATTCATACACCAACGTACTGCACCCAATTCTTAACTTCATAAAATTTTGAGATTCTTAAAGACAGAATTGAAATTTGATGTCTTCATAAGCAATGTAGCCATATATATCTAGTTTAATCCAAATAAAGAATCATCTCGTTTGAAAAACTAGAGAAAAAGTTATGGCTAACAAATCGAAGTACACTCAGTGAACATTTTCCAAATCGCTACCAATCTTGTTTCTAAATCTTTCCTTATCACAACTCATATCAAGATCACTCTTTCTACTCCTTCTACTCATCATTTTCAATAATATCACATTTAATATCATTTATACCCAGAAGTTGTCAATGAATGCATGTACCATTTTTTAATACGAAAACTTTCAGTATTTATGTGTATATATGCTAAAATGATGCATGAGCAAGAAAATACATTGGCTTAATTTCTCTTTAAGCTCACATGTACTAAAATTTCGGGTTCTAACCCTTAATATGGGGACAGGATGTTACATTCGTGGTATATTTTAAAGATGAAATAGCCTTACTCCAAAAAGTGCCTCCACTTGGTTACAACAAATATGTTTGCTAATAACTCCCTCTTATAGGCAAATAGTTGTTGGTTCCTGGGACTTATGGAATTGTAAATATAGAAAATTGGCCTGCCTTCTTGTATTAGTACAACCCTAATTCTTGTGTTACTAGCATCATATTCCAAAATAAAAGGTTGATCAATGTATAAGAGCCTTGGTCATTAGGCCATTAAGTTTTTCAAAGGCTTGTTAGGCTTTTGTGTTCCGCTTGAACTAGTTATTCTTTAGGAGATCAGTAAGTGGATTGCTAATGACTCCATAACCAGTGATGAACCTTCTATAGTAAATTGTTAGCCTAGGAACTCTCTTAATCCTTTTATGTTTCTAGGAATGGGCCAAGAAACCATGGCCTCTATTTTGCTTGGGTCTGTGGACACTCCTTCTATTGAGATAAGATGACCAAAATAAGAGATTTGGCTCTACCCAAACTCATATTTTGATTCCTTAGCATAATGCTAGTGTTCCCTAAGCAACTGTAGAACTGTTTCTAGGTGTTGAATGTGTGATACCATGAAAGAGCTATAAACTAATATGTCATCGAAGAAAACTAGCACAAATTTCCTCAAATAGGGTTTAAATATGGTAATCATGAGTGATTGGAAAGTTGCAGGTGCAATGGTGAGCCCAAAAGGCATCACTAGGAATTCATAATGTCCTTAATGGGTTCAGAAAGCAGTGTTGTGAGTGTCCCCTAAACTCATTCTGATATGGAAATATCTGGATCTTAAATATATTTTGGTAAAGACTACTGACCCATGTAATTCATCCAACAAATTTTCAATAAAAGGTATTGGAGACTTGTCTGTAACAGTGAGCTTGTTAAGCTCTCTGGATTCTACACTGAATCTCCAACTTCCATCCATCTTTTTGAATATAAGTATAGGTGATGCATAAGGGCTATGGCTGGGTTAGATAACTGAAGTGGCTAGCATCTCCTTCACTAGCTTTTAAATATCATTCTTTTGGTGATGAGAATACCTGTAGGGTCTGACATTAATAGGTTCTAAGTGGGGCTTTAAAGGTATATAGTGGTCATGAGATCTAAAGGGTGGTAGACCCTTTGGCATTTGGAAGACATGAGTATAAGACTCAAACAATTGTTGTACCTCTGGGGGTGTTTGTGTAGTTTTTTGTTTCTAGTTTGGGGTTGCTAGTTGGTCGAGGGTGATTAGGAAAATTTTGGAATTAATTACCCTCCATCGATTAAGCACTAGCTTATTGATGGTCTTGACAGTAATAAGCTTAAGTGTAGTTTTCTCAGTAAGCCCTTTAAGCTCTAGTTCCTTACCCTCCTTCTTTATCTTCATCTTATTCTCATCAAAATCAAAGGTGATTGGAGAGTGACAATTCATCCAATCTGCCCCTAAGATGAGGTCATACTCACCTAATTCGAACACTCTCAAGTCAAACACAAACTTGTTACCTTGCATACTGCAGTGACATTGATTGCATTTGTCCTACATAATTATCCTTCTTCCATTAACCATAGTTATCATAGCTAAGGAGGCTTTGGTTAACTGGAGTTTAAGTTCCGTGGTCAGTTAAAAATCCACAAAGTTGTGGGTGCTGCCACTGTCGATAAGGATCATAATTGATTTCCTACTACGTTTTTCCTTCGGCTTAAATGTATTGTAACCTAGTCTTCCATCCATAACATTGAGGGAAGCGAGATTTACTCTATTTTAGTAGTTTGATCTTGAAAATTAGACTCAGCAACATCCTGCCACTTCCCCTTTTCTTCCCCACCTAATCCTTCAGTTGTTTGAATTGCCATCAGCTTCTTTTGATTACACTAGTGACTTAGAAAATATCTGTCTCCACACTTATAACAAGCTCTAAAGTTTCTCTTTGGTGGTGCAGGATTTTGTTTTGAATTGGTTTGGAAGGATTCGATCTTAACATTGGTAGCCACATTGTTCTGGTAAGGTTTTAAGGGAATATAAGGTGCATTAGGAGTTGGATTCCAGGGTTTAGACTGGGTATGAGGCTTGTAGGTAAATCTGGATCTGCTAGCCTCTAGGTGATTCTCAAGCAACCTGGCTTGTTTTATTACAGTATACAAATTTGGGGGTTTAAAGATCTTAACAACACTCCTTATATCATCCTTTAACCCTCCAATGAAACATGAAACATAGTAGGATTTCGTGTGTTGGGATAACTCTTCAAACTTATCCTGATAGGCTTTGACAATGGTAGTCTTCCTAAGCTTATGGAATTCTTCCACTACATTATCCTCCCTTACTTCTCTGAACCTCTTACATAAGGCTTCAAAAAATTCTTCCCAGCCTATATCTCCCTTACCTCTGCTCCAATTTAGAAACCATAATTCATCTCTTCGTTGCAAAAATAAGCTAGCAAAGATCCTTATTAACCAATTTTATTGGGTTTAGCATAATCCCCTTATCAGATCTAAAAGACTCAATATTAAAATTTTGAGGATCCTTACCTTTGGTACTGCTGCTACTTGGCTAGGTTTGGGTGATGGTTGGAGCATTAAATGTATTGGGAAGCTGGAGTCCTTAGATAAGTTAGGCTAGGTATGCCACAAACTTTTAACTCTCCTGCCTGAGCTGAAGCTTTAGGATGCTTTGCTCCAACATTAGATTTTTTATTTTCTGGTAACGCTTGAATTGAAACTCATTAAACTCGGTCTCCATGTTGCCAAGCCTAGATTCCATCTGAAGAAGGTAAGCTTCTCTATGCTCTTTAACTCTTGAGTTGAGAGATTTGAGTTGCTTCTCTAGTTCCTTAATGGAGGATGAACTCTTCGGGTTGTTTGGATTCTTGCCTATGCTACAGCGGAATGGATCGAAGGGAGCTTTGATGCCAGTTATTAAGATTAAACCCAACTTAAGATTGAATAATAAATTTTAGCTAATCCAGAATAGATGGATTTAGAGGGAAAGAGACATAATAGAAGATTGAGAAAGAGAGAGAAAAAGAGAGAGAGAGAGGAATTCTTTTTGTTGATTAATCATGATGGTCCCCTATGGGAGATTCTATTACATAACAAGGGGGGAAAAAACAATGATTAGCTATACTAGAAGACAGGGAAGAAGAATCTAGTCTGCAAATACAGTTGGTTGAAAACTTTTTTTCCATAAGCTAATGATAGAAAAAAAACTACAAAGAGCAACAGAAAATAACAGAATTAATTGCTAACAAAAAATTACTTTAATATCCTTTTACGTGTATACTTAACACAACCCATCCTGGGCTTGAATTGTTTTGTTCTTTAATTTAGAGGTTACATGCCAGGCTTTTGGTCAAGCTCGAGCTCATTTGCCACCTTTAATTTAGATAAAGTAGTAAATATTAGTTACAAAGAGAAATTAGGGGGGAGTAACTAGCTTATTTTTATGTATTCTGTGTTGGAAAATAGAGAGAGGTGCATGCTTTGGAATGTATGAATATGAGAATACATTGTTAATAAATGAATGTATAAAAAATGGTGGTAAAAAGGAAGTAGTAAGAAAAATATGTTATTGTGAACATTGTAAAGTAAAGGCGCTTGCTTCAAGTTGCATGGTTATCCTAATTGGTATAAGGAATATAAATAACAAAAGGATTATTTTTTGTAGTTCAAAATGATTTGCAATTATCAGCATATTCAAATGCTGATTAGGGAGCTTGTTTAAACTCCAAAAGGTCATTAACTAGACACTATTTATTGCTTTGGTAGCATGGAAAAAGTAGGGACCAAACTTCAAGGAGACCTTTTTCACAGTCAATGGTAAAGATCAATTTATAGATTTATTTACTAAATCTCTTCCTTTTTAAACATTTAACATTTCCTTTCCAAGATGGGCCTTATAGATCATCATAAAGCTTCAAGAAGAGGAGATGCAAAGTATTTTTGGTTGGCGAGTTTTGAATTTTTTTAAAGTCCATTTTAGGTGTGTTTTATTAGGAAATATTTATATTTTCTAATTAAATTATAGCACATAAATAGACAACAAAACACCTTAATTTTGAATTAGAAAGTCTTTTAAGGGACAATTTATCCAAAATAGATTTCTATTATTTAAAATTATAAAATTGTAAAATATAAGAAAATAATAATTTTATTAAAATAAATAAAATATTAAAATAGTTCATTGATAAAAAAGAAGCCCCAATTAAGGATCAAATCCTTAATTTCTCTTAGGTGGTGGTAAGACCCATGACTATCATCTCAAAAAATCCACATCACAAAATTGTGACAGGGATTAAATGTTTCTTTAGATTAAGTTGAATTTATAATGGTCATAAAATATTAAGGTTATGTTTTAACACTTCTAAATATTAAAATTTGACTTATATTTTGATGTAAAATTTAAGTTCAAAATGTCTTACATTGAAATAACACTCCTATTTATAAACTTAAACAATTGTACTTATTTTTTTCATTTCTTTCTTTCGTTAATATGTATAGTAATATCATTCTTGTAATTCACATTTTTTATTTCAATCATTTCAAGTTTACAATGATCATGTTATAATAGATCTCTCCCTGATGCCCCCAAGAATGGTATCGATATTGACTACTTATTTGCAAATGTTAAGTTCCTCTAAAGGCAAAGAATGTGATATGATTTTGGTTCCTTTATCATTAACATAGATCTTTTAAAAAACTCGAATCCAACAATATTATATGTTAATTTACTTTGGCCTTGAGTGAAATGTTACTTTTTTTTATCTAAGAGAAATGGTGTTTGACTATTATAATATCATTTAGCCTAATTCATGCACAATTTTTTTTCATCCATAAGAGTTCTTAACTTGCTTTAATTACTACAATGTATTTTTCCTTAGTTTAATGTATCTTGTAGTCCCAGTTGCTAAGAAATAACTCCCTTTATTTTATTTTTCTAATACCTTAATATAGACTTTCTATAGTCTATGTCTCTAACCATGTATGCATATGTATATTCAGCCAACACAAACGTGTTGTTACTAAAATATAGACATAATTCAAAAATGCTCTTGAGATACCTGACTATCTATTTCATTACTAGTTATTACTCCTTTTTTTGTTTTAGAATAATCAGCTCATAATGCCAGTTGTATGTACAATATTTGCTATTACACATACCATGACATACATTAAGCTACCAATAACTAAAGAGTAGGGAATTTTTTTTATATGACTATCACTGATATGACTAGTAAGATTTAATGTCAATTTAAATAAGACTAAAAGATCGTTTTACCATGTCAAGTTTGATTCAAGAACATGGACATGAAATTATAAAGAATGATATAAGTCACCATATTAAAAAAAAAAACTGCAGTGATAAGATTCTAAGATTTTGATCATCACTAGTAAGCTAAATATATTTGTAAGTTTTTAAAAACCTAAAACAAGAGTTACTCTAAAAGATTGAAAACAATTTCTCCCTGGTTTTTGATTTTTTTATCACAATAATAAGAAATTCTCCTATATTAACCCTAAAATATAGTCATAAAAGGAAATAATATATTAAAATTACAAAATTCTAAGAAACTAAAAGTACGAGACTAGTACTTATTTGGGAAACATATTGCCACCAAATTGCTTTTATTTTGCTCATATGCAAAATCAGTACAAGAATGGCGCCTGACACTAGTATGACTTTGATACTAATTAGGTTTTATTTCCCAACCTCTAAAAGTTAGTGTAAGATTGACTTTGATCACCATTGTGATTGTGCTATCAATTAAATTATGTAACCTTCTAATCTTTCACACGAATAATCATTACAGACTTGACTTTAGTCTCTTAAAGAAGTAAAGCTTTACTCCTTATATAAAGATCTATTATTAAGTCGTCAATGGTTTCTTTGACCTTCTTTGGCCTACTCGGGGTTCATAATCCTACAACATTTTTTAATAGATTTCCAACAACTTTTATTGCTTACGTAATAAAAGATTGATTCCCATCATTTCTCTTCCTTCCAAAAGGATTTTTCCTGAAATGGACACCTTCATCTATAAAATTAAGGGAATTTAGTGCTTGGCCAAGAATGTATCTCTGATATTCCTCACTCTCACCATCAAACTTACTTCTTTTTCTTCATGTTTATCTCACTCTTTTTTTCTTTGCCCAAAGTGTGTAATTTATCTATACTTTTCTTCTCAATCTCTCTTGCTCACTCTTATAAATCTTGAGTTGATTTTTATAAACTTGTTTGAGTAACAATAGAGCAATAATAATCAATTTTTCATTCATGATAAAAGAATTTGTATTTTTGTATACATCATATACAGTTATCTAGTCAAATTACCAAGGACACCCCAATAAGATGTGGCTAGCTAGTATAGGCGCACATCACATAACACCTCAATCTTGTATCTCAATCAAGAAAGAAACTAGAGCTTGCTTGATTATTGTAAACTTTCTACTCTGATTTCAACAAATTTTGATTTTATGGTTTAGAGTGTTATGTATTTGGCAATCCTAACTTTTTTTCAAACTATATTGGTATAATTTCCTCTATCTATCATCATACTATAAACTCGACTTTTGATGGAATATTTTATTTGGAAAAGATTATCCCTATGGTCATTAACATCATCCTCTCTTACATACATACCCAATTCCCTTCTAGTAACTAGCATCCTTTCCTTTTCGAGCCTCGCAATGGACTCATCATTACTAATATGCTCTAACTTATGCATATCATTATTCACCTCCTCTTTAATCTCAGACATATGTTCTCCATCCTCTCTTATCATTATCACTTTCTTGTTATGGAATTATGAAGCTATATGTCCTCTCTCTAAGCATATAAAGCACTTAAAATCTTAATTTCTTTTTGTCGAAGTAAAACTGGTCTTAGCCTTCTCCCTTTTTAAAGCTTTCACTTTTAGTTTAATTGCTTTATATTTTTTACTTTAGAGATTTATCCTCCCTTTTACTTCATGGATTTTTCCATGATGAAGAACCTACATTAGAAACACCAAAATGGTTAATAGGCCTCTTTTAAAGATATCTTTCTACCTTCATAGTCATGTGTACTACATTCTTCATCTCCACAAAATAGTGTAGATCAATAATATTGGTAATTTTTGAATTTAGCCTACATATTAATTAAGCCATTATTGCTTCTCAATCTCCCTCCATATTTGCCTTAAACATGGAAACCTTTATCTCTCTATGGTACTCCTCATACTCTTGAAACCCTGAATTAGTGTTTGCAGCCTTCAGTAGAGAACCTTATAGTAGGAATTTGGTATAAAATGCTTACTCATCACTATTTTCATCTCCTCCCAAGTCTTGATAGTTGGTTATCAGTTCATTCTTCTAGTAAAATTTTTTTGATCCCACCAATCTATAATATAATCAATAAAAATTATAGATGTTAATTTAAGCTTTTTCTCCTTTTGAAAGGTGTAACGCTTAAAAACTAGCTCCTTCTATTTTTCCTAATTGAAACAAGCATCAGAGTATGTCCTCTCTATAAAAGGTGGTATCATCATCTTAATACAACCTATATTATTATCCATAATTTATCACATCCTCTATTATAAACTAAACCAAATGTGACCTTCCTTGTCTTCCCGTTATACCACCTCTTCCCTCTCTTTCTCTTTTATTGTTCCTTAACTTTTTTTCTCTCCCAAGGATTTGGTAGCATTATCACCCTCTCAGATGCCTCAAAAATCACATATCCTAGCAAGTATAGGTGAATTATGTTATAGAATTATTACGGTAGCTTTATGTTTCTCTAACTTTCCCTAACTTTAATGAATTATCAAATAAGTTGCTCATATTCACCTTGTATGGCATTCATGATCGACAACTAGTCTATCCCCACTTTTTTCTCTTTACTTACTTTTATATCTTTGGATGAGTTTCTGTTTTGGGTTTAAGTCATAATTCACCTATAAGAAAATGTTAGTAGCAAAAACACTCCCTTACACTTCCTCATATTCACTTTATTCACAATTAAACTCTTGACTAAAGGTTCTTTGCAAACTAGACAATCTAAATCAAGGAAGTTATTTTAAATCTTTCCCTCTAAATTGGAGAGAAAATCAACAAAAAGAAACGTAATTAGAGGCCAAGGAAATAAGAAAACTCAAAATAGGAAATTGAGTTTGATGGAACTTGATTAGACTGATTAGAGAAGAAGAAGAAGAATCAACAAGAATGAGTTGTAAAATCTAGAAAAAGTTTAAAAAAAAAGAAAAGAAAAAGAAAATAGTGCATGTATGAAGTAAAAGTACCTTATTTTTATTAGAGTAGAAACAATAATCCTTAATTATGAAGAATAATGTAATTGGCAATCCTTTATGTATGCTTTAGATTAGACTTTTTAAGGCTTTTATTCATAAATTTTTTTTCTTTTCTTTTTTGATTAACTTGAAAAATCAAGAAACAAAAAACAAAACTTAAGAATAATTTGTTCTTAAAAAAATCTTAATAATGACAAGAGCATAAAGGGAAATTATGTATATCTTAAGAAGATATAAGGATATTGAAATATAATAATAAAATTTCAAAACAAACCTAAACATAGAAGATGGCTTGCATACCAAATTTTGATATGACCTTCACTAATAGGACTAGTGAGATCTAATATTAATATAAATAAGACTAAGAACCACTCTATGAGATAAATTTGATCTAAAACTTGAGCATGAAATCATAAAGAATGATATAAGTCAGCATACTTATAGAAAAGAAAGGGTTAGGAATTATATGATTTTAGGGTTTCAATCACCACTAACCGGCTAGATAAGTTTGCAAGTATTTAGAGAACCTAAAAAAGAGCTACTATAAAAGATTGAATAAAAAATGTCCTTTGATTAGTCAATAATAATGAATAATTTGTCTATTACAAAAATAAGAGAGCCTTTTATATTCACTTAAAACCCTAAAACTAGAGTCCTAAATGGAAATAACATCTTAAAATAATAAAGTTCTTAGTAACTAAAACTATAAGATTGACACCTATCATACAAGTCCTGGTTTTGTTATTGAACTTTAGATGTACATAATAAAGAAGAGTTTGACGTTAGTTACAAGTTTATCTATATCACTAGTTTGCTTATGTTTCTAACATCTGTGATATAAGACTGATGTCTAACATTAGTATAACATTGGCACTATTTAGATTCTATTTTTCAACCTTTAAAACTTAGTGAAAGATTAGTATTGGTCATAAATGTGACTTTGTTGTTGATTGCATTATGTAACCTTCTAATGATTCTTGCTCCTTCAATTGAACTATCATTATGAGCTTGATTCTAGTCTCTTAAAGAAGTAATGCTAAACTCCTTACATAAAGATCCATTATTAAGTTATTAAGGGCTTCTTTGGTGTTCTTCTGCTACTTTTAGTCAATGGTCCTCTAACATTATGTAATGGATCTTCAACAACTTTTGGTGCTTAAATAATAGATGCTTGATTCTCATTGTTTTCATTTTAATTTATTTTAATTTTGCATTCATAAAATACTATTGATAACTCATTTTAAAATTACTAGTAAATGCAGTACTAATAAGTTTATATTTTCTTATATTGAATTAAGCCAAAACCTTTTAGATATGCTTCTTACAAGATAGGTAAATGTTCTTATTTCTTTTTAAAATGATGATTGAGCTAACACCTTTTAGTTGTACTTCTCTATCTAAATCTTTCCATTTTATTTGAAAATAATAATTCCCATAAAGAGATTCTACTTTATTGAACCTAAATCCTTCATTGCCAAAGACTTCCTCATTATGTGTATTTTTTTTAACATTATTGCAAATTATTATAACTTGTCATCTATATAAAATAATATATTCATCAAATATCTATTAGAGATTTTTTTTATAAATACAAAGTGATATACGATATTTCTACTGCACCTATTATTAACACTTAATCTTGCTAATTAATTTTCAATTTATTTTTCTATGTGAAAATTTTGTTTATCATACATATCTCTTTTTGTATTATTAAAGTTCAAGTAATTTCATCCAAAAATAACAAATAAAATTATCAAATCAATCATATTTTTTAAAATTTTTAATTATCTATAGATTTATACGTCCATTTTGATGAAATTTCTTTCACTTTTAGGAATGACATTCCATTTCAATAATATATTTTTGTCTCTTTTAATGTTACATTTGTGTTCTAGGAAAAATCAAAGGTTCAACTTTAGAAAAATTAAACTTAATTGAAATGTTTTGGCTAGAAAAGGAGCTAAACTAAAAAATTCAAGGCTAGAAAAGGAGCTAAACTCAAAAATTCAAGGCATTATAGACTAAATAGTAAATAAATTACAAAGAGAGTTCAAGTTGAAACTAGGAAGGACTTATTTGCAAAAGGTAAGAAGAAGAGGTGCTTATTATAGAAAAATAAAAACCAAAATGCTTGGGTATGTAAGGTAAAATAACTAGAGGCATAAAATGTTTGAATTTTAATACACTAGAGTGAAAAGCATAAAACAATCTAGCATGGAGAATTTAAAACAAAACAACATTAAAGGATGAAACAATAAGCAAGAGCAACAAATGAAAACAAAATGAAGTCACAAAACTTTTGAAAATGTGACCAAATTACAATGAAATTACTGGAAAATAAATAACAAAAAATACAAATAGAAAAACGAAATGATGAGATATGAGGATTTTAAACATAAGAAAATAATGTGCCTAAAAAAGGAGAAAAAAGTGGATTGGAAAAAGAAAAATAATTAAATAAAGGAGTAAGATTTAAATTGAAATGACACATTTTGCAAGTTTATGAGTTAAAATTCTTCAACCATCACCCATTTATATGTTTGTTGCTATTATTGGGTCCTTAGACATGGATTGAGGATTATAACTGTTAAAATCCAGAGATCTAATAGTAGAGAAGGTGTGTTTTTGCATTTTCTTGTCTCTTTTCCCTTCCTATATGATATATTCATTTTGGTTAATTGCTATTGATGAATTGATAGATAATGGCCATTGATATTTGTATGTGTGGCTCCATCTAAGGAGTTCGTTCAAAATTAATTAATCACCCTAATAATTATGATTATTTACAATACGACCTAACTAAGGGCCTGTTTGGTTGAGCTTTTATCAGTAGAGCTTTTGTTAGTAGAGCTTTTCTGAGAAGA
>JAOTAX010000198.1:17577230-17591088 GCA_025629825.1 Erythroxylum guanchezii | reverse complement strand
CATCCACGGCATATAATTATTGCCCGCAACATCAAGAGCAGCGAACTCAATTTTGGCAAGATTGGACATGTTGGCAAGTTTGTTTGATGTACGTAAACGGAAGAACCTTACTATTGCTTGATGTTGATAAGCCGAATTGTAGAAATTAGAGCTTCGTGCTGATAACGTGTTATAAAAACCGAAACTAAAACTTAAGAATATTTGGGAGAGAAGAATTCTTCTTATAAAAAATGATATCCCTTACATCAAGTTAACCCTTCTATTTATAATACAAAACTTCTAATAAAATACTATTATGATAAGTGGTGCATTTGGTGCACTAACAATTAAGTGGTATATTTGGTGCACTAATAATTAGTGACACACCATATTATTTCTATGTTTTATAACAAAAAACAAAATAATAGCACGGGTCATTCCATTTCTCAGATAATCCCAGCCAGCCTATATTGCATTATGGCTCCTCTACAATCCATAACTGTCCGAGAAAAGAATACGTGGTTTCTAGTTTCTCATGGACAAGAAATATTACCCCTTGAAATTTACAGCTTGTAAGTCATAACCCGTAAATCATATTAGTCAATCATTTTGTCTTCTAAAAGTGAAGGCAGCCAAATTGATGCCTACTTCGTGTTGAGCGCGAATGGAACTAGGGGCTCGAGGGAGGGCCATGGAACTTGTATCTTGAATTGGAATGTTTTGCTCTCTGTACTCAGGACTTTCAGTTTGTTGAAGCTCGTAGTTTTCAGGTTCATGGACAAAATTCGCTGCTTCAGGGTCCCAATGATCAGGTTCATAGTTGTAGTGCCTCGGAGAAGCTTGTAAGCTGTTAGGAGCTGTACTACTTCGGTAGTTTTGGAGGAGATGAACTGGGGACATGCCGTATGTGGGGGTTGCTGGTCTGCTTGACATTGGCGTGTGAGACTCAGAATGTTTGCCGTGCTTGGTGTGCTTTTTAGCAGTTTTGCGCCAGTTTTTGAGTGCTGTAGCCACACGGTCGTTAAACACAGTTGGTCTCATGGAAGAGCCCATCTACAGGATCACCACAGGAAAATGTCGATTAGTAATCAAGTATAATGCTAGTTTCTTAATTTTGCACATTAATCAAATTTGTGGCTTTCTATATTTATCTAATCTCATCCAGTTCCTCACCTGTGTCACTAAAGCATAGAGAGGCATTGTCACGTAACTACAAACAAACTGTATGATCACCCTGAAAAGATCCATGTTGCTTTTGTCAGGAATGTTTGAATTTATCTTGAAGCAGATTTCCTAAGGTTACGGGTAAAACTCACCCCATCGTGATTCTAATGACAATATCTTCGGTTTTTTTATGGAAGCAAGACTTTATGGTAAATTCGTACTGCAAAACGGGAAGAAAACATAAAGTTAGTAAAGTTCTCATTGCAGTTCACATAGCCAAAATATCTAGCTCTAGAGCTGGATTCAACAGCTCATGCGAGCTTTTGAAGTAGGCAAAATGCTATTAGAGAAATAAATTATATGTTATGATCTAAGAACTCAGAGTACAGTTGGTAGTTGCTTACCACACTCCATATGAAGAAAGCTATTTGAAACGCATTCTGCAGTTGCAAAATGAACACATAAACTATTAGGTTAAAGAGCCAATGTTCGTAATGGAATGAAACAAAGAAAATGAGAAATGTCTGTACCTGAAAGAGAACCAAATGGATTAAGAAGAGAATGAGGCGTGGGCGTCCAAACCAGAAGAGATCATCGCGTGGTTGGACCACTGGAGCACCCTTAACCACATCTCCTCTATCTTGAATCCTCAGCCCTAGTTGCGTTATGATCACTTGGAGCTTAGTCCCCACAACTAAGATTACCTGAAAGGTATGAATCGGAGATATGAGCTCTTGAATCTCACCATGTAATTCATTCAGATTAAAAAAGGATTCATGACTCGGTGCTTACAATTAAGGGGATAAATGGTAGCCATAGATAAGCATACCATCCTGTCGGAATAAAAAAGGTAGACAGAAATTAGTCCGTGAACTATACACTTGCAAGTGTCATCTGAGAATTCACCAGAAGATAACTTACCATAGGTATTGGACAGCAGGAATAGTACTGCAATGAACCATAAGACCGGACTGCATATAAAGGATGATGTTAGACCACCAAAAATGGATGATGAATTAATCTATTAAGTATTTGGATAAAAGCAAAACAAACCTGATTCCGACCACTACTTTAAAATCCTCTTCAAGTGATCTTTTGATGTACTGTTGGAAGTCAAATGTGCTTTCACTTCGGGGAGCCAAATGTGCCTGAAACAACATATCACGGCGAATCTCGGTGAGATTTTTCCTTTCATATACAATGTCAGTATGTGATGAAAATATATGCATTATACTCACCATGATAAACCCGTGTCTTAGTGTCAAGTAATCAACCTTGTTAACTGATCCAAAGAATTGTCTGAAGAAACACACCTGAGAATTGAGGTCCAAAAAGAGAGACATGACTAATATGTTTCCAGCAAAACAATTCTGGTTAACACAACACAACCACAAGTGAGTAGTATTCTTGTCTTATTGCTGTTCCAGACCAAAGCAGAGTTTTCCTTAGAATCTTATAGTCACAATTTAGGAGCATCTTTCCATCTATCTGTAGTCTGGTACTTACAATCCAAAGCAAAATGGGTGATCGACTCCATAATTTCAAGTGCCTCCTCCCAAATGATGTGTCCCTTGCAAACCTAAACCTCTCAGGATCTACAGGATAAGAGTCATCCAAGAATCAGTAGAAGAAGAAAAAGCAGTTTATTTTGTTGTCTGAAAAACTAGGAAATCATTAGACCAAGGAAAAACGGAATTAATTTGCAAGTAATGACAACTTACCATTGTGGTACTGATATTCCATTGTCTTTGTCTCGTCCTCCCACTGCTTCCACTTTCTCATCTGGAAATCCCAGCAAATTATTTGACATATATTAATCAAGTTGAAAACATCAAGTAAAAGAATAGGAATCATGGAGACAAGAGAGGTCACTTAAAAGAGCAGAAACAGATAAGTACCTTGAAACTTCCGAAAGCATAGGTGATTATGCAGTACAGAACATGCGTAATTGCTAACACAAAGATGAATATGTGAAGCTGGTGGATACCATATGCTGACACAAACGCAACTTTGCCCTGAAAACAGTTGCACACTCCTCGTTACAAAATCTTACTGTAGAAACTTTAAGGCTCATAATAGATTTTGAAAATTGTATCTCAAGCAAGTTGTTTACCAAACTTCAAGATGTGCTTTAACCACTTCAAAGAACCACTAAACATTCCAAAATTAAAAAATCAACAAGTTCTTACCCTTTCAGAGCATTTGTCATATTTAGAGGTTGCCAAACTACGCCTAGGAATTGGATCTGAATCTAAGAACTGCAGAAGTCTCCGAAGAGTTTTATTCGAATCTTTCCCAGTTGCTTTTTTACTCCCCTCTTCTTTACCGCATGGATGCCAAGTGGATGCTACGCTCTTAGATATGCATATATCTGAGATAGGTCCTTGGAATACAGTTAGGAGCAAGGATATGAATCCCAAAAGCATGAGCTCTACAGAAAACAACAACACAGAATGGATTAGTTTTTGGATGATGAGCTTACGCTACGTCAAAATTGGCACAACAAATGATTTTGATCAAACATGGGTCATACCTGCTTTAACCTTCTCAAGCGCTTCCACTAGAGCTGGTCTGTTCTTTCTCTGCAAAAACTATGACGGAAGTAGGAAAACATAATCAGCGAAAATTTACTACATTGATCCAAATGTTCACTTCCGTGGCTCCATATAAAACTGTACATGGGGCAAGTCAAACTAGAAAAAACCTTGGAGACTTAAACTCCACTAGCAGAGTGATTTAAACATGCCATCTTTAGTCAATATATGAAACATTTTGTGCATGTGTCATGTACCCCAGCATAAACCAACTTTCAGACCATTTCCATAGATCGACATACCTTTCCAACGATGTGAATGAGATGTTCAATGACAATGGAGATGGCAAGCAACACAAAGCAGACCGCTGCAACAGCCCACGTCGGAGTCTCCTCCAAGGAACTAGCCTTACCAGTATCAGACATGATGACAGCACTTATCAGAGTGCTCAATCTCTTGAAAATGTGGTAGAGAAGTGTTTAATGAAATCAACCAAGAAAAGAGAGAGGAAATGAAGTAAAGATGGAGCTAAGTTAAGAGCAATATAATATATTGCAAATTGGGGGAAGAAGTATGCAGAGAGCTACTATTCAACATATGTTTGCGGTTGTATGTGGAAATCTGGAGTTTTGCATATGTAAGAGGAGATATTGCATTTAGACGTTGGATAAGAACAACGAATTTGACTTTGTCAGGGGGATCGGAGAGATAGAGCAAGCGTGTTTCATTGACTTGCATGCATGTTTGACCGAGACAGAACAAATTGAAAAACATACGAAAATAACAGTAACGAAAAGTAGAGACCTAGACATAGTGAATAATTGACTCGTTACATCCAGGAACTAAGGTACAAGGGGTAAAGACAACACGTTGGTTGTCAATAGATTCTTACTTGAAAAAATAATCTTTTTTTTTAATTTATATTTTACATTTGCTTTATTTTTTTGAGTAGTTAGGAAAGTAAAAATTTTTCTAATTTATGAAAAGTAGTAACACTTTATTTGGATTCTAAATCTCAACACCCCTTTAATATTTAGATTACTTTCCTCATTAATTTAATCTAAAAAATAAGCTAGCCAATTTAACCCTTCCTTTTCTCTTAACTCTATGACAACTCTTTTATAAAACATACCTTCTTTTCAGCCAATATTATGAATACCGTATTAGACTTGGTACCGGATTGGATTCTGGTGTGGTACTGTACCAGTATCAGTTAATACAGAGTATTATTTCGGGTAATTTTTAAATTTTATGAAATTGTTCCTAAATTTTTTTTAAAAAAGTACAAAATAGCTCATTGTCATATAATACAGTTATACTATATGTTTTTAACTCTATATTTAAAAATCATAATAATAAATAATAATCGCAATTTTAATTTAATTTTTAATGTAATAATTATTAATAAATATAATTAAATTTCAAATAAATTTTGATTTAATAATTAAATATATATATAATAAATATTAGTTCATAAATAATAATTTTTAAATTATTTATTTTAAAAAATACAATATTTTTATTAATACTTTATTAATAAATATTATATAAAATATTAAAATAAATTTAAATAAAAGTATTATATCTAATAGGTAATAATAATTATGTTAGGTCTTTCATTAAACTTTTATTTATTATGTAACAATACTAAAGATGACTAACATATTTTTAATAAGAAAAATTATTAATTGGTTTATCATATTTATATATCATTACTTTTGAAATTTTCGTTAAAAAAATATATTAAAGTTTGTCCTTATTTCGTTTCTTTTTTCAAAGTAAACATTTTCAGGTGACATTGATGTAATTTTATTATTGAATAAGTCGTTATAATATTTAATATATAATACTAATTTATTTAATTAGTAACTAATAAATAACGATGTATCATATTTTATTAATAATTATTATTATATTCATTAATTTAAATATTATAATAAATCAAAATTTTCATCATGTTTTTGTGTAATAATATAAATAAATAAGATGTTCGAGCATAATTTGTATTTTATAAATGCTGAAATAATTAATTTATTTTTACTATGAATAAAATAAATTATAAATTTTGTTATTATCTTTTCGATTCATCATGATTGAGTACAAAGTCTTACGATACAATCACTATGGAAACTTTGTTCATACGAAGGAAAAACATTTTAAAAAATGCTTTAATATTAAATAAACAATAGAAGTCTGATAGTTAAAATTTTGTTTACACTTGCACTTACTGAACTTCTATTTAGGTACGGAATGAGCAAAGCTAAAGGCTATTCCATAACTCCTTCGCCAGCTTTCCCATCTTGTGAGGTACCTATAAATTAGCGAGGAGATTAGTTATTGGGTCCGCCGATAGATATCCTGATCTAGGACAAAAAAAAAAAAAAAGGCTATTCCATAACTAAACTACGCAGATGACTACTCTGCTTACCTGATTAAAAGAATAAGATTGCACTTGTTAAATCATCTAATACGCTTTAGATGTATTTCACTTATTACCACCAGACGGGCGCGAAAGATAATGAAAACTAGTGGAATCAGTCTTACTGGTGGTAAAAATTTCAAGAACAAATTGAGCTGTGGAATGCCTATCATTGGCCTTTCAAGAATTCATAGTCCTCTATCCTTATAGAACAGTAAGATTCTCTTCATTATCAAGAACTTCAGATTGTATGATACATTTTCAAATTCTTTCAGCTATATTACAATTATTTAGTTTCTCAAGAAAAAAAAAACCTATTTAACTCGAACTTAACAAAAGTGTCATCAAAAAATATTATTTTCAAGTACTTCAATCTTTCTAGACTAAATTAGTAATATTATTATATTAGAATTTATTATCATTTAAAAATAACATATTTTTTTTTAATTATTAATAAAATATGATAAATTACTATTATTAGTTATTTATAAAAAAATTAACAATATATATTAAATATTATAATTTTCAATAAAGATGATTATACGCAAATATATTTTATAATTTTCTTTAGTTCTATAAAACTTAATTAAATTAATTATTATTATTTAGATATTAATTATAAAATTGTCAAATTGAGCATCTTATCTATTTGTATCGTTATAAAATTTTATTATATTTTTCAATATGTTAAGGATGAATAGAAAACTTTTCTTTAAGCTATGAACAAATTCCTAGTAATTAGAACATGCTTGTACAATTTATCATATTATATTCCACTCACAAGGCTGGGAGAGGATAAAAAGCTTTATGAGGATAAAGTTCTAATTACTTATTCTTACAAAAATGATAAACCAAAGAGTAAGGAACAATGGAGGCTACTAAGTAGGAGATTTAAAAAGGGTGACAACCAAGAATTAGTGATGGAATTAGATGCTCAATGCTCTCATAAATCAAAGCTATATATTAATAAAACCACTGATAATGATGAGGTAGCCATTGAGAAAATCAATTGTTAAGTTCAATATGAGAGGTTACTAATGCAACTAAGAAAGAAACTAATACATATATAGGGAATCATTGTGAGAGCCCTCGTAAATGGACGTTCAAGAAGATGTTAGTACATCAGAAGGTACTAAACTAATGAAGCAAATAATTCCCTTAAATCTCAACTAAAGATTGCAAATCAAGAACCATCCTTTGTGAAAAAGGCTTCTATAAATGGATCTTTCATTGATTTCACAGCAATAAAAAAGAAGAGATTTAAAGGAGAAAGAAGAGTCAGGTCCGTTCCTATCCCAAATAAATATTATAGCTTGCACTGTAAGAGGGATTAACTATCACTTTAAACAACTTACCCTTGGTAACTTCAATTTTGATAATAATCCTCGCTTAATAGGGCTTTTGGAAATAAAGTTGAAGATTTTACTAGTAGGAAACTGAACTTCGTAAGAAGCAATTGGGAGGTTATCGCCCAATCATCAATCTCACTTTAATAGGTGGATAATGGTCTTTTATGATTCTAACGTGATTTTAAGAAACTACCAACTTCGTGGCAAGGAGAGGATGATGCCTGTCCTGCTCCTATAATCGATATTGTACATCTTTAGGTAGGCATTTGAAAACTAAAGAGGCACTAGAGTTAGCTCTGGTACCTTTGGCACTTACACGATGGACATCTCAAGCTTTGTTACTAGTTGAACTAATTTGGCTTAGTTTATAGAAACATACTCTTTTTTTGAAGATTTTGTAGTGATATATCATCTTTAAAAGGCACCTTTGTATTTTAACTGGTTTATAAATGAAATTGTTATTTAATTTGTCAAAAAATGTAAGGATAATAAAGTAATAAAATACAAAGAATTTTTATAAGAATCGGATGCGCTCGCCCAGCGAGAAAGGCCTAAAAATTCTTTATTAAGATAAAATTCATTCAAATTAATTAATGATTACATATTAAAATGTTAAAGATAAAAAATAAATTGATTGTCTTATTTATTAATACGATGACATATCAAATAAAAAGTTAATAAAATGCTTAATTTATTATCATATTATATTAATAAATGTATCATTGCTATCAATAAAATAGGATCCATGAATTATATTAATTATTAATAAAATAAATTAATATTGAACATTAAATATTAACATAATTAATAATTTTTAAATATAAGTAATTATATATAAATATGATAATAAACAAAATCAATAAATTACTAACTCTCAATTAGCTTTCAATAATGTGACTATTAATGTAGACAAAGTACATTACTTGAAAAATTTTGACATAGAGACGGGGTCGAATGGGTATCTTCCTCTATAAGATGAGTATAATGTAAACTAATTTAGAAAAAGAAAATTAAAACTCAAGTTCATGCACTTGAACAATATACGGTGCAGTCGAAATTGTAACTCATTATTCATATAGATATGATTATTCACCTTAAAAATTTTGATTTTTAGTAGAGTTTGTTCTATTGTGAAATTGATTTATGACAAAATATGAATAGTTTATGTCAGTTGTTACGGATACCGTTTCGTACCGGCTGGTACAAGTCGGAAAAACAAAACGGTATTGGACTTTTTGATCTAGTCCTTCAGCACCAGCCCATATCGTTAGTTTCGGTTGGTATCGGCCAATACTAGCCAGTATTTAAAATAACGGCCAGTGCTATAAAAGTTGATAAATATAGGGACCAACTTGCAAAAAAGGAAAAAACATTAACAAAATCTCCCACATCGCACGCAGTCGCATACACACCTCTCCTCTCATTTTTACTCTATCTCTCTCACTCTGTCACTCATTGCCATTTTTCTCGCTCCGCGCCCTTACTATTGTCGCCGATGCCTCTCCACCGTGTCTCCCCACCCGAGCCTCCTCCATTTGCCTACAATCTGCTTCTCCAATCTCCACCCAAGCCTCTGTAAGGTTCTGATCATGCATCTTATACATAATATATATCAAATATATGCAACGAAAAATAAAACGGAAGCTCGAAAACATAATTTACTCATGCATATAGATATAGAAAACAAAAACATGAAATGTAATATATTTACACACATTTCCGACAATCTCCTACGTTCTTTAAACTTTTTCACGTTGGTTGTCATAAACTACAACGATCAGACCATCTCTAATGAAAGTCCACACAAAGATAAAAGGATGAAACCTCACTAGGAGATGGTTAGAGTTCTTTCTTTGTGCTAGTAAAAATAGGAACTCTTATGAGAGTTAAAGAGAACAAGAGTGTGTGTGTAAGAAAGAACCTTTCTTTCCCTTATGTCTTACACAAGCTGCATGAAAATCATCTCTATTTTCTATACCACTAGGCCTTCCATAAGCCCCATCACTAATGGAGAGTTTTGGAAAATTAATGGTCATGAATAGCATACATTAATGAAAATTATGGGAAGTTAATGACCATTAATAGCATGCATTAATGGAATTTTTGGGAAGTTAATGGCCAAATTGGAAACTAACAACACTTGTTTCTAATCCATTCCATGCAACGTTTTCTATCACGATCACATCGCGATATAATCCCAAAACACTCTTTCATATCTTGAACCACCATTCAAGACTATTTTACTCATCCTTTAGATCTCCTATGTGTGTGACACATTAGGTTCTCGGTTATGTTGGCCACTTGAATTAACACTTAATTCAAATAAGTCAAGAGCGATATCTAGCAACACATCATGACCCCTAATTAACCGGAAAGTCAGTGGTTTGACTACGACCCCCTTCCATACGTAATGTTGCCATGCAATTCGTCTTTTTACCATCTATTCTCCACTTGGTTCAAAGTATGGTCAAAGTGTCAACTCCTGCTAGACTGACTAAGTCACATCTAGTCCAAGTGATATTAGATCTTTTCCTGAGGATCTCATTACTCTATGTGTCATTGAAGACTCTCTTCATGACACATATTTGCTCTAGCTAGAGACTCCCAAGTAATGACCCTGACAAGAGATCGTAGGTATCATCTCCTTCTATTAGTATCCGAGATATCTTTAAGCACCTCAAGTCAAAGGATAGTTGTACCATTGCTATAATGAGAATATCATTGACACTGTAATAGAATATCCATATGATTGTCTCATAGTAGGTCAATCCAATGTACTTACTACCCTTAGTAAACATCCACATGTTAACTCTAAACAACTCATGTCTACAGCTTATAGATTTACTACTTGATCCAATCAAGGAGTATAACATGTGACAGTCTATTCGGATTAATGATATTCCATCTCATTAATCCTATGACTAGGGAAAATTTAGATACTAATATAATTACACATGATAGGAATCTCATTATCATGATCTCATCATAATTTCTTCCATGTTATGTTTTGTATCAAGTACTTTATTAAATTAATTTAAGATCAACATCAAATTCATAAATATATAAACATCGAAATAATGAAAAATGACTTTATTAATCATAAAATAATTTGTACAATAAGTGCTAAAGGTGATTGCCTTTAGAGCACTTCTCTAACAGCCTCTTCCCTCTGCAGCTTCGCTTATCGCTCACTGCCTCCCTGGCTCTCCCTCCTCTCCTCTCCTCCCTCTACGACTTCACCTGCTTCTCCCCGCTTCTCTGGCTCTCCCTCCTCTTCATCGAAGTTGACATTGTGATTTTTTGGGTGTGTTTGAATTGATTTTTTGTGCTCTTGAATTGCATTTGTAATTGTGGATGGGCTAGAATTGAATTATGATTGTTAATTGGATTTGTGATTTGTGAATGGCTTGATTGGAATTAAATGATATTTATTTGGTTTTAGTTTAATTGAATTGAAGGCATGATTTTTTTTATCTGGTTTGGTGATATTTAGTAGTGAAAATAATATTAGAAGCAATACATTGAGAAATTTTATCATTTATTTAGATTTGTAGTTTCATGATACTAAAATTGATCAGTTAGACTAATTTTTAATTAAAGTTGAAGAAATTAAGTTAATTATACTCGATTAATAATTATTATATTATCTACGTTAAAGGGTTCAATTGATAAACAACATATATACCTAAAATTTATCACTCCAAATGGCAAATTACAGTTTGATTTCCTTGCATGCATAAAGTATATAATATAATATGGTAATGGACTATTTTGTAATTTTTAAAAAATTTTAAGGACTATTTCGTAAATTTAAAAAAATGATTCGAAATGATACCCAATACGGATATAGTACCATACCAGAACTCAATTTGATATGAGAACAAGTACGGTATTTTTAACATTAGTCTACGTACTAAACCTTATTGTAATTATAGGGTTGATTTGTTAGAAGATGATAGTCACAAATGAAAGTCATAGCCTTGCGGTTATTAATTAAATAATTTAACAGAAATTAGATAATTAGCGTAGAAGAAAAGTCTACATAACTGAAGAACACATCCTAATTACTTTCCCAAATTTAAGGAGGAGACATCTTCGGAAATGTCAGATTCTTATTAGCCATTTAGTTCTTGCATCTAGATTATACAGTCAACTAAGCATATTAATTTATAAGCAATACATGTGTCCGTTAACCAGTACGAGTGGACAGTAACAATGTAGCAGGTCCAGGTCCAGGTCCTCCTTCCCACGACATCCCTCTCTAAACTTTCGTTAAAGCGAGAAGATCGTCGGCCTTGGACAAAATGAATACATAATTTTAGTCCTGAATAACAAAAAGGTTATTTTTAAATTAAAATTATAATTCAACAAAGGATATTAAAGGAACAAATAACTTCACAAGTCAACAATATATTTCATGTTTTGGCCGCCCCAAACAAGTAGCTTGAAGTTATAGTCAAACATTACGCCATGTTTTTAAAAAGAAATCAATAAATGGTTTGGTTGGAAAATATCGCAATGCGACTGTTTATCTGTTCTAATCATTTTAATTGCAGGGCCGAGTCCGTCATTAGGAAAGAGTCAGTTATCTGACAAGTCCAAACCAATCGACTTTTCTTTTTCTTTCGAATAAAATTCTTCCTGACCCAACAAGCAGGGTTGACAAGTCACTTAAAACAAGTTGAGATTGTGATTGTGATTGAGAAGTGGTTAGCCGACGTTTAAAACAAGTTGAGGCTTAATAGATATCTTGATATGACCGTAGAAGACCCTCGCCTCTTTACGGCTGTTTTGTTTTGAGCACGAAATCATCTTATTTAAGAATCATGTTTTCGTTAATTAATTTTGTTTACATATTTATTCGAGTCAAGTGGATGAAATTAACTGACAGAATTAAAATTAGTTGACGGAAATAGTTGCGTTGGGGATGCTTTTCTGTTCTTGCCAGTTACGTTGGGGATGAGAAGAGTTCATGATTGACGGAGAACTTTCAATGGGAAATGGTACCACTTGCCTTTTGGGGCTAAATGCCCACTTGGAAGGTATCGAGCAGTAGATCCTTGAACACGTCATTGTACTTTGATAGAAAAAAGATAACGTATTGATTAGAATATGGATGGCTTCAGTCAAGATTCATTGTAATACATGTGCAGTAGATTGATGTCGTTATTGCAAATGTTTACTTCTCAACAACTTGAGATTAGAGAATGGCCCCTTCTTTAATTTCCAGCAAATATCTACTCCCTACCTATCAATTCAATTAGGTGGAAAGGACAGAAAGACAGCTGATTAGGTTTTATTGTTCTGCAAAGCATAAAATAAATCTCACATACCCATAAATGTCTTAGGTCACGTTAAAATTCTGATGACAAGTGAGCAGCAGTGTGATTGTTCAGAAACATTAGACATTAAAATGGGATCGGCAGTTGGATTTTCCAAGAATCATGGCCAAGCTAAGGGATCCAGCCCAAGTAAGTTTCTGTTAGATTTTCAACCCAAATCTTTAGACAATGTAGAAGTCTCACGTCCAGATCGTAGGACTAACCTGCCTAACTCGTAGATGGCAATTACATGCTTTATTTTTATGACATGTAGGTTAATATTATATATTCTGTTATTTTCACTTCCACACAGGAACATATCAAAATTCAAATTGATTAATTATTATTATGACATTCTATACTACAGTCTACAAATTCAAATGGAAAGTATTACAAAATTCTTAACCATTCTGGTATCGCTATAGACTATGGATTTTATTAGTGCTGCAATGCTACGCTTGATGTAATCTTGCATATGAAGAGAGATGGGAAGGTTGTCTCTGTTGATAGGCAGTGAAGTGAAACTTCAACAATAGATCAAGCCTCGGGACTGCCAAAAAAAGAAAATAGATGCTGCTATGCTTTCCTCTTTTTCTTCTATCCTATTCCGTTTCCGTTAGTTATTATGTGCTCTTACCCCCCGTTTGGTTACTGTCCCCGTGAGTAGGGACAGTGGACAGGACGTTAAAATCCTGCCCCCCTAGGTGTTTGGTTCGTGTCCCGGGTGTTGTGTCCTTTGTCCCCGGAAGACAGGGGACAGGAATTTCTGTCGCTCCCAAAAAGGGAGGGCAGGGGACAATGTGTCCCTAACGCCGGCACATACGACAAGCCTTTTACATTTCTGTCTAACTCCTTAGCCCTATTCTTCCCGGACTCCTTCCCCGACTCCTCTGCCTTCGTCCCCAACTCCGTGTTGTCTTCGTCCCCGACACCTCCTCCTCATTGGCACGGATCACGACCACCACAACCTCCTTCGCCCTGACGATTGCAGCCTCCGGCCTTCCCTCTCGCACTCTGCCCTTCTTCCCCGACTCGTTCGTCTCTCCACCTCCGAGTAAGTATTTGATTGAATGGTTTGAAAGCTCGGTCTTC
>JAOTAX010000198.1:17541743-17563470 GCA_025629825.1 Erythroxylum guanchezii | reverse complement strand
TGCCACTGTCTTTGTAACTGATGACTTTGATTTATTAAAAGAGATGTTTTCTGTTTCCCGCTTTTACTGCTACTGCTGTGATTTACTGTACTGAAATGGGAAAGATGGGGTCTGTGTTTGCGCTAGCACGCCACCTTCGCAGGGCGCGGACCCGAATATCATCGGCGATGTCAGGTTCGGGTCATGCGGGGGTGGGGTGCTACATCTATGATCCCACAAAATCCCCCCAGTAGCAGCCTCTCCTGGATTACCACGACAACTTCTATAAGTGTTTATTTTAATCCATCCAAATTCAGGACATACCCAAGAGACCATATGATGTGCACCAGTACGGTTTGGCCTAATGTCCTGAAGAAACATGTTCTCCATGGCCAACTTGCAAATTTGTTGACACTGCACCAATGGGGAAATAATTTCATTTTGAAATATAAGGGAAATTCTTGACTTCCAAATAACCCATAAATAGCTCACAAAAAGATTTATATTATATTTACACATTATCCATAAAATATTCCTATGTATTAATTTATTAAGACTAGATATTAATAGAGTAAACAATACATACTATGTTTCTTCTTTATAAAAGAAATAGTCAATCTTACAGACTAAAGTATGAAGATACTTAAATGAATTTTGAGACTAGTTATTACTTGATCTAATATGAGTAGCTCAGCTAGTAGCATTTGGATATAATATGAATTATATGGGCAAAGTTGAGTAAGTCAATATAAGATTCATCTTTGAAAATAAATAAAGAAAATATTCCAATATTTTTTATTAGTAGTGATTTAAAGAATTCTTTTATAAGAATGAGTTGAGATTTAAAAATAATATTTTCAAATATAAAATATAAAATAATTACTAATTATTAAGAAATTAATTTAATACTCTATGTCCAGTTGAAATATATAACGATAAAAGAATTAAATTATACATTATAACCATGCATAAATATGCTAAGTCAATCCAATTTGATATTCCTAACATTTAGGTAGTCATGACATGTTATTAAACATCAATCTTGATTTATGATTACAATCTGTTTAATTAGAAAACTAAAGATAAATTAAAAAAGTTTTAATTTATTAATGAGCTATATAAAAAATCAGTTAAAGAGAGAACATATTAGAAATCAAATGGGTCACACATCAATAACATTTAAAAAGAAAATAATTTAAATTAACTTAACTTAAATTTGAAGTTTTGAAAACTTTAGAAAATAAATATGAGATATTTAATTTTATTAAAATGAATTTTAATTATAGAAAAATCATGCCGTCTTTTCCTATAATTAGGAAAAGACTGAAGATTTTTGACAGAAAAAGGCTTAGCTAACACAGAAGGTATAAAGAGAGAGCATCAAGAGAGAAGAGAGGAAATTTGGAGATTTTTATTTCTGAAAAATTAATCTTCTCTCTATTACATCATTTTCTTTTATAATACAACTCTAACAAATTCTGTTTCTGATTTCAGTGAGGATATCGCAAATGTGTAGCTGTAAGCTTGCCACCTCAAAGGTTCTAGAAGAATTCACACAGCTTGCACAACATATTTCCTTAGAAAGTAATTCGGGTGTTGAAGAATCCATAGAATAATGTTGGACTTTCATTTGAAATGTTCCTGTGGTTGCTCGTGGACGTCACTGTTGAGTAGACTTGCATCTGTAACATCCCCCTCAAATTGAACTGAGGTGAAAACCTTAGATTCAATTTGATACAAAAGTGATTGAAAAGTTGGTGTGGTAGCAACTTTGTGAATATATCGGCAATTTGGTCTACTGATAGCACATATCTTGGTTGGATTACTTCGGCCAAAACTTTTTCTCAGACAAAGTGAACATCAAGCTCGATGTGCTTCGTGCGAGCATGAAAAACGGGGTTTGAGGCTAGTGAAATAGCACTCATATTGTCACACCAGAGTACAGTTGGTAGGTTAATAGGAACACCGAGTTCAAAAAATAGATTTTGCAGGCATAAAACTTCAGTAGTAGCAGCAGCCATTGAGCAGCACTCTGCCTCGCTACTTGATCTGGCTACAACAACTTGTTTCTTTGAGCTCCAGGTGATTAAATTATGATCTAGAACTAGGCAATAACCAATGGTACTTCTTCTGTCATTTGGGCAGCTAGCCCAATCAGAGTCACTGTAAAGAGAAAGGTTGAGAGTGGATTTGGTGAAGGTGAGGCAAAGATGCATAATGCCTTTGAGATAACGCAGAATGCGTTTGCAGGCAGCCTAGTGGGCATGTGTAGGCTGGACAAGGAACTGGCTGAGACGGTTGACTGAAAAGGCGATATTTGGTCTAGTGTGGACAAGATATTGTAGAGAACCTATGGTACTTTTAAAAAGAGTGGGATCTTCGAAAATAGGAGAGTCGGAGTGGAATCTTAATAGGCTTCAAAGCCTAAAATACAGTGAATATCCCCAAGGTCTTTAAGTGCAAAGGTTGAGTTTAGTCTTAAAATGAGATTGGCTATGTAAGATGGATCATTTCCAGTGATGAGAATTTCATCAATATATACTAAAAGGTAAGTAGTAGTCCCTGCCGTTTTGTGTATGTAAAGACTTGCATCGAAAACAGAGTTTAGGAAACCCCAGGATAGAAGTGCTTGCTACAGTTTATGGAACCAGGATCTTGGGGCTTGTTTGAGCCCATAAATAGCTTTGTTTAGGCGACAAACATGGTGGGGATATCTGGGGTTAGAGAATTGGGGAGGTTGGGATATATAAACAGCCTCAGATAGGTCCTTATTAAGGAAGGCGTTGTTAAGATCAACCTGCTTAATGGACCAATTATAATGAACAACTAATGAAAGGATAATGCGAAGGGTAGATGCTTTGATAATTGGGCTAAAGGTTTCATTAAAGTCAATGCTAGGGGTTTGATGAAATCCCTTGGCAACAAAACAAGCTTTATATTTGAGAATGGTGCCATCTAGTCGGCATTTAATGCGAAAGACCCATTTAGAACCGATCACATTATAGCTAGGGGAAGGAGGGACAAGTACCCCGGTGTTATTTGTGTGAAGGGCAGCGAGCTCATTGTGCATGGCAGCAAGCTATTTTGGGTCAGAAAGGGCTTATTTGACAGTGGTGGGTTCTGTATCTGCGGCGGCCATGTAAAATTTTGGTTTAAAGATGCCAGATTGGGATCTGGTGGTCATGGTATGGGTTCGGTGCATGGGATATGGCTCAAGGTGAGGGTGAGACATCGGAGAAGATGAGGTAGGTTCAGTAGTAGCTAATGGATAGGAACTTTGGGTATTGGTAGTTTGGTTATTTTGATCTGTGTTGGTAAGGAAAGTCTGGATATGTTTAGTAACTGGCAGCAGTGTAGTAATTGGGGAAGAAGGCGTGTAAGGAGAAGAAAAAGTAGAGGAAGAAGAGAACAGTTCAGAGTAAGGAAATTGTACCTCATTAAAAATTGCGTGCCTGGTGATGAAGACTCAACCTGTCTTGTCCATGCACTTATACCTTTTATGAGTTGAACTGATGCCTAAATATAGGTACTTTTGTAATTGGAAATCAAACTTGTGAGATAAGTAGGGTCGTAAATAAGGGAACATTGAGCACCCAAAGACTTTTAGAAAGTAGTCATGAGTTATGTGAAATAGTTTCTCAAAAGGTGAAATAAAGTTCAAAGCTGATGATGGGGTGAGATTTTGGAGATAAGTTGCGTACTCGAAGGCCTCTTTGCCAAAACTTGAGAGGAAGATGAGCATGAGCTAGCATGGTTAAACTGGCCTCAACTATTGTTTGGTGTTTTCTCTCAGGAACCCCATTCTGTTGATGGGTGTATGGGCAGGAAAATCGAGTCTGAATGCCTTGTAGAGTTAGTGATTTTTGCAAACTTAAATATTCTGCACCCATGTCTGCTTGAAAGCTTTTGATCTTAAGATCCAACAAAATTTCAACCTGTAGCTTAAATCTCATAAATGCATAAGATAGATCAGATTTCAGTTTTAGATGAAAAATCCATGAGAACCTACTAAAGGCATCAATGAATGTAACATAGTATTTGGACCCTGCAGATGAAAGGTATGGGGCTCTTCCCCACATATCCGAGTATATGAGTTCAAGAGGTTTAGTAGCTGACATTTTTAATGGAGTGAATGGTAACTGGTGCATTTTCCTAACCTTACAGAAATCACAAAAATCTAATTGAGAATTGAGATTATAGGGATACAATTTTCGTAAAATAAGATTGAGAATTTTTGAATTTGGGTGTCCTAAACGGGCATACCATATATTAGGATCATGAGTTACAGTAGAAGCTAAGTGACACTTGCTTGTATTTAACAAAGGACCGGGAAGTATGCCAGAATCGACTCTTTGATTAGTGCCGGAGTTTGGTGAGGTTGATCGACGAGAGAGGTCCAAATCGACTTGGTATAATCCATCTTTAAGGCATCCTTGAAGAACTACTTCCTTGGTTCTCAAATCCTTAAACACACAATAAGCATCAAAAAATTCAACGTAAGTATTATTATCCTTAGTAAAACGAGAAACAATAAGAAGATTTTTTGTAATGGAAGGAACACAGAGGATCTTAGTCAAACATAAAACAGAGGAGGGTAGAGAGGGAGAGGAGAAATGGGTACTGCCTGTGTGAGATTTTTAATTTCGAACCATTTCCAACCAAAAGAGTGTCTGTACCTTGATACTCACTATGTAGGGAGAGATTGCTTAGATCAGAGGTTATGTGGTTGGTAGCACCACTATCTATGTACCAAGAAGGATCTGTGACAGTTTCAAGAGTGGCAATGTATGAGGAGGCCTGATGATAGTGACTCTGAGAAGGAAAAGAAGGATTGGGTAAAAGAAAAGGTGGGTATTTATTCGGATGTGAAGATGGTGGATATGATGTGGGGTGAAGTGAGTTAGGGTGAGGAGATTAAGGCATAGCACGTTGGAAGGTTTGGTCGTAACGTTTGAAGCACTGTCAGGCTGAATGGTTTGGTTTAGAACATATTTGGCAATACAGTCTATTTGTAGATCGACCAGATCTCCCACCTCTGTGTCTTCCTCTAAGGCCACCTCTGAAACCACCCCTAGTGAATATGTTGAAATCATTATTATAGGCAAAATGAGCTTGGATTTCTGTTGGTTGAGAAAGGGGTTAAGAGGTAGAGATTGAGACGTGTGTATTGGCATTAAGATGGGCTATATACTATTCATGAATGAGTAATTGGAATTTAGCATCTTCAAAAGTTAGAGTTTCCAACTGAGAATGAATTAGAACCACAACAGGATCGAAGTCATGGTCTAATCTTCCTGTGAGAGACATAATGAGATTCTTGCTTTTCAAGTCATCCCCAGCAGCCTTTAAGGAGTCTCTGACCCCTTTAATTTTCATTGCATAATCACTGATGGAATCGGAGCCTTTCTACATAGTTTGGAGTTGTTGACACAACTAGGCTATTTTAGCCATTGATTGCTGACTAAAGGTCTTAGATAAACATTGCCAGATCTCCAAGGCTGAACTGCAGTGTGTTATCTGGTCAATTAAGACCTCATTAATAGTTGAGATCAGCCAGCTCATGAGAAGCTGATATGCTTTCCGCCATGTGTTGTAATCAGAATTAGGAATGGGAGTTCCAACGTTGTCAAGAAATTTGGGTGGTATAGGATATTCTGGGTTGATATGGGTGTCAAGGTCAAGGGCTCTAATGATGGGGAGTATTTGAGTTTTCCAGTAAAGGTAATTGAGTTATCTAGCTTGATATGGTTGAAATTAAGGGTTTTAGCTAGAGAAGAAAAGTCCATGGATGAACTAGACGTAATGTGAGATACAGGATTTGCAGAGGACGTTGGTCCTTGGTTGGTGGAGCTGGTGTCGTTAGACGTGGGAGCTCTAATACCATGAAGATTTTTGACAAAAAAAGGCTTAGCTAATACAGAAGGTAGAAAGAGAGAGCATCAAGAGAGAAGAGAGGAATTCTGGAGATTTTTATTTCTGATAATTAATCTTCTCTCAATTACATCATTTGCTTTTATAATACAACTCTAACAAAATCTGTTTCTGATTTCAGCAAGAATATCACAAATGTGTAGCTGTGAGCTTGCCACCTCATAGGTTCTAGAAGAATTCACACAGCTTGCACAACAGATTTCCTTGGAGAGTAATTTGGGTGTTGAAGAGTCTATAGAATAATGTTGGACTTTCATCTGAAATGTTCTTGTGGTTGCTCGTGTACGTCACTATTGAGTGGACTTGCATATGTGACAAAGACATGGGGGAGTTTACACTCCTATCTTCTTCCACTCTAATGTAAAGTTCTCTTTTTTTACTTTGTGAATACCATTAGAAACTATTTGGAAATATTATTAGAGACAACACATTTGAATGACTTGTGATTAACAATTTTATAAGAAAAGTTTTGTAGAATTCTTAATCAGATATGTTTCGACAATTTTATTTGTGATTCATTTTTTCAAATTATTTAATTTAAGAGATCCACCGACAAATTACACCTATAGCTCAATCATGATTGAATGTACAATAGTGAAAGGAGAGCCTCATTTATTTGATTATCTTGAAGAAGTTGTTTCATTATTATTGATTTGATAAGTTTTAAAGACTAAAAAATTGCTTGGTGTTGTATATATTCCTTATTTGTTCTCTCATATCCTTTTGTGTTTGTGGTGTGCTTATTCATGTTTTTTTTAATTTTTTTATTTTGGTAAAAAAAAATCATAAGCCTCTATTTTTGAAAATTGTTTAATCTATGATTAGGTTATTGTTTGCTTTCAGAATGTTCATTGCGTGTTCTTATGGTCTATGGAAAGCTCGAACGAACGTTTCCCTAGCTTTGAGTTTTTAGAAAAACTTGGCTTATGATGATTTTATAAAAAAATGATTAAGCCTTTGGTTTGATAGTGTTCTCGATTGGTTGTGATTAGTTGTTAATTAAAAACTAAAGTGTAAGGAGATGGCTTGAAGCATTTTCTTGACGAATGGCCTTCATTAAAGGCAATGTTAACTGTTGGTGAATCAACCTCTTCCATCACTAGAGGAGACAAAGCTAGTGGCAATAGTCACCACTAGCAAAGGTGAGATCGCCAATTTTGCAACCTCTAGATGGAGGACCTAACATTAGTAAGAGGGAGCTATTAGTAGCATGAGACATGACAAGGAAGCTTTCAGACTAATCCATACCGGTGACAGAAGTAGATGACAATAACTCCAGAAACTAGAAGGTGGTGGTGGCTAGGTTTCCAAACATGAAGTTGGAGTTTTCTCCAGAAGAAGGCACCTTTGTTTGGTTACCAGGTTAACGTAATGTAAACTAAGAACAAAAGTGTTTGGCAATAAGATTGCCTCATCTTAAGTATGGATTCAGTTACTCGGTTCTAAGAATAGAATATTCCAAAGCTTGAGTTAAGTTATTCTAAGTTCATAATAAGGTTTATTAGATAATTGAATTAGGATAATCTATATCGAAGCAATCCTAAAATCAGAATAAACTAATTTTATAGCCAAACAAAATTATAAATTATAAATTGATTCCAGAATTATATTAATTTAATTATATTATGTTTAATAATTAAATTGATTCATAATAACATTATTTACATTTTAATTAAATTAAAATTTAATAATTAGACTCCTTTATACTTAAGAAAAATAATTTTTAATTTACTTAAGAAAAGTGTTTCTTGACTAAAGTCGTTTATTTTAACTTTATTGAAATAAATTAAATTTATTATTTTAGAAGAACATTACGTGGTTTTGTTTAGGGTTTTATTAATTTAAATAATAATTTATTTGATTTATTAGAAAAGGTATTTTAATTATTAATTAAGAAAATTTTAATTATTATAGAAAATAAATATATAATTTGTTAAAGAATTATTTTCTAATTAATTAGGAAACTAATCTCTAAATAAATAATATAAAAGACTTTCTTATTTGAATCTTAAATAGTTTATCTAATTTTGAAAGTAGTAGAAAATATTTTTTAATTAAGAAATAAGTTATTTCTAATTATGTTAGAATATCTTTAGTAAGAAAAGTAATTTATTAAAAATTATTTTCAATTCTAGCGTTAAAGCTGAATTTATGCTTGTTTCTGTAGGCAAAGATATGAGTTCTAATTTTGACGCATGCTAAATGCTTTGACCTGTGAATATTCTCTCGTCTCTTTCATCCCGCAGGCTAGAGACTAAGTATGTTAGAGCAAGTCTACATGTCTCCTTCACATGACAATTTCAAACTTATACTCCATTCAACTATTTTAGACCAGGTCAGAGGGGGGTTAGTGACATTGTACCGTCTAAGAATTCCATGCCGCACATACTTGCTATATTGACATTGGAAAAACAAATGCTTAATTTGTTTTTACAAAGAACGCACCAGTTTGGTGTATGTGAAAAGCCTGCTATCCTATCCAAAGTGGGAAGCCTAGCCTATTCTTTATGGCTAACCACAATACGCGGGAAGTTTTAGGTAAGTTATGCTTATACCACATGACCTCATCATTGGACCAAGTGAGCAATTCATCAGAGCGTGAGTGCTTTCATTCGATTAAGTCCTCTTCGGTACTATCTAGCCCATAATTTAATAGTAAAATGGAAAAGGGCTATCGAGGGGAGGGATTTAAAGATGTTTCTGGTTGAGAATGCTTGAGCTACTATGACCTTTGGCTACAACAATTGTTTGTTCTCAATGAGTTAGCTTCTTCGCATTGCTCTAAATGACCTAATAATCATCCCAAAAGGTATAATGCCAATAATCATACATTGAAGTTCAACGTTTTAAAATTGATAACATGTATACCATATCAATAGGAGCATTTATGGGAGAGCATATATTTATACTTTACATACTCTGAAGTTTCAGTTTGGAGGAGGGATGTCCTTTTTAGTTTTTATTATATATGACATCTAAATTTCAAATTACAGTTACAAATAATTGATTGATTTATTTTTGTATATATTTTTATTTATAATAATTAACTAATAAGATGATGTTACTGAAATGCCTAACAGAAAATAAATGTGATAACACTTATCAATTAAATATTAAATTATAAAGGATATGGAATGGGAGATGCCAACAAACTAAGTTCAGTGCATCTCAAAATTAATTTCTTTTCTAAATGTGATAATAATATCATAAATACGGACATTAATGATTCAATTGTAGTAAATAAAAATAAAAAATAAAGGAAAATTAAAGGTCTAAAACAATAAAATTTGAGGATCCAGACTCTAATCCTAAAGTCTCTTTATTTGAGTATTGACAGATTTACTTATACTAAAC
Source organism: Erythroxylum guanchezii (assembly GCA_025629825.1). Lineage (NCBI taxonomy): Eukaryota > Viridiplantae > Streptophyta > Magnoliopsida > Malpighiales > Erythroxylaceae > Erythroxylum > Erythroxylum guanchezii. The sequence continues at coordinate 17,554,206 of JAOTAX010000198.1, read as the reverse complement.
TCTTGCTTTTAGCACGCGGTAATGTTTGAACACAAGAAGCCAATCTTTTTGTTGGAGGATGCAATCAGGCTAAAGTGAAAATGAAAACTGAAACCCTTATGAGGCCAAACTTAATCAAGTGGCCTCAGTCTGCATTTGTAGGACAGGTGGAAGAGGTGCTTTGATAAGGATTAACTGCAAGCAGAAAAGACAAAAGGAAAATTACCAATGCTTCGAGTGTTCTGTTTGCATGTTCTTTAAATACCTACCTCATCTGTGGTTGGTTGTGACAGTGTCAATTGATGTGCATGCAGAAGATAGCCGCAATCTCCAGGGACGGGTTTGGTTGGCTTCTCATATCCACTACCCAGAAGAACAAACTTATCAGACCAAAGAGAAAAGGACACAACAAGAATACTTGTAGATGACAAAAGCCCAAGGAACCATAAATGTCTATTAGTGTACACCAACAAAGAAATCAGGCAACCATAAAACAACCAAAAGTTAATTCCCTATTACAAGGATCTGCCTTGAGAATAATTTTCTTCTTTAAGAAACCAATCAAGATAAAAAGAAATGTATAAACACTTAGTTTCTTTACCCGTCTTCGGCATAGTTTTCATCCACATATTCATAATCAAAGCATCTTGGTTGTCCTCCAAAAACATAGAGAGGATCCCCTGATTGATGACATATAAACAATGGTAACAGTTATATCCTAAGGAGCGTCAAACCTCAACTGATCTGCATTCCCATCGCAAAGCAACTGTAAACTCATTCAGGTAATATTAGGAATATAAGGTAGTAAAATCTCTCATCTTAAATGTGACTTGAGTAAGCATGTCTAACATGAAAGCAGTTGATGCTCGCAAAAAGATTTAAGTTCATAATTATGACGAATCACGGTGTCTGAAGATGTAAGTTGCATATGTCACCTAAGTTTTCTTCATACTAGCAAATACTTCACAACATACCTAGTAAAGAATGTCCTATGAAAGAGAGATGAATCCGGATCTGGTGTGGCCTTCCTGACTCAATCTCAACCTGTTGAAACAGGATAAAGCATATTTGAATCTTCAGGAAAGAAGAGGAGCCCCAACCCTCATATTTCTAGAAATTTCCAGAAGAAATCCCTAGATTTATTCTGGTGAAGGGCTTACCTGGACCAATGTGCGGTTGTCATGTACATGTCTCTCAAGAACTTCAACTTTGCTCAATGCTGGCTTACCTGTTTTTACCAAAAAATAAGGATGGACATCAATCCTTTGGAAGTTAAGGTAGAAGCTGAGAGCAAAGAATGAAAAAGAGCTTGACAAATGTGGTTATTTATAATGCACTCTAAAACACTTATTTTTGTGTCAAATGAATTTTATATCTTGTTCAGGGATGTCTAAACTTGAAATTTCAACAACCTGAGGGTGACGCAACATAGAGCCCTTTGGCTACTCCTGGATATCGAACCATTCCAATTGGCTGTTTAATTATAACCTAAGAAAGGAATGAAAACCAGATTATGTAAACAACTTACGATAGTTTCACTTTTGCAAAAACAGCAGGCACAGTCAAGTGTAAAATTTTCACCTTATCTTCCTTAAGTATTCCACTAACTAGTGCCCGGTAAATCTTTGAAATCTTCCTACTCCTACTAAGCTCCATGCTGTTAGAATGTTCATCATCAAAGAATTCTATGCTTGAAATTGAAATATCAAATTTAAAACATATGTAAACTACAAACATCATTATAACATCTGGAATTTCAGTTCTATCTGTAGTATGTATTAATCGAAAGTGGCAACATATGCAGGGATCAGAATAATATGTTTGTTTCTTAGCATTTGCCACAGCATTTCAGGTAGAATATTCCTAGGAAAAGATGGTAGAGCACCGATTCCACAAATCTATACTCATTAACAATTAAGATAATGTAATAGCTTTAAAGGTAAAGGAAGTTTAACTCATTGAATAACAACTGTAGCTGAGAGTGTCATTGACCTGTTGGACTCAATAAGAGATGTCCCATTGGCAAAGTATTTAGCAATGCAAGTCTTAGCCTTCATGGTCTTTGCACAAAGCAGTATTCCTATAAGGGTTCAACAATAAACCATTAAGAAGTATAGAAGAGTTATTCAGCCTCCCACTTTTCAAATTTACAAAGCACCATTCGTGTGCAGCAGGAGGCCTCCAGAAATAGCTAGTTTTAAAGTGGCAATAAGCAGTACAAAGTGATGGATATTTGTCATGTACAAGAGAAACACAAGCAAACTTTATTGGCTCACCAAAGAGAGAACTATTTACAAGAGTTGATCTCAAATTCCTAGATCAAATTTCCACACTTTCTCAGAATTTCAGAGTGTTATGGTAGCAGTTTTGAGTAATGTCATAAAAGCTCCAAAGGTGCACAGGCTTTCTAAAGATCGCAACAATGCTTGAAATTGGAATCATATTCTTTTTTAAATAATTGTCAAATCAAATCCCAGACAAATGCGGCCAACAGTTAATTGTCATTATCATTAGCAACAGTCAACAGCAGTTAACCTGAGGTGCCCCTTCCCAAACGATGAACAGGAACTGGATGGGATTCTCTACTAGCTAGGTCAGGTTGTTGTCCACGTGCCCACCATTGGAGCTGCGTCAAAACAGTTCGTTGCTGGAAAAGCCCTCCAGGCAAAACTTGAAGGCCTGAGGGCTTGTTCAAAGCAATCTGGACACGTATACCAATGAGATGCAATTCTATCATTCAAAAAACAGAAACTTGCAACCAAGTACATGATTCCATTGATTTCTCAAGGATATAGGAACTAAAAGCTCAATGAATCATATAATAAGTGAACCTCTAAAAAACTACACATATCAAGAACGGTGATATTAAACAAGCACGATAGTACTTACCATGTCATCATCTTCATATAAAACATCAAGTAAGTAGGGGGCATCTGGCTCTCTCCAGGGGAGCCTATGGTAGATTAATTCAGCACCAGACCTAAGCCAATTTAGAAAAAAAGAAGGATTTGTTTACAACTTCACATACAAGTTCGAATGTTTCTTTAAAATGCAATCCTTCAGTCTCTTCCTTTTCTCTTTGTTCAAGCAATTACGTAAGGATACCTGAGGATAGTGCTGGGTTCTGTGAAGACACTACCGTCAATAGTAATCTGCAAAGATACAGCATATTGGTAATACATACTCTTATTAATTGAAGAACTTGATCGTTTATCTTTGATTACGAGGATTGAACCTGTCCGTTGTGTATTCGTTGGAGCCACCTGTTGAACTCATGGCAATAATGAAACTTTCAAATAGGGAATGAAAGAAAAGGAAAAAAACGACGATAGATTTGATAGGTTATATACCCTTGAAGAGGTGCCGAGTTCTTATACTTGGTGGAGTAGAAATCTATCAATGCCAGCTCTGTAATTACACACAGAAGAAGCACATATTCAGAGTCTGAAACGAAACAACTAGAAGTAGATCAAATCAAGTAACAAAAGCAAGTCTCTTTCTAAGGAGAAAGTAGTTGGATCGATTAAGGACCAGAATCTGAGGGTTTGACGACGTCGTTGTAGCGGAGGCCGTCATTGAATTCTGGCCAAGGGACACCGAATGTCCGGAACATGGTTTTAGTCGCAGTGGAGGGAGAGGGAGGAGATAATGACTCAAAAAAGTAAAACTTCTTTCAGTTGATTGGCCAACTAATTATCTGCAGCTGCTTCTTTCTTAAATAATCGGCGCCACAACTGCTCGTAGTCTTTGCTTTCAGAATTGCTATTATGAAAACACTATGAGCAGTCTGGAATGGGGATATTTTGCCCAAATAGCATCAATTAGGCGGCAAGTACGATATCGCGAAAAGACGGAGGCCACCCCACATTAGAAATGACACATTATTGCTTGCCCAAAGATAACCCCTTCAGAAGCAAACAGAAGTTGGGACAATTCCATGATTTCCAACAAAAGAATACATATATCACTCACTTCTGTTTCTTTTATTTTGTTCCGTACAACAATAACAGCAACAACAAAATAACAACAATATTGATAAACATTTGCCCCACACAATGAATTACATGAAATAGAACCCAAAGAATAAGAGCGGGATCCACAAGCATCAAGATTCTGACTCAGCAGAACACATCTGCTGCAGAAGAGGAAGCACCAACCACCTGAAGGGAAGCTCGATACTCTACTGAATCACAATGACATCCTTTAACAGCAGCAATTTGTAAATGGGTTGCGCTATTTTCAGATGTTTCTTTGAGAGTCATTCCTTCTCTTGCAGCTACTGCCTTGAGCCGATAACGCTCTGCCCTTGATCCAATAACCTGCCCCAATACAGATGCTGCAATTGTAAATGCCATAGCTGACTTGGGCATCAAAACGGATTTCCTTAGCATAGCTATGAATGGAACAGCTGCATGCACAGCTGCAAACCATGATGGTGAAAACTTTTCTGTGTGTTCTCTCCATATTCCTAGTGGGACATTCGCTGCCATACCCAGCATCCCAATCACAAGAACTTTTGCTGGCAAGGGTTGTGGTCGCAGATTCTTTGCAAAAGCAGTTTGTGCTAGGGCTGCTCGGGCTGCAACCACTGCAGGCGGGCATTTAAATTTCATGCCTGGAGGGGGTTGGAAAGCTTTTGCAACAAGTGGTAAGACATTACTGACTGCTCGATACGACTTTGCAATAGGACAATTACCATTTTGCAGCCATTCATTGCCCATTGCCTCGTGATTAGATTGTCCTCCCTGAATGTCAACATGAAAATAACTTCAAACAAGTTACTAGTTTAACATTATACCCAGTAATGAATTATATCACAAATTTCAACGGCCTCAAAATAGTTCTTGAAAAACAGCGAGTTACATAAAAATACAGCCTTGAACTTGAAGTTCCACAGAATCAGTAGTAATGTTAGATTATTTACCTTCGAAGAAGATTTCTTCTTAGATGAATCCGAGCTTTTCTTCTGGTTACTCCACTTCTTAGAGAAAGAATCAAAGCTGAATGGACCCCCAGGTCCAAAAGATGAAAGACTGATGGTGGCTGCCTTTGCAGCTAATGGATTAAACTCCATTAGGCTTGGTTTTGGCTCCACTTTGTCAGAGTGCGAGAATGATCTTTCAGAAAGTGGGACTACTCCCTCTCTTCCGTGGAATAGCCTGAATGACATTTCAAAATTGGGGCCATCTTCAAAGATTGGACCTTTTCCTGTTCGCACCTGGCAAATACAGTTGCAAAAAGTGCACTAAGACTATTTGATTTTCAGTTAAATTTGGCTTCTCACTCTAAGAGGAAGAGAAGATAGAAGCACACAAGAAACATAGAAAGCAAGTAACGTACAGGCATTGGGAAAGGAATGGAGGAGGAAAAGGAGAAATTAGTAGGCTCATTAATGTTTCTCAAAAACGGGCATCTAAGCATGTCTAATTGAGATGGTACAGACTCCTCATTTAAGCCTCTGAAGAGAAATTCCATCTTACTAGGCCGTAAAGTTACCTGCAAAAGGAGAAAAAGTCAACGCCAATGTTCTCAGAAAGGCAAAACAAAGGTTTGTGTAAAAATGGAGCTTAATAAAAATGGAGCTTGCTCAGCTCCAGAAACTATAACCAAGAGGGTTTAAAAGGAAAAAAACGAATGGTCAACATACAAGCCTTAATAAAACCGAGAAAAAGAACTCATGCTCATGGTGATTTTCATTTATTTGAGATAAAGAGAATGTCACACATATTGAAACATTCAATCAAAACATTCAGGAGTCATCAAGCGAAAAGTTCATTAAAACATGAACTTTCACTAGAATTCCAGTAACATTAAACTACACTTGTAGAAATAAAAAACCCCACACATATATCAATCAAATTATCAATCGAAGATTGAAACCCCATTTGATCCCAACCGTATAAAACTTCCAAAGTCACAAGCATCTAAATCAGCAAAATACAATATTTATCTTGCAGCCAATTTTGTAACCAAAATCGGAACCCGCAACAAATTGGTGATCTAGAACCGAAAAACAATCAGAGGATTAGAAAAACTAACATGTACAGGTCAAAACCAACCAAAGAAAACACATAAAAAAGAGTGTTATGAGAGAAAAAAAAGTCGAACATAAGAGCGGTAACTCTATAAAGGAATGATACCTTCCCTTGAAGCAAAAAACGAAGATAGGAAAGGAAAATGGAGAGGGAAAGAGGGTATAGTAGAGAAAGTGGAAAATGAAGACAAAAAGAGTTAGGTGAGTGAGAATGAAGAAAGAGAAGACATGGCTGTGGTTGCAAGGAAGAAGGGAAGAAAAAGAGGAAACGGCGCCGTGCTGACCACACGCCTTCGGTTGGGCTTTGGAATAAGACAGACAGGCCTGGGGTTAGGCCAACTGACACCGCTAATGCAGCCAGTAACTACGTGTGAGACTCTTCCACTGTGTCTGCGTTTGGACTTTGGATTTTTTAATCTTATCTTTATATTTGGACTCTTTTTACTTTCTTTTTTTAAAATTAAATATAATCACAATAATAATAATTTATTACCAAATATTGGTTAAAACTAATTAAAATAGAATCATCTTTAAAGTATCTAAGAAGAAAGAAAAAAAGAAGTTAATTCTAATTATTGTTTTAACAAAATAGTATATGTTTACCGAGTGATGGGATTGAGGAAAAACAGGTGCAAAAGATTATGTGATATTATTATTTTCATTTGGACAGGGCGTCCTTCTTACTAAATTCAATTTGTTTTTCCAATTCATCTCTGTATTAGTACAGGCACTTGAAACAAAATTGGAGTCTGTATGACACAAAAGGCATAAATCACGTAGGCTTTGAAAGTTAGAATCCACTCAGTCACCACTCCAAATCACACTTAGAATCATCGTTGGAACTGTGTTATAAATATGAAACAGAAACAGGGACAGACTAGACATATTATATTTGATCAACCGACATTTTAAAAAAATGAAGACAATGTAGAATGATGCAACATTTACAGATTCCATCAGCAACGGCATTATCTATATTTGCCATTTGCAAAGGGCAGCAATATGTGCTTGCCTGCCTTTCCAAACGAAGAATTTACAAAAACGAGATCAACTGTAAGTACCCAAGTTAAAGGAAGCAAAAACGTGCTATCTTGAAATGACGACAATATCTACCTTTATCTGGAAAGAAGGTATCAGCAAATTAGTTCTGGGAAAGGAGAATTGCGCTAAAAAGTTCCTCTCTTTTCAAGCTCTTCATCTTCACAATAAATCTGTTACTAGGGCGCTGCTTCCTCCCCTGATCTCTTGTACTCTGGTTTCAGCTCATATGATCCTTGATTAGTTCCCTTGTTGTTATAGATGCAGAGATCTTTAAGTATATCCTTTAAGAATTGCTGTAGGAAGAGACAATTTGTTAATTAAAGATGAAAACCTCAACTAACTTCAATACCCTGAACCCAAGAATTTTCAATCGGATCCCATACTTCCAAAACCCCCGCCACCATCTATCCTTAGGCCCTTAAATGTATGTACGGAAGAAATTGGTTTTCAGCCTGTTAATTTAAAAAGTACTTGCTAGAAGAAGTCTGACATTAAAAGTCAATAATCCTGAAAAGGTTAACAAACATGTGCATTCTGAAATGTAAACATTGACTTGACAAGAAACAGTGAAACTATATAGTCGATGACGTGCATTTTGAATCAAAATTTCCCCAAGGTTTTGAATCCCAAAAGAAGCATTGCTAAAATGTAATCAAGAACTATCAGGGGGATTCAGGCAGTTCTAGCTTGAGCAATAGTTGTCATGTGAAGCTATATACTGTAAAGGTTCAGAAGGCTGTCTTCACGTATTTCCAACTGCCCACATTTATAAAAGACAGCTCGCATAAGAAAAGCCATCAAGTTTACAGTTTTAGCATCTGTGACAATTATTGCTATGAGACAATCTGAAAACCAAAGAGAACAGAAAGTGGCATGAATGGTGGACTAAGAATTGCTTAAGCTGCCAAAATTGATCTATCACATAAAACGACAAGTTATTCATAAGTTAGCATCCACACTTTACACAGAAGTGAGGTGATCAGCAAACATACCTCAGGTTGGTCTGTCTCTTGGATGAGTTGTCTTAATGTCCAATTTGGCTGCCTTTCAAAGAGTTTAAACATAATCGATTCCATTTCTCCCCGGTCCCTTCTCGTCCTTTTCGTTTCTGATCCCTTGGGTGGCAGCTTCTTCTTCTCCTATGGCAAACATATTGCTTCTAGTTAATCCCAATGTTCCAAATAACATAAATTTGGTCATATCAGAGTAAAATGCTCCCACTTAGATCTAAACCATTCATGAAATTACTGGTGAAGCACAAGTTAGCTGAAGTACACTCAATCCAGTAACAATCATCCCTGGCATAGGTCTCATATGAGTTCCCTTGTCATTGTCAATCACCTGAAAAGGGAATAAATAAGGATTAAAGACTCTAAATGACCCTTAATCGTTTGATGCCAAAGATGTTACTAGAAGTCAAACCTGTATCTGCCTATTTTTTGTCATGTACTTGCTAGTCCTTTCACGACAAAGTTTCCCATAGCTCTCAAGGTTTTCATTATGAGGTCTCATGTCAAATTTGTTTATTATTTTTCCCTCCACAGATACTTTTCCTGCATGCAAAGAACAACTAACTTCTGAATAGTTTCCTTATCTGAGCTTCAAATACCATACAAGCAACAAAAATAGAATTAAGATAGAGAACGAAGAGAACTCACCTTGAAATAAAAATGAATGACGTAAAGGGGGAAAGGAAATATTTCTGATCTCAAAGAATCACAAATCCATAAGCATTATGCAGGTCACCAAACTACAATCACTTTTTTTTTTCTTGTATGCTCAATATGATTTTGATCAAATCTTCTTCTTATTTTCTAACTAGTACATTGATTACCCAAACACTCCAAATACAAAATAGACATCCTTTTTTCCTGAGAGGAATTCATGGAAAAACAAGAGCAAAAGCATAAGAAGGAATGCTATATCCCATATCTATGAGAAAGGTAAATGCTTAATGTTTCTCCTGATTGCAAACATTCATATATTTTCATGTTTGCTCACATAGAAGCTGTGTGTGTACATGAGAAAGCATTTTTTTCCATCTGAAACAAGCACATATAGAATTTAACAGTTTCAAATTGACCAGCGTAAACAATATAGCTGAGCGGCGCTTTGTTTTTGTTTTTTTTTTTTTGCGAAAAGTATCTGTGTCACACTTTTTTCAGTCATAAAGGACAGGAATTGTCCATTCTTTTTAGATGAATAAACAGAAAAACTAGCGCAGAAAGATAGTGATACATATCAGATAAGTTTCCCAAGGTAATGAATACCGATTGCAAAAACTTAAATGTATAAACGCAACAGAAAAACTAGCGCAGAAAGGTAGTGATACATATCAGATAAGTTTTCCAAGGTAATGAATACCAATTGCAAAAACCTAAATGTATAAACGCCAAGAAAGATGCAAACTGACCTTGAGATGACTCAGAAAATACAGACATGGGGATGAAGTCCTTAGAAATCTCCATTGCATAGCATTTGGGTGCATTCCCAGAATCATTGCCAGCCAATTCCATGGTGAACTGAACACCATTGCAAGATCATATGAGATGGAGGGAATTATTAGACAAATCTCCATAACAGAAACCTATATGTCGTCCCTTAAATTTTCCAAACCTATTCTGTCATTATTTTTCCTTTAGCATCATCCACAGACAAAAGAAAGGGAAAAAAAGAAAACGGATAATGGCTTAATTTCACCATATGCAGCCTTTCCTCATAGGATCACAAATAAACATTTCATCCATCACGGATCCCACAAAACATATATGCCCTACACATACTCTTGTGCACTGAAATTTCATCATGATGAGCACCGAACGATTACACACAACGAGATATTCAAAAGCATCAAGACACTGTCATTTAAAACATCTTCAACTATGCAGGTATCCCATTGAAAAGGAAACAAAGAAATAGAAAAAGGAAGCATTCGACATGCATTCTGCCAAGTAAAACAAAAGCAGATAATACCAATCTTGGAACTCTAACAAAGAAAGAACTTTTACTGTGATAGAACGAGACAGCACTAGAAATATTACAGCTCTTGTAAGTACCTTAATCGTATACACAGGAACATGGAATCAAGCTTCTTGGACCAAAAACTCTTAAAATTACACTCTTACCGCACATTTTGTATGCAATGTAATGAGTGAAATAGTAAAAAAAAAAAAAAGTGCGTTGTGCTCTTGAATTTGAGACAAAGAAATGACACTTAGAAAACTAATTTTAAGCATTTGAAATTGAAAAAACGAGTCAATGCAATAAAAAAAGAAAGAAAAACCTAGAAATCGGAGAATGCAATTGAAAACAAATAGGGAAAAGCACAAAACTGGAATCCAGAAAGAGAAGGCGCAAAGCATGAGCGTGAGAGAGAGAGTTCTTGGAGAAGGCAAATTAAATCGAACGAACCTGAGGAGAGGAGTTGTCATCGTTGGAGGTAAGAGGGTCAATGGAGAGAATGACTTTGGCCACCGGCCCGGAGTGGTCGTCGGGCGATGGCGGTGTTTGGAGGGAGCGAGATACCAAAGCAGGGCACTTCATTAGCCAGACGGCTCTGTCGGCTTTGGTCATATCCAGGTATCCGCCAGCGGTGGCTTTGAGAGCGTTGCCGGTTCTATGGTAGTTACTACTGGCCGTGGTGTGGAACAAGTCGTCCATGGTGAAAAGAAACGGAAAACAAATAACAGAAAAAGAAGGATGAAATTGAAGGGACGTTTCTTACTGCGTAACAATTAACAAATCAAAGCCGAGGTAATTATTATGGTTCCAAATTTTGCATTTAACACCGATCGGGTCGGGTTGTTTGTTTACAGATTAGTAGCTTATTTATAACGTGACCCTAGCATAAACAACCCCTACATTATACGGGAGGAAGATTGTGTATCATCAGATTTTTTCAAATCTCGTATTTTTGTGGAACTTCAATTAAGTGTTGATCATGACATGAAATTTATTTATCGTATATCTTTGCATATAAGGAAAAGAAAATCTAAATTTCTTGGATGTAATTTTCAACTTAAAATTTTTTACCTCATTTAAATATTTGAATCTGATAAGAAAAATCTTGTGTTCTTTTTTTATTGATAATTAATTTACAAGTGCTTATTTTGTTTGAAATATAAACACAAAGTTTTTAATATTCTAACAATATTAGTTTTGTGTAATAATTTTAAAATAAATTTAAAATTTTATATATTTTAGTAAATTATACCATTTTAATGAATTTTTAAGTGACATAAAATAGTCTTGTATTTTTTATTTAAAAAATTATATATCAATACTTATTAGTTACTATTATATAATAAATAAAACTAGTATTGCTTAATTGATTATTAAAGTGAAATTTTCATAATATAAATTATATTCTTATTAATATAATAAATTAATCATTTACATTGAATATTCAATTAAATATTTTTATAAATGTACTTTTATTTTGTCAAAATGTAGTAATTAATATTTATTAGCAAATATTTCATGAATGAAATAATAAAATTAATTCATTTTAGATGTTATTAAGTATGTTTCTTAATAATTCTAATGATTAGAAATAAATTTCGTAACATTCTTTCCTACATTCAAATAGAACGTCTTTTTGCAGCAACTTAGACAATGGTATCATAATATTGGAAAAATCTTTAATAAACCTACGATAAAATCTTACATATCTAAAAAACAGATCGAACATCTTTAACGTTTGTAGGTTAAGGTAAGTTCACAATTAGATCCACTTTTGGTTTATACCCTAAATGAAATCATATGTCTCAAAACGATGACTTGATCATAAAATGACATTTTTCATAATTCAATACTGAATTTGTTTCAATACATCTTTTGAGGACCTTGTATTAACGATTTAAGCAGCCATCAAATGAATCTCTATAAATAATAGAATCATCTATGAAAACTTTGATGTAATTCTCAATATACTTTTAAAGTATACTCATCATGCACCTTTACAATATACCTAGAGCATTACAAAGATTAAAAGGCATTCACGTGAAGGCTTATGTTCCAATAGGGCAATAGTCTTTTCTTAATCTTCTTGAGCAATGATTGTTTGGTAGTAACCTGAAAAACCATCCAAAAAGAAAAAAATAATTTATCAACAAGTCTTTCTAACATTTAATCTACAAAGGGTAATGGGAAATGGTCTTTTCTAGTGGCCAAGTTAATTTTCCTAAAGTCTATGCACGTTTGTCACCCATTTCGATTTGTCACCCATTTTGATTTCTTATTATTGTCACCTCGGTTTTCTTTGGTATAACGTGAATCGGACTCATTAAGTATATATACTAAGGACGAGTTGGGATGGACGACCACGCAATCAATCCCAACCGTCCATTTAATCCAACGGTTACAATCTCCCCCCTCCACGCAATCCATCCCAACCGTCCATTTAATCCA
>JAOTAX010000198.1:17507613-17518838 GCA_025629825.1 Erythroxylum guanchezii | reverse complement strand
TAATGCACAATACCTCAAAATTCATGCATAATAAGTCCCATTTAATGCATCCAACTACAATAAATAATTAAAGCTTAACATAAAAAACTTACCTAACTAAGCTTCCAACTTCAACTCTTCAATTCTTTAACTAAGCAACCAATCACAACTTACTCACTCTCATCCCCATGCACGGTTTTCATCATAGAAGCATGCATGAGAGGAAGCACTTTAGGTGGAGGAGGAGACTAGAACAATTGAAGAAAAGTAATGAAGAGGAACAAGAATAAGAGGTTTCGGTTGGAGAAGGCTTAAACTCATTGTTTGTTTTTCCTTCTTTCCCTTTAGGAGAGCCGTGTATATATCAACAAGAACAAGTAGGCAATGAATTGAAGAAGAATCGAGAATAAGAAGACCAAGTCCAAGCCAAGTTGCAAGCATTAAATGCATAGGTAAGAAAAAGACAAAATCCATTATCCATTAAGATCATTTAATAAAAGAAATCCTAATAAAGGAAATCTTTAACCCATTCAATTCCAATGGCTCCAATTTCAATTCCAAAATAATATACTCAATATTGTAGTGCCATTGGATAGCAATTTTTGCTACCGAAAATCAACTGGTTCGTCACTTGGCGATTTGTCCGGTCCGAAAATTTTTTCCGGAAAAGTCCAGAAAAATTCCTAAAAATCCCTTAAAATGTAAAACACACAATGGATCACTCAAATAAAATTTTCAAACACAATTTCCACATTATTCACAATAAAATTCCATTTAGACTCAATACCGGGAAATAATCATGAATGCATGTACAGTTACTTTTCATGTGCAAAATCGACTGTTCACCAGTACCAGTATACATGTGCAATCCTAATTAGTCCCAATCACTCTCACCCCCTAGCCAATTTACTATTTTACCCTTCCCGTCGGGGGTGGAATGTTACACCAAGGCCCTCACGATTTTACTCTTCCCACACTTAGAAAAATGTGTCTTAGGGGGAGAGGTATCCATACCCTTATAAGGCGTACTTCATTCCCCTCTCAGACCAATGTGGGATCTCATAATCCACCCTCTCTTAAGGCCTAGTGTCCCACATTGGCACAATGGGTCGGGAACCGACTCTGATACCATTTGTAATAGCCTAGACTACCTTCTCACAGATATTATCCACTTTGGGTTGCTCCCTACGCCAAGACCCTCACGGTTTTTCTCTTCTCGCACTTGAGAAAACACGTCTATAGGGAAGAGGTATCCGTACCCTTGTATGGAGTATTTCGTTCTTCTCTTCAACTGATGTGGGAACTCACAATCCACTCCTCTTAGGGCCCAACGTTCTTGCTGGCATAACGGTTCGAGAACCAGCTTTAATACTATTTGTAACAGCCCAGATCACCCTCCCACAAATATTATTTGCTAAGAGTTGCCCCTAGGGCTAAGGCTCTCACAGTTTTGCTATTCCTATACCAGGGAAGACGCGTCTTAGGGGAAGAGTTGTTCATACCCTTATAAGACATGCTTCATTCGCCCCTCCAACCAATGTGGGATCTCACAATCCACCCCTCTTAGGGCCCAGTGTCCCACACTGACACAACGAGTCAGGAACCGGCTCTGATACCATTTGTAACAGCCTAGATCACCTGGCCACAGATATTGTCCACTTTGGGCTACCCTCGGGCCAAGACCCTCACAGTTTTGCTCTTCTCACACCAGAAAAAATGCATCTTAGGGGGAGAGGTATCTATACTCTTATAAAGCGTATTTTGTTCTCCTCTTCAACTGATGTGGAATCTCACAATCCGCCCCCTCTTAGGGCCCAGCATCCCATACTGGCACAACAGGTAGAGAACCGACTCTGATATGATTTGTAACAATCCAGACTACCCTCCCACATATATTATCTGCTTTGGGTTGCCCCCAGGGTCAAGACCACAGTTTTGCTCTTCCCACATTTGGGAAAACGCGTGTATGGGGAAGAGGTATCCATACCCTTATAAGGAGTACTTCGTTTTTCTCTTCAATCGATATGGGATCTCATAATCCAGCACCTCTTAGGGCCCAACATCCTCGCTGACATAACGGGTCAAGAACCAACTCTGATACCATTTGTAATAGCCCAGACCACCCACCTATAGATATTGTTTGCTTTGGGTTACCCATCGAGCCAAGGCCCTCATGGTTTTGCTCTTCCCACACTCGGAAAAATGCGTCTTAGGGGGAGAGGTATCCATACCATTATAAGGCGTACTTTGTTTCCTTCTCCAACTAATGTAGGATCTCACACTTGAGATTAACGTACAGTTCTGATTTGAATTTGATTCAGGAGGACATAGTATGAGGCGTTATACGACAGTAAGAGTCATTCGCCCTTATATTGAAATGAAGAGGGCCTAAAAATGGTTGAAGGCTAGAATTGGTTCGAGATATTATTGATAGGTGAAATGAATTTATAATGGAAATTAGGTTATTCAAGAAACATAAACGAATTAGGTGGATCAACACCGAAGATATGGGATATAGTGAGATAGACATAAGAGTTAAGTGGATTAACACTAAATAGATATGAAATATCAGCGAAAGATGAAATATTTCTAAGAGTATTGCTAGATGCTCAGGTTAGGAAAATGGGGAGCTAAGCCTGACATAAATTGGTCCATATGAAATTATTTTGATAATAGGACCATTGACTTATGAGTTAGTATTACCAATAAAAGATGTTTCAGATTCACACAGTGTTATATGGATATGTTTCGGAAATATCGTTATGATTCGATATATGTGTTATTGATGCCGGAATTGAAATTGTGAGTAATCTGAAATATATTGAGGAAACAGTTAAGATAGTGTGATATTTGAATAAGCGATTGAAAAATAAGGTGATTCCATTGATTATATGGGAAATAGAGAAACCATTCATGTGAAGAAGTTACATGGGAAACAGAGGAGTATATAAGGAAACATTGCCCCTGCCTTTTGACGATTCAGATAAGAACTTCGATAACGAAATTTATTAAGGTGGGGAGAATTATAACGTCCTGTTTTCTAGTGCTAAGGGTTAGGACCCTAAAATACTGTTCATGAGAGATATCATTGAGAAAAATAAAAAATGCACTTCATGCTTATGCATAATTTAGCATACATACATGTGAATTTGATTACTGCACACATTACAATGATTTATTCATGCACTCATTTGACATTTTTCGGGTACAAATGATTGTTTTAATGTGATTATGAAATAGATAGTGAATCTTTTTGCCTTAAAAATTTATCTGGTGAATTAAATTATTGATTTAGCATTTTTGGTGAAATTTGAGATTTTTCTGAAATTTTGGGTATTTTTGGACTAGGAAAAATGCCAAGTAGTAGAACAATTGATAAATGGCAGTAGGAATAAGCATCAAATGGCAGTAGAAATTATTGATAAGTGGCATTAAGATTTAATGCAGCGTTATACAAAATCGGGAGACAATTGGATTAAAAATGAAGAAATAAATGGAGTAGTAATTTAAAAGACCAAGTGAAGACCGTAAGGTGGTGACATGTGGCAAGTGACAAGTGTCACTTACCTTGCCACACACCTCACTTATGTATGGCCTAAATGAAAGACAACCATTTGGTCTTTCATTTTATTTCTTTGGCTAAAAGCTCTCTCTTCATTTTGTTCTTCATCTTCTTCCCTTCTTCTTCTCCATTCACGACATTTTCTTACCAACCCTACTCTAAATTTTGAGTTTCCATCATCTTTCACTTTATACTTCAAGATCTTTGTTATTTCTACATCTTGTTACAAAAAAACCCACTATATTCCACTTTAACTGTTGATGATCATGTGATATGGGAGGAGTTAGGGTTTCTTGGAGACTCTTGACGAAGATTTGGGTAAATCAAGTAAGTAACATATTAATCTTCATGGCTTTGTTAAATGAAGCATATTTGATGATGAGTTTAGGATGAAATTGATGAAGTGTGCTGGAATGTGTTAAGTGGAGTGTTTTCACTGAATAGACATATGTATTTTGGCCATATCTTGATCTATAGACATCCAAATAGGATTATTTTAATTTTAGATTAAACTAGAGGCATATGGTTATATTTTTCATAAAGGAATCGAATTTGAATTCTATCTTTAAGGTTTTAAAATTTGTCTTGAAGTTGAGAACAATGTGCTGTCGCAGTTTGGGAACAATCTGTAGCATTTTAGGTATAACTTGTAGAATACTAAACCAAACTACATGAAATTGGTGTCATTAGACACTTTAGAAATATGGGAACAGTTGGTTAGAATAATGTATTGCCTAAATACTTCTTTTTCCTTGTCAAAATAGCCATGAAAATTGACCAAAAAATCTATTTTGAGAAAAGCCATCAGGTAGTGCATGATCGTGACAGAAATGAGATATCAGGTAGTGCATGATCGTGCACAAGCATGATTGTGATAGAGAGGAAACTTTGGGTAGTGTACAATCATGCATAAGCACGATCATGACATAGAGGAATCAACAGGAAGTGCATGATCGTGACAGTGAACGTGCAATGCTTTTTGATAGTTTTAAACACCCTTCACTCTTTTAACCATAACTTCTTGTCCGGACCTCCGATTGACTTAAAATTTGAACCACAAACTCCTAACCCATTGTCCTTCCTCTCCACCAAATTTCATGGTCATCTGAATTCATTAGAAAAGGATTGGTAAATGATTTATTGATGATGTTATAAGAATTAAGTGTATTGAGCCATGAACCTTAATGCATGATTGAGTGATGAGCTTGGAATAAGTTTTTATTATTGAGGAGTAAACCTTAGTTCAAATTAGACATATATGAGCTTTGAGGTATGAATGACCATGAGATGAAAATAAAGGAAATATACCTGGGATTATCATTGAGCATGCATTGTACATAATCTATATACACATTTGTGCATAAATGAGTACTTATATAATTGTGTAAAGTTATGATGTGTGTAAATGTGTGCTGCATGATATAGAAGAGTAATTAGAGTGACAGTATCCAGACGTTGCTGGGACTTCGAGGCAATAGCTATCTGGAGCAAACTGTGAGTCGACCTAGATGGTCTCACTTGATTAATTGTTTGTTTTAAATTTTGTATTGAATTATTATGTGAATGTGATTGTGTTGATTCCAGAAATTGAATGTCTGAGGCATTTGATGCATGAATAATATATTGAAAGTGCTTCTTGTATGTAAATTTGACGAAATAAGTGATACTCAACATTATTGTTGAATGTTGGACCAAGGTCCAATGATAAATGTGTATGTGTATGTGATGCATTTCATTACATGAATGCATAACAACATAAAGGTAGTTGTGACCGGAGTAACCAGTCTGAAAAAGCTTAATGCTCGGAATACACAAGAGCCACAGGCTCAGTTGTTAATGTACCCAGTATCCACTAAGGGATATGAGACCATATCTGAAACAAGCTCTGTATCCACCAGGGATATGGGCCATTAAAAAGGCACTTGGTCATAATAAAGTAATAATTGGAAGTGAGTCTCATGTTCATTGCATATATAATTGATATGTATGTTTTAAATAATTGAAATGAATTGTTTGACTGCTCTGAATGTGAAATGTGGAATAAGTGATCAAAGTGTTATATTATGCTATATGATTATTGGTGAAATGATGTATATTATATGATGACATGAAGTGTATGTGAATTTGAAATATGAATTGAACTGTTGTGTTATGTGATATGAGTGAGCTATCGATGATGGTCCGCTTACTGAGTTAACAAAACTCACCCCAAAATTGTAACATCATTTTTCAGGCTCAGAAGAGTTACCCCGTTAGACCAACTGGAGTCTAATCACTGCATACGGATAAGAGTTAGAGGTCGGGATCAATTGTATCTGCATATGTCTACAGTCTTTCTTTTGTATCTTAAAAATTGTATTCCATAATTTTTACACAACATTTATACGAATTGAAAAACGTACTGATTGTATGACTAGAAATGTTTTGTAATGGGCCCAGATGATTACTAGAATATATGATGATGTGTTAATTGTTTGTAACACTCGGGACTGAAATTTGGTTTTTTTGAATAAAATAGGCTAAAAAAGGTTTATTGTTCCTTCTAAATATGCGTGCGGTGCATGACTAATTGATATTGAGTTTGTTCTAGCATGCCACCCTAGTAAAGTATATTCTCGAATATTGTCGGTATGTTTGAGGATATGCACTATTAGAGTAGGATGTTACAATTAGTGAGGGGCATATAAGTAAAAATGACCCATAAACCTAATGCCATAAGGTTTTGGGTTGGAGTGTGGTGCCAAAACCCATGAGTATGATCCCTCACTAGGCCATGATGTAAATCTCCTATGTAAGTGGGCTCCTTAGAACCAACAAGTGGTATCAAAGCTGATGGTTCGACAAGGGACGAGTATGGAGATGGTAGTTAGATCTCGTGGTTGCCATCCCTATGTGGAAGAGCAAGGAGACTTCTGGTGGGCCTAGATCAGTGGAGTAGAAGGGCTCTTGGTGATACCATATACTCGAGCTGTTAAGAAAAAGGCATTCGCTCAAGGGGACGGGTTCTTGGTGAGGCCATATACTTTCACTCAAGGGAGAGTCTAAGCCTAATGTGAAAGTCCACACTTGAGGGGGAGATTGTTGGGATTTCAAGTGTGAGTGAGAATCCCACATTGAAAAGAAATGAAATTAGTAAGGGATATATAAGAGGAAAGGATCCATGAACCTAATGTCTTAAGGTTTTAGATTGGAGTATGGTGCCAAGACATACGAGTATATTTTCTCACTAGGCTCATAATGTAAATCTCCTATGAAAGTGGGTTCCCCATAACCAACACTGTGGAAGCATGAAAACATCACTGGTTGATTGTTGTGGTTGTGTTGCCAACGGTGGAGTAAGTACAACTACAACATTGGAGAAACTTTTCCTCGACGGTGTGTGAAGCAGGTGGTGATTGGAGCTACTAGTAGGTGACGACTATGACATGAATAGATGTCATCTATCGACATTTATAGCTTTAATTTTTTAGAGAATTATTATTGAATTTATTTGGAAATTTTTTCTTTATTTATGAACAAATTTGAATTATTAAAAAAGGAAAATTTCTTGGTTAAAATTTTAAAAGTGTTTTTATTTATTAATTAAGAAAATTGAGTTTTATTAATATTTTTGAAAATAGTTTTCTAAATTATTAAAGAAATATTTGCTAATTAATTAAGAAATTATTCTCTGAATAAATAATATAAAGAACTTTCTTAATTAAATTTAAAAGTGTTTTATTTAATTTTGAAAGTAATTTCTTTTTAATATTAGAAAACAATTTTCTAATTAAGGAAAGTTAATTTCTAATAGATTAGAATGTCTTACTTGTTAAATTTTGAAAAAAAAGAGTTTTTTTTAAATTATAATAAAATTTATTGAAAATTATTTTCAATTATATTTTGTTAACCGATAAGTTATTAAAAATTGATAAATTTACGTAACTTAATCAATAAGTTATTAAAAATAGATAAAATGCAATTACCTGTTTAAATTTATGAAAAATGTCTGACATGTTTGTTAAGAAGCTAAAGAGTTATTTTTACACATGGACTTAGTTTTTTTTTTTCTCGTTCTTCCGTGTTTGAATATTTCGCATGAAATATTTTTGTTATTTTCTCTTGGGAATGTTTTCCGATTACCCACCGTTTCTCGTTGTGTTCAATTAGATATGCGTTGAGGTGAAAATAGCCTAAATATTCTTTGCTTTGCATGTTTAAGCGTCCTTACGGAGACTTCGTTCCAAATGGGGTCTGATGGATTATCTTTTCTTTTTTCCTTTTAAAATTTTTAAATATATTATTAATTGACACAATAATTTGCTCTTCATATTTTTATTAATTACAAACCAATGATCTAATGGATTAATGTGTGATCTCTCGGTTTAGTCCTTTAAAAAATGATAGCCATCAAGAAAATCGTTAGTTGTTGAAAAATGTAATAAGTTATTGCCCATAAAATTCGTTTGAAGTCCACAAAATAAATGACTAAAATTTTATAAAATAAAATAAAATAAAATAAAACCGAACAAAAAATCTGAACTTTTGTCGAATTCGTCGAACGATTGACTTATCTTCTTACAGAAACAGTAAGTTCAAAGTACAAAGTCAAACCAACAACGCACGAAAAATTTCAAAAGGATTTGTGTGACAAGACTTAATATGCATCATATGAACGAGACACTGTCACTGTGTCTTAAATCTGATTTGCAGTGATTCGTACAGGACATAAATACTTAGGCTCGAGAACCAAAAAATGAAATATTCCAAGCAAAACCGAAATTACGTACTACATACGTGACACGACGAGCACCTGTGCATCAAGAAACAAAGTGCCTAAACCGATAACTTCCCTCAAAAAAAAAAAAACTAGAAATACGTTTAAACCTGAAAGCCTCAATTCAACAGACACAAGAAAAATGACTTTATAGAGCAAAGCACCGCCGCCGCCTATCAAGAACCCAATTCTGCGAATAACAGCTCCGCGATGATGGTGATGACATGCAACCATAGTTTTCAAAACCAAGTGATGGGCATGCAAGCAATAGATAACTGACAGGAACATAACGTTCGTTGGTTCATTTGCCCTTCTTGGCAGCAGATTTTGTCACCTTGGCTCCCGTAGGATCCTTCTTCTCAACGCTCTTGATGACTCCAACTGCCACAGTCTGACGCATGTCCCTCACAGCAAAACGCCCAAGTGGAGGATACTCTGAGAAGGTTTCCACAACCATGGGCTTGGTGGGAATCATCTTAACAAATCCAGCATCACCGTTCTTCAAGAACTTGGGCTCCTTCTCAAGCTCCTTGCCGGATCGCCTGTCAATCTTGGTGAGGATCTCAGCAAACTTGACTGCAATGTGAGAGGTGTGGCAGTCAAGGACAGGTGCATAACCGTTTCCAATCTGACCAGGGTGGTTCATGATGATAACTTGGGAGGTGAAGTTGGCTGCCTCCTTGGCAGGATCATCCTTAGAGTTTGAGGCAACATAACCACGCTTGAGATCCTTCACAGCAACGTTCTTCACATTGAACCCAACATTGTCACCAGGAAGAGCCTCTTGGAGCGCTTCATGGTGCATCTCCACAGACTTAACTTCAGTGGTTAGTCCAGATGGGCCAAAGGTGACAACCATTCCAGGCTTGAGTATACCAGTTTCAACACGACCCACTGGCACAGTTCCAATACCACCAATCTTGTACACATCCTGAAGTGGAAGACGGAGGGGCTTGTCTGAAGGCCTCTTCGGCTCATTGATCAAGTCAAGGGCCTCAAGAAGGGTAGGGCCCTTATACCAGTCAAGGTTGGTGGACCGCTCGATCATGTTGTCACCCTCAAATCCAGAAATGGGGACAAAAGGGATCTTATCAGGGTTGTAACCAACCTTTTTCAAGTAGGATGAAACTTCCTTAACAATTTCATCATACCTTGCCTTGGAGTACTTAGGAGTGGTGGCATCCATCTGTTGATAACACAATAGTACATCTTAGATACAATCGTACCACAAAATAGGCTTAAAATAACTACACCTTAGATACAGTCGTACCACCAAATAGGCTAAAATAACTATAGTATCACAAAACAAACCTTGTTGCAACAGCAGATCATTTGCTTGACACCAAGAGTGAAAGCAAGCAATGCATGCTCGCGGGTTTGACCGTCCTTTGAGATACCAGCCTCAAAACCACCCGTGGTAGAGTCGATGATGAGAACAGCACAGTCAGCTTGGGAAGTTCCAGTAATCATGTTCTTGATAAAGTCACGATGCCCAGGGGCATCAATGACAGTGCAGTAGTACTTGGTGGTCTCAAACTTCCACAAGGCAATATCAATGGTGATACCACGCTCACGCTCAGCTTTGAGCTTGTCAAGCACCCAAGCATATTTGAAGGACCTCTTGTTCATCTCAGCAGCTTCCTTCTCAAATCTTTCAATAACACGTTTGTCGATACCTCCAAGCTTGTAGATCAAGTGACCTGTGGTGGTGGATTTTCCAGAGTCGACATGGCCAATGACCACAATGTTGATGTGAACTTTTTCTTTACCCATTTTGATCTCTTTTCTGTCATAATAACAACAATTGTTACTCTATATTACTCTATTCCCAAAACAAAACGAAACAAAAGACCATTGAAAAAGAATATTATAAAAAAGATCTAAAGAGATGACCATTAGGTAAAAATTTTTTCATCTTAAACACATGGCAATGCAGAGATGTATAGATCACATAAAAGGGCAAACAAAGACGGATAAGCACTCAATTCCAAGAGTCAATACTCATGTGTTGAGTACTATGGTGGATTAATCGATGTAAGGAGCATTTTAACAAGTTAAAAGCCAATCAGGATCGACGTGAACCGAGAAAAAATGGACCAATGAAGAAACAATCAAATCTAATGTTTAAAAAATCTACCAAATCTGACGCAAATATAAGATAATATCCAATCAACCATTCAAAAAAGCAAAAGAAGACATAAAGATCGAAATGAAGAATCAAAAGCATAGAAAGATTAAACAATACTACCAATCTACGCTAGTAATTCCCTTACGAGATCATACAAATCGACAAAAGAAGAAATACTAAGGAAGGAAACTCGAAGAAAGAATCTAACCTCAAGCACGGAGAGAGAAAAAGAGAGCAGTTCGCTAAACCCCAGCCGCAAGCGACGAACGACAATGGAGAGTGAGAGCGTCGAGGATTTAAAAGATTTATATGGTGACGCTGGCATGCATGGTCTCGTTCTTTTAACCTAAAAAGTAACGCTAAGCGCCTGAATAACGACGTCGTGTCGGCCATTCAACGAATCATTTAAATGGTCTCTACGATTACTGTATAATTAAAGATGACCCGCAAAATCAATAATATTACAGCCTTAGAGGGTTATTTTAGATCTCGTTGGTAACCCCTAGGGAAGGCAGTGGGTTTTCAACCCGATCTATATCTACACTACTCGACCCAACGGATTTGAATATGGATAGTAAATCGTAAAAATTGATGGATATGGATATGGATATGGGTTGAGTCATAAAAAATAGATATGGATATGGGTTGAGTAAAACCCGAACCATGGATACCCATATCCTACCCTTTTTTATTAACTCTATTTTTCTATTTTTCCTTGAATAGTTATGGTTAAATATAATAAAATATTAATATTTTATAAGAAGAAACAACTTTAAAATCTCCACTTTACTTCTCAGTAC
>JAOTAX010000198.1:17470364-17499516 GCA_025629825.1 Erythroxylum guanchezii | reverse complement strand
CCTGTGTGTTTCTGGACGTGGTGCCCTGATGTCGGGCCCCACGGTGGGCGCCAACTGGTTCAGTCGGATTTTGCTGGAGCTGAACATCATTGCTCGGATCCATAATTCTGTGTGGCTTTGGCTGATGAATACCTGCAAAACAAATAAAGGCACACCGGGGATTGGTTCCCGGGGAGCCCCTCCGACGCTCAAGTTAGTCTTTTGTAGAGTATTTTTCTGCTGAGAACAGAAAAGAAACTAGGATAAAAAATCTCGTACCTGTATTGTGGTAGAATAGTACCTTATATATGCCGTAAATTACCATTAGGTTTAGGTCTTTACGTAGATCATTGTGTTTGCATGGGAGTCTAACACCTGATGGACCGGATGGACCGTAGTCGTTTGAAAGGAAATCTAAGCCTAGCACAACCGACCCAACCAAAATACAAACGGAGATGATAGAATCGAGAAGGAGAGGATGGAAGAGAGCCTGTCGTCCCTGGTTTAGGCCTGCTTGTTGATAATTAATGATAATATGATCCGCAACCCAAAATAGTGAATGCAACTTGCCCACATCACTGCCTTTTTCCTCTTACATAGTAAAACGACATTCCTAATTCGACGTCTTCCTTTCCCCTCTCTAGTCCCTCCGAGTTCTCCATCTCAAGGTTTCGTTGCCCTAATTTCAAAATTCAACAGCCTCAATCTGAAATTCCTTTTGGATTTCTTTTGTCGAACAGTATTGGAGGTTGACTTCGGAGGCGGAGATGATTTATACGGCAATTGATAACTTCTATCTCAGCGAGGAGCAGCTGGAGAACTCACCGTCGAGGAAGGATGGGATTGATAAAGCAACCGAAACTACCCTCAGAATCTACGGCTGCGATCTCATCCAAGAAAGCGGCATTTTACTTAAACTGTATGCCTTCTCTTCTCAATACTTGTTGTTTTCATCAACTAATTAATCACTGCCTATTATTGCTTTTCCAAATTTTGTTTGCAATTTTCCACTTTATAAAGTTTGTTATGTTCTTAATTACAGGCCTCAGGCTGTCATGGCCACCGGTCAAGTGCTGTTCCATCGTTTCTATTGCAAGAAGTCGTTTGCACGCTTTAATGTCAAGGTTCTTCTCCATATTCTCCATCTCGGTTTTTTAGGGCAACTGTTTTTGTGGTTTTTTTTTCTAATGTTTGTGTTTCTGTAGTTGCATTTTTTTGTTGGTTTAATGAGATGTTTTCTGAAGTACAATTGATATAATACAAAATCTAAGTTACATCTGTTAGTTAGTACTTGTGCTGTTATAATTTCATGTAGAAAGTTGCCGCGAGTTGCGTGTGGCTTGCATCTAAACTAGAGGAAAGTCCTAGGAAAGCCCGACAAGTCATCATTGTCTTCCACAGGATGGAATGTAGAAGAGAGAATTTGCCCATGGAGTTTCTGG
Organism: Erythroxylum guanchezii; assembly: GCA_025629825.1. Taxonomy (NCBI): domain Eukaryota; kingdom Viridiplantae; phylum Streptophyta; class Magnoliopsida; order Malpighiales; family Erythroxylaceae; genus Erythroxylum; species Erythroxylum guanchezii. Next base: position 17,498,095 of record JAOTAX010000198.1, on the reverse strand, counting down.
ACCTGAGTTCAAAGGTTAGAGTCCAAAAATAATGTTAGGTTTACTTAATCCATATAAATATACGTGATTAGGAAAAAATTAGAAAGAGATGTAAAATTTACTGTTTTCAGACAAATTTGTTTTTGCTTCAAAAGAAGTTTGCAGAGTTGAAGGTGGAATTGAGCAGGACAGAAAGGCATATACTGAAAGAGATGGGTTTTGTTTGTCATGTTGAGCATCCGCACAAATTTATATCGAACTACCTCATGACCTTAGATACACCTTCTGAGTTGAGACAAGAAGCTTGGAATCTTGCAAATGATAGGTACTTATTATGACTGCTTCAAGTTTAATTTTATGCTGCATGTTATTCTATACACTATACCTTGATATCATTTTCTTGAAGTTGGCTTTTATCAATTTAGGCACGTAGATTCATATAATTTTGTTCTATATATCAACACCTATTGAACAAAAGTACAGTGTTATAAGATGATGATAGAGCCGTTTCAGCTATATTAACATTCAAATTAGTTGCCTTAAAATTCAGTTATCTGCAACTTATCAATTCTTTTAGTCTTTTTTTTTCTGCCTCTATATCATAATGGACGCTCATAATACTTCGTGGCTTAAGTATTTTACTAATTTTATGTCCCATATCTCATGGCCTTCAACTGGCATGCCTAAAACTGCTAAGAACTTAGCCATTTTCTATCAAATTGTAAGTCATATTAATGACTTGATTATTGACATTAAATTTGATCAGAGGTAGATTCTTACTTGGTTGCAGTTTTTTTTTTTCTTTTCTTGAAGTTGTACTATTGAAGGCATTGAATTTCTGTGGTTATGTCATTTTGCATATCTTGCTGACAAGTTGTATCATTTGATGGTTTTGAGTTCTACTTTGTGTTCTTGAAGTGAAAATTTGCTTTTTCATTTTTTCCCCTAGTCTGCGAACAACTTTGTGTGTTCGGTTCAAAAGTGAAGTTGTGGCTTGTGGAGTTGTATATGCTGCTGCACGAAGGTTCCAAGTTCCACTTCCTGAGAATCCACCTTGGTGGAAGGCATTTGACGCAGAGAAATCTGGGATTGATGAAGTTTGTAGAGTTCTGGCTCAGCTGTACAATCTTCCCAAGGCGCAGTATATATCAATCTGCAAGGATGGTGATTTTTCTTTTTCCAATAAGTCTTCAGATTCACAATCACAAGCCGTTCCAAAGGTGATTATTATTCCTTGTCCAGAAATTTTTACAAGTAGCTTCTGTAGTTAATTTGTTTGTTTCTCCAGAATTTACCTATTATCCGAAATAGAATGCTGTTTAAGCATACACGTTTCCTCAAGTGAAGCAACCTGATGCTTGTGATACACCAGGAATGTCAAGTGCAAGGGTTTTGGAGATCTCCCATATCCATTAACAAGAAAGAGAACATTTAAATCTTTTTTCAATATTCTTACCGGTTTAAATTGATGCACTCAGGACGAAGTTTCTCTCTTCTTGCAGGAAAATCCACAGGCCACCTCACCGACCAATAATGATGCTACAGTTACCAAGGCAGCTGTGGCCACAGTTACTGTGGAATCTGGCGGATCTAAGGGTGCTATACTGAAAGTGGCCTTAGACAAGTTGAAGGAATCCAAGAAGAGTGATGATGAATTGAAATCTTCTGGAGGAGAGGCAAGAGAAGAGCCCATTTTGAGGTCCAAGACTGAGCAAAGAACAGAGGCAAGTGGTGATAGGAGCAAGGAGAGAGAGAGGGACAGGGATAGGGACAGGGACAGGGAAAGGGAAAGGGATAGAATGAAGGGCCAGGATCGTGATAGGGGCAGAGAATTGGACAGGGAAAGAGAGCAGGAAGAGGCTGAGAGGGATAGGGATAAATCCAAGGATCGAGGACATCGGTCAAAGGATAGAGGTAAAGAATCGGGGTTCTTATTTGGTGGATTTATAGCTTCATGATCCTTGTATGTTAAAGTTTCAGGATTTAAAACGACTGCAGTTGTCCTTTTAAAAGTTGTGTAAATATATGAGCTGTTTTAATTGCAGGGTATCCAGAGAAATCACGTCATCATTCATCCCGGGGTATGCTTCAATATCTACAATTTATTAGCATACTTATTTTCTTGTGCATCTAGGTGTCGATTATGGTGTCTAAACCATTCCTCTCTTTTTTTTTCCAGATCGTAACTACCACAGTTCCTTGTATTCTTCAAGGGAGAAGGATCGCCATAGGCATCATTCCTATTCCTAAAATTACGACTGGAGAACATAATCTTTCCGGCAAGGTTTCCAAGCAGCTAGGAAATGGTTGGTTGGGATATGAAGCATCATTTGTTTTGACATTTTAAATATGAATCTAGTGCTGCCTCCCTCGATCTCTTTATCCCAAGTAACAACAGCTTAGCCCACTTGGAGCTAGCTTTTGAAACAATGATGATAGCAATGGTTTATGACATTCCTCATTTTCTTTCTTAGTTGCGCTGCGTCTGATTACTGTCTCCGTTGGTAAAAATAGATAATAAAACACAAAAATTCTGTGCTTTGCAGTGTTTGGTTGCTGACCTAATTTATTTTTATTCTGATTTTAGATTAAAATTTTTTTGTTTCTTCCAAAATCGTAGGACAAGATTGTCCTTGTAACAAAAACAAAACACAAAAGTAACTTTCAGAATTATCCGTTCTCATATTATATATAATTATTATATATATTATGTAATTATTATTTATTAATTATAATAATTAATATATTATATATTAATTATTTTATCAGTAATTTCTTATAATTCACAATTCTAGCCTTAACTTGGGTAACGAGATGTTACACTCATTTCATTAAATTTTTATGTTACTCATTTTTTTAAATTTCTTATTTATAGATACAATTAAATCACTAATACAAATCGTTCGTTTTAAAATAATCAATGAATTACATGTTTTTAATTATATTATATTGTAGGAGTATTTTAGTCATTGATACTGTTTTTTATGTTCTGTCAACTGCATCTAAACATATTTTTATCCTCAAGACGAACACAGCTTTATCTGTTTTCTCCATCACAATCAAACATCTCACTACCTCTAATTTTTGTTCTGTTCTATCCTCAATTTTTGATTCGTTCCGTCTCAGCATATGAATCACAATAACCATAAGCAGCGTTAGTGTCCAAAACAATTTCTCATTTGGATGCCGATGATTTGTCCTAATCTAAGGAACTGCACTACATTCTACTATAAATAGCATAATATAAATTCTTCTCGACCATATTGGTAAAGTTGAAATACGACATTCTACTGACATCTTATATAAAAAGGACATTGATTTAATTTAATTTGGATGCCAGTTTTCTTAATATATTTCTTTGTTATTTGACACTTCTCATCTATCATAATTATCTTATAGTTTTTCTCTTTTAGTTATATGTAATAGTAAACTAGTTTCTTTTGTATCGGTGAAGCTTAAAAATTATGTGCTAGAATTACTATTTAAAATTATGGAATTTTAAACTTGTTATTTCAAATATAATATGAAGTAATGATTTTTTTTAATTTATATAAAGAATTATATGAAAACAAAGTGAAGGATATAGGTGCTTAATTAGTTAGTACGGGAAGAGTAAAAAATGAAAAAGGATGATTGGTAATATATTATGATTGAATGAATATTATTTTCATACTCTCTTTTGAGGGTTGCTGGAGAGGTGAGTCAACTCAACCTTATCATGATTGTAGATATTCCCGAAGCTCTTTCCGCAGGTGGATGTTCCTCCACAGACGAGGTCGAATGCGCCTCCCCTCCACGCCACTGCCAGCTTCGGTGAAGGTAACAGCTATTTTTATTGTTTCGGTAATGTATGCATGGCACGAGGAAACCGCCTCAACCCCAATGCCCTGTTCCCAGGTGCACACTTTTACTCTATGCTTCTTAAATTTTTAGTGCGAGTTTGTCCGGGTATTAATGGGTATATACTTGTTAGTAAGCTGGCATTTTAGCCATCTCCTTGAGTGTCTCTCGTACGTTTATGGAGGTAATGGGGGATAGTCCCAGTTTTTCGGTTCGATCTTTATTTTTTTGTCTGGAGTTTTGTTATGTTCTGGTACTGTCAAGTCTTCTAAGGGGATGAAGCTCGTGAGTATCCCGCTTAGATGAAGTTGGAGGTCACGAGCAAAGGAGTTCTCTATTTTCTCGTCTGCCATGACCATTTACTCTCATCCTCTGTAAATCCTCTTTTAATCAACGGAGCACAGTGCGTAACGAGCGACCTCACTCTTGAAAGAGCCAGAGTAGGATGGATCTGTATGTAGCTTTTGTTAGACTCAAACAAACCAGTTGTTCGGGGACGGCGAGGCTCAGCGGTAATGCTTGTTTTTTTTTTTACTGACGTATAAAGTCTGACACACCACAAGTCCCCTCCGTTACCTTCCTTGAGCCGCCTAACATGGTGCAAGAGAGACAGACAATCTTTTCTTTGAACCGTTGGTAGTCCACCTTAGAACCTGACGTGTCTATTAATACCACACAATTCCCTTGGATTTACTTTCAACTTGACTCATCAACTTTTTGCAAAAGACTTTTTTTTTTAGAATCACCCTCAACCATTCCTTCACCGTCACTTGCATGCCTCAATAATTGAGGCTTACTGGGCACCAAAGCTTTACGAAGCGTGGTTTGATTATTACTACTTCCAATTGGTCCAAGGCATTTATGGTCGTTGTCTCTTCAAATTGTCTCACTGTGTCCCTTTCCGAAATACGATTCTGCCACCCTTGTGTTGCTTTTGCATGCCTGTAGTAATTCTTACCTGTTGAAGTTTATGTCATTCACGTCTTTATTATTAATTTTATTACGTTTATTAGTAGTTTGGTATTAGTAGTATTATTATTCTTTTATTTATTTTTTTCGTATTATTATCTTTAGTATTATTATTATTATTATTGGTATTTATTTATTTATTTATTGAACTTTCCTATTACTAACTTTTTCTTCTTTATTATCAATATTATTACTATTATTAGTAGTTTAATATTATTATTATTAGTTTTAGTATTGTTATTATTATTTTCCTATTAGTAGCTTTTTATTGAGTTTCTTATTAACTTTAGATTTATCGTTATTATTATTATTATTATTATTAGTATCATTATTATTATTATTATTAGTAGTATTATTATTATTATTATTATTATTATTATTATTATTATTATTATTATTATTATTATTATTATTATTATTATTATTATTCTTATTTGTGATTCTTATTTTATTCTTACTTCCTTTTAAGATGGGGACTATTAGTTTCGACATTCAAGGATTTTTTAGAATAGTACGTGCGAGAAACGTAAAAGACACGGGTTAGGCGGAATGCCTTCAGATCGCACGAATGGGATCAGTGCAAGCGGGTCGGTACTCGTAATTTACAGGAATAACGTCGGTGATGATGTTATAAGGATAGGATCTTGGAACGTGGGGACCCTCACAGGTAAGTCCTTAGAATTGGTAGAGATTTTAGACAAGTAGAAGATATAAATATCATGCATTCAGGAAACTAAGTGGGCAGGAGCTAAAGCAAAAGAGATAGGAGGTTCAAATTATGGTACTCGAGAAATACGCAGAAACAGAATGGGGTAGGTATTTTAGTGGACAAGGGACTTATGAACAGAGTAGTAAGGATCATCAGGGTCAATGATAGGATAATGGTGGCAAATTTTATTTTAAATAGTGTAGTTCTCAATGTAGTATGTGCTTATGCACCGCAAGCTGGCGCAGACAAACAACAAAAACGTACATTTTGGGAGACGCTGGAGGGGGTGTTTATACAAATCTCTACTACTGAGCAAATCATCCTCGGAGGGGATTTTAATAGGCATATAGGGATGGATTTAGATGGTTATACAGGCACTCATGGGGGCTTCGGATACGGCACTAGAAATGATAGTGGGGTTGATTTATTAGACACGGCTGTAGCATATGCGTTAGTAATAGTAAATTCCTGCTTTAAGAAAAACGAAGCGCACTTGGTGATATTTCAAAGTAGTACAACTAAGACTCAAATCGATTATCTCCTTGTCAGGACAATCTCCCGATTATGGTGCAAGGATTGCAAAGTACTTCCGGCAATATGCCTATCAACCTAACATAAATTGTTAGTTTTGGATCTAGAAATTAAAGGATGGAGAGCACAACTATTTACCAAGCCATGCCGCAAAATCAGATAGGGGAGACTCAAAGGGGACATGGTGGAACATTTTAGGACTCAAGCTAGGAATAATGCACTATAGGTTGTGAGTGGGGATGCGAATCGGATGTGGCAGGGAGTAGCCCCTGTAGTGAGATAGACCACCACTAAACTCCTAGGGGTTTCTAAAAGACAGGGGGTCGGATGGAATCTTGGTGGTCAGACGAGATCTAGGGGATGGTAAAGGCGAAAAAGAAAGCTTTTAAAGATTTTCTAACAAGTGCTACAGAGGAGGAGCGGATAATTAATAGAGTGAGATATAAACTGGCAAAACAGAAGGCAAAGAAGGTTATCTCAGTGGCTAAAGGAGAAGCTTACGAGAATATGTACAAGGAATTGGATACGATCAAAGGAGCACAAATAATTTTCAAAATAGCGAGAGCTAGGGCACGTGAGATGACGGATTTCAACCAAGTGTGTTGTATACGTGACGAAGCAGGACAGGTACTCACAGATGCCCAAGCCATTAAGCGGAGATGGAAGAGATACTTTTATGGCCTGTATAACGAAGACATATTGGTCAACATCAAGTTAAGGGAACCTCCCATGTCGGGACTATGTATAAACGGGTACTCATGGGGGAAGATCATAAGGAGAGAAATTATAAAGGTTTTGAGGGAGATAGGGAGTAGAAGGGCAGTAGGACCGGATGACATCCCTATAGAGGCATGAAAGCAAATAGGAGTTGTCGGTATTGAGTGGTTAGTTCAGCTCTTTAATATGATCCTCGAGTCAGCCAAGATGCCGGATGAATGGAGATTAAGTAGGTTAATCCCCTTGTACAATGCCAAAGGAGACATTCAACAATGCCAAAACTATCGAGGCATCAAATTACTAAGTCATACCATGAAGCTGTGGGAGAAGGTAATTGAAAAGAGAATCTGGAAAGTTGCTTCTATATCAGCCAATCAATTCGAATTTATGCCTGGTAGGTCGACAACAGAAGCAATACATCTACTTTGGAGACTGATGGAATGCTACAAGGAACGAAAACAGGATTTGCAGATAGTTTTTGTAGATTTGGAGAAGGTGTATGACAGGGTTCTTAGAGAAATCATGTGGTGGTGTTTGGAGGCAAAGGGCATTCCTAGGACATATATCAGAGTGATAAGGGATATGTATGAAGGAGCATTGATTAGTGTAAGGACAATAGGAGACAACACGGGGCGTTTTCTATTGTTGTTGGACTACACCAAGGCTCGGCTTTAAGTTCTTTTCTATTCACATTAGTGTTAGATGAACTTACCAAACATATTCAAGAAGCGGTACCTTGGTATATGTTATTTGTTGTCGATATTGTCCTGATGGATGAGACCAAGGAGGGGGTCAATGCCAAGTCAGAACGTTGGAGAGAAATGTTAGAATTGAAAGGTTTTAGAATAAGTAGGTCCAAGACGGAGTATTTAAAATGCAACTTTTTGGGTAGCCAGATGGTACAGGAGGCGACAGTAGCAATTGGCACTGACATCATACCACAGAAATCAAGCTTTAAATACCTCGAATCCATCATGTAGAGAGATGGTAACATAGATAACGATATATTACATCGTATTAGATCTGGGTAGATCAATTGGCAGAGTGCATCAGGTGTTTTATATGATAAAAAAGGTCCCTGTAAAACTCCAAGAGAAGTTCTATAAAATGATTATTCGGCCAACCATATTATATGGGACAGAGTATTGGCTTACTAAACGTAAACATACGCTACAATTGTTGGTAGCAGAAATGCGTATGCTTAGGTGGATGTGTGACATTACCATAAAAGATAGGGTACGGAATCAGGTAGTGAGGGCCAGACTACAGGTGGCTAGTACTACAGACCAGTTGAGAGAGAAAAGGCTTCAATCAGGATGCCCTCTGATGCTCTAGTACGAAGCTGTGAGATAATAAACCTTAGTAGCTACAAGAGGAGGAAAGGAAGGCCTTACAAGACCTGGAGGGAAGTAATCAAGAAAGATATGTCAGAGTTGGCCCTCACTGAGGCAGTTGCTAGAATTAGGAGAGTCTGACGTGATAGAATAAGGGTAAACGACACCCTTTAGAGTCCTCACACCTCATACTTACAGTATAGGAAGTACAACCCAATGCCCTTTATACCTTTGCGAGTTGTAAGTTATTGGTCAAGGCTTCAGGTCAGGCGTAGTTAGCGACAGATTCCTGCAATAGACGCCTAAAATCATAGGATTGTTGTTTCCTCAGGGTCGGTAAGTGTAGACTTCTAGAGCGACTAGCGACAACAAGAGCTGGTCTTTACAAGAGGTAAGGTAATAGCAGATCTGGTTAATCATCAGGTGTGTCCTTATTATCTTGTATTGTAATTCTATTTACTTAATTTTTCTGTGTGCTGGTTCTTTAATTATTTTTTCTGTTATTCTGCATCATATTTACCTGTCACATTTGCATGTGGGTCTACCGGAAAACAGCCTCTCTACTATATAGGGATAAGACTGCGTACTATCAGACCTACCCAGACCCCGCTTCACTGCGAGACTTCAGACTAGGTGTGATGATGATGAGATAACTATTTTAGATCAAGTGTATATATGTAAAATTTGCAATTCATAATTTTATATCGGTATGAATACCTCCCAATATTGATATGGGTACAAATACTATTGAAAAAGAATTGTTTGATGACAATAGTCGCCATTATCTCTCTCTTGTCCCCTACTGAAGCTATCGCTGCCAATTCACTATCTCTCTGATATTAACTTTATCATGCCAGCAGTTGTCGCCTTCACCGCTGCTAGTCATTTTTGACTCTACTTCTGATCACGACCAACTGCCATGTGTCATTTACGAAGCTTTCGTTATCACTATTCACTTGTTGTCACCATCCTTGAATCTTTGCTGCCGCACTTTGTCGTTGCCTCTCTCACTCACCCAACAATTAAACCATGGATATAGTAGCTGCCAACCTCTCCAGCCACCAACACCAGTTTCTTCTTGCCTCACTTTTGGCATCTTCATTCGTGAGTAGCCAATGCATTGAAAACACTAGAAAATAACAATTAACTCCGCATAACTAAATTTGTAGTAATAATGAGAAAGGATTGTTTGTATAAAGAGTGTATGTCTAACCTTTGTAATAAATAAATCCATGTTTAGGATCGGAGTTGAGGGTTTTGATTGAATTCAATTAATAAAATAAAGCAAAACTAAACTATTAAATCCAACATTACAAAATTTCAAGGATTAATTAATGAGTTTTGAATCCAGTTTGCATTTCAATCTTAACCTTTACACAAATGTGCATAATCAATCATCACGTTGTTCTCATGCCTCTCTTTGAAACTATTAATCGTAGATTAACAAAAGTTCTATTAATCCTAGTATTCATTTAGGTTGTATCTAATTAAAATATGCTCTTTAATTTGGTCTAGTTATCAAATAACTTAGAATAAGCTCTCTAGATTTAATGTGACATTCACATTATATAATATGAAAACAATTTAATCTGAGCAACAACCAAATAATCTCGAGTTGTTTAAACTATGATATTTTGTCCCTAATGATGGCCAACTAGTAGTTTAAAACACATGAATTAGAGTTACAATGATTACGTGATGCAATCTAGATTCTGGCAAGAAATTTATACATGAATAATCTAGTAGGCATATAAACATACATAAACTCAAAACATTAAACACAAAATAACATAGTTAATCGCAAAAGAGAGTTAAGAATAACATTATTAGCTTAATCAATGCCTAAATGTGTTCGTAAGCCTCGATATCCCCTTTGAACTGGAAAGACGAAGTTTAGCTCCCCGTATCTCCCAAAAAGGAGGGGAATCTACCTCCTTTTAAGCCTATATTCTCTTCATACCCTTTTTGACCTCTTAAATGCCCTTTCTATAGTGCAAAACTAAGGTTACATAAATATACACAGTGAGTTACATATGCGTGTAAGTGATTGTGTATGTTAATTTGGAAGAAATTACAGAGTTATGAAGTCCTAAAGAGATACACAGCTAACATACATGATTGTGTAAGTCACCTACACGGCCTTGTAAGTCCCCATATAGGCGTGTAGGTCTCAGGGTTTCGTAAAACAACTTCTTTGAGTTCATATACATTTCTAGTGAATTACACATTCCTATACACGGAAGTATAAGTCACAACAACTTTAGATCTTCCATTCTTTATCTCATCTTCATCTTAATTTATCTCCTTCTTGCTCTATTGAAGGCAAATAAGATTAAAAAATTGATATAACGACACCAAGGATATGAATTTATCTCATTTTGGTTCATGTCCACCAACTTGTACCTAGAGCAAAATATGAACCAAAATATGTATCTTAAGTGCGACATAACATTGATCACTAAACATTAGAGAAAAAAATATCAACAATCAAGCAGTTATTTGGTTCTCCCACACTTATCTTTTGACCATCCTTTGGAAAAACTAAAAACTAAAATCAAAATCAAAACACTTTTTTTTTCAACCATATTCTGAAGAATAAACAGTCACAATAAAAGAGAAATAACTTTCAAAACCATGGTAAGAATTGAACATTTAATGTTTTCACTTATGATAAACCAGCAACCATTCTTTTCAAAAACTGAGCAATCTAGGGGTATACTTTGGCAAGTCATGTTTAAAAGTAAGATTAATCTACATGTACACTTAAACACCTTTTATGATCAAGGCATTCTAAGACTTTGCATACCATTTCAATTCTCCATCACTAATGATTTATATGTACAACATGAATCAAAGGACTTCTTATGGTTATAATGGACCAAAGGTTAAGGTGAGAAATATTTAGGTCATATAGTTTAAAAGCTATTAAAACTAGTGAAGTACCAAAAACATTCAATAGAGTATTGAGTGCAAAATTAACATCCACTCAAAATTGGGTAGCATAGTTACAATGAATGAAAAGACTCTGTTCCATACCTTAGATTCAATCCTTCACATCACAAACCATTCGAAGCACAAAGAACTAGAAGAAATCACCCATAAAAATAATGATGAACAATACACTATATCTATAAGGAGTGACTATTCACAACAACTTCTCTCTTATTTGCATCATAATCTGTTCACCCATTTATATAACTTTAGGAGAAAATACTAGGATGAATTACTTTACAAAATGATTGAACTTACTTATTGATAAGTTCCTTTCTTTTATTCTCTTTTTCTTTTCTTTTATTTCTCTTTTTTTATAAGGTCGAAAACAAAGAAAAAATTGAAAGGAACTACATCAATGATGGAACTTATTGATAGGCAATAAGAATCACATTTCATCAATTATAACTAACTTGAATATATATGCACCCCTACATTTATTCTCTTATGTATCCATAAACATCAACAATCATAAATGATCTACTACCTTTAAGGCTTGGGTAAGATATTTTGTTAGGTTAAAGGCTTATAATATGGTTAACATAAAAGGAAAAGGCTAACAAAGTTGATGCGGTTTAACAACATGATGAACATGTCATTGAGTAGGTTACTTGGCTAATGTAGCTTGTAAAACAAAGAATTCATATATCATTTTCATGTTAATGCATATGATAAAAATATGGTCTCAAATAAAAAATCAAGTTAAGGTTAGAATGGATATGTTATGAAGGTCACTCAAGAATAAAAGACAATGAGACTGATATAGATGTGTTAATCTAAAGGCTTAAAATTTCATTTCCTTTTATCTATCCATTGGTCACTACTCTTTTAAAGGAAATATACATCGACTAACCATAAAAGCAAGAATACATGCCCGAGTTACATGAATTTTTTTCTCTAATTATAACTATATAATCCTATAAGCAATATAAAAAAGGAGAATGTTTTTTTTAACATGAAAAAAAAACTTAAACACACATAAGCTGTAAATTTCTCACCCCCACACTTAAAACATACATTGTCCCCAATATAACATTAAATGTAAGAGATGTATCAATCAGCAAAAACAATAATTACAAAAATGTAAACGAAAAGGGACAAACTCCCCTTGAGTTGCCTCCTAAATGACACCTTTGTTTATCGACTTTGGCTCGATTTCATGTTTTTCACCTCACGTGAAAAAATTTTGATCTCTAGGGATCATAGCTTCTACATTCTCCACTTGAAATTCTTCAAGACAAGGCTTAAGTCGATGACCGTTCACCTTCAACATTTTCCCTATTTTTGAACTCTTAATCTTTATTGCACCATAAGGAGAAATATTAGTAACCACAAAAAGATCGACCCAATAAAGACATAACTTACTTGGAAATATTTTATATCTAGGAAAATAAAGAATCATTTTTTACCAACAATAAAGTTTTTTCTCAAGACATAGAATGTTTTGGTCTTCTTCTTAGTTGAAACTGCTTCTAGTTTATCTGTGCACTTCTGCTTACAATCTTCCTATATTGAAGGTTAATCACATTAATCTCAAAAACAAAATGACCATCTTGGGAATGCTTTATGATATAAAAAAAAATATTGAAATGAATTACTTCCCCATCAAATTATATTATGACGGTAACCTTATGAACATTGATTTTAGTTTGAGTTGTTTAAAGGAACAACCAAATAAGATATGTTCAGGATTAAGAGAAATGTCATCATCCATGTCCAAAAAAAGTCTATTGAAAATATTAGTTTATTCACCTACATAAGTACATCCTCAATCACCCCATCTGGGTAGGCATTATTCCAATCAGTTAATTGTATGTTAACACTAGTTTGTTTCAAAGAGCAAGGTTTTTAAAAAGCATAAAGGTAACGAGGCATAACATTAATTGATGCTCTTAAATCTAACATGCCTATTTAATCATTGTGTTACCAAATTGACAAGAAATTGTGAACATGTTTGGATCCTTACACTTAATAGGTAGTTTTTTTTTAAAGACCACATAAACATTTTCAGTCATCCTGATCAGTTCGTTACATTTCAACTTCACTTGTTGGTGGTGCACAATTTTTTAAGGAATTTTGCATACCTTGGCATGTGCTTGATCGCATCCAGTTATGTTATATTCACTTCGACCTTTCGAAAAGTCTCCTAAATCTCCTTATCTTTGTTCTCCTTATTTGACTTTGATAGTCTTAAGAAAAGGTGAAGGGTTAGTTTTAACAACAATTTGGAATTTGACATTTACCTTTAAGCTAGATAAGGGATCCCTTTCTTCTTCAATCTCCTTTCCAATTTGTTCTTTGTGACCCATCCTTACTGGTCTTCTTTAGGCACTTCAGCGTCCTACCACTCCTCAAGGTAATTACATTAACATTATTTAGATTTATCTCAAGTTGAGATAAAAGTTTTTCTCCTCTTTAGGAATGTCAATTTTGACTCGGCTTGCCTGGCCCGATTCAATTTTGGCCAGGTTTGACCAGATCATGGGCGGACCACGGGCCAAAATTGTTTCATCCAATTGAGTAACGACTCAGTCTGTGGTTATTCGGCCAGACCGTAACGTAAAAAACGATTTCATTTTTTAATTTTTTAGAATATTTTAGCATCTTTTCTAAAGTTGGAGCTAGTACTAATTAAAATTTGATATTTTTTAATAATTATACCCCTTAAAATAAAATATAAATTTAAGAATTATAAAAGATGATTCTTATCATTTTCCCAAATAAGATAGTAAAAGTAAGTGCTTCTTTTCAGTGCCATCATATTTTTTAAAAGATTGCAATTCCAATTTTATTTTCTTTCTTTATTAGGCATTGTATTTAAGAATGACAAGGCTTATATGATTTGAAATCAATGAACTTGATTTCAATGCTCAGTCCAATTCAATTTGAAACTTAAAATTTTCAATAAAATGTTATTATATTTAATTTGTAAACTTTAAATACATATTTTATCAATCAAAAGTCGTAACTCAAACTCAATTTAAATTTAAATCCATTACCACCTTTAATTGTATCTTGGTGGCCTTTCTCTTAAAATCTTTTCTAGTTGTTAAACTCATATTCACACCACACCGCTCCTCTGATATGTTATCCTCTCAATTTTCTCTTTATTCTTTTCTTTCATGTTTCAACTCTCATTGTCATCTCACCACTGCCCCTCAGCGCTTCTCTCTTACCAATTAAAAGCAACGACAACAAAGAAATCCTTCTTTGTGACTTGCACGAGAATTAAAGAGTCAAGACACCGCCTTCTTCAAGGGACTAGCCGATTAGAGTTATATTTCTTTTTTTTTTTTAATTCAGTCCTCAATTTTTACTAATTGGTATTTATCATTATGAACAGGAACTTATTTTTATTACTATTTTTCGGTCGATAAAGTATTAATTAGAAACTCTGGTCTAATCCACTAATTTTACTATTCCTTTTCTATAACTGCAAGAAAATTACATCTAATTTTAACATGAGCATTGCACTGGATTGATCCTCTAAGGATTGATAATTAGTCTACATATCTGCAATCAAACACATAAGAACACAGTCCGGATTATAATGGTAAAAAAGAAAAAATAGTCTGGGTTATATCTTTTTCCGACTAATGTTATTTGTTAAGAATGTGAGGTTACCTTAAAAGGACGTAAATGTATGTAATGTTGAATACGGAAAACCCGATCTACATTATAAGTTTAGTAAAGGAACATATTTATAAATTTTGATGTCACATTTCAATTCAAAATTTTAAGATATTAAATTTATGGGTTATTTTTATTTATATATCTTTTACTAATTTCATCTCTTTTTATAACGTGGAATTCTTACTCAACATCCTAACATGTAAAAATCTAAACTAGCTTTTAATTGATAATAATATATACTTCATTTATCTGAAATAAGATTGACAGTATAATATTATAACAAAGTCCAAACTCAAGAGACTAAAGAATAAGAACAGATTCTCTATTAGGAGTAATCAGTTATTACATTAAATTTTATTTATATATTTACGTAAAATTTACACAAATATAAAGTACAAAATTAAAAGGCACGTAAAAACACCCTAATATAACATGGTGCTCCTCCAACCTCCGGATAGTGGCCTCCGCCTCTCTCCTACGAGGACCTAACGTCGCATTTTATCCATTCACCACTCATTATCCGCATAAAATAAAGACAATTACATCACTTATCGCAAACACCGAATTGTTCTTGCATTCGTTTTATCCTTATCTCTTATTATTCAGAATTCTTCAAATAAAATACCAAACCCACTTCTTCTTCCACAACACACACGCGTGTCCTCTACTTTCTCTGATCCTTTTCAATTTATTCTAAAAATGAAAATGAAACTTACTACTTTATCTCTTCTTGAATTTTGAAATAATTAATTCCCCTAACCAAATGTCATTCACACATGTATAGATTCCATTCTATAAATCATTGACAATCCAACCACTGCTGGTGTTGATTTAACTATTCCACAGCTGAGCTCGGAAATCCACCAACTGTAGGTTAAAGGAAAAAGAAAAATACCCAACAGATTCCATGTTCCTCCACAAAGGTGAAGAAATAGGGCAAGTGATTGACAGATAATGTACCCATTTCCAATCTTAAACGGTCTGTACAATTAGTTTATTTTTCTCGTTATGCAGTTTCGGATTTAATTCATGAATCTCATTCTCCGGTTCATTTGTTGTCTTTGGCCGATTCTTTTTCCCCTTCTTGCCAATTCCTTGTAAAGTGCTGTACTTTTGGTTTCACTGCAATTTTGCTTGGCACAGACGCATGGTTTTTTCTAGGTATGTGTTCTTTCGATTGGTTCTTTGCGGTTAACGGAGATTCGTTTTGAGATTTGACTTCTTGGAGGATATATATACGTTAATTGAAAAGTTGAAGAAAGGAGTCATACGTTTGTGATTGGTGTAGCAATGGTGTCTGCAAATGATCCTATTGAAACGTTTCTCAATTCCATTCAAGTGTTGAAAGATGCTTTTGCGCCTTTTGAGCTGGGGCTTAAAAGAGCTGCTAGGGACTTCGAGAATTGCTGGGGAGTTCCTAAGAACGGGAATAAGCTGAACCAACTTGAGTCAGTGAATGAGTTGAATTGCAGTGATCATACCAATCATAACACCAAGGTTCAGATCTGTTCTGTGAAAAAGAAGTGTGTTAGTAATTGCAGTAGTGATAATGGGCGCCGTCCGATGGGTGAAAAGAAAAAGAAGGGATTGTCAATAAAGGTCCCTGTAAAAACTGTTCTAGGGATGTTCTCCATGAGTTTGGAAAAAGAGCCCGATGATAGAAGAACTGAGGTGTCAGAGACATGGGTGAAAGATCGAGAAGGCGAGTCTTGCATAAATTGTTTTCAATTTGCTGTGACTTGGTCTTTGCTGGTTAGTGGGTTCGTTCAGGCTTTTCCTACCCCTTTCAAGACTAACAAAAAGCGGTGCCAGAAGGTAAGTGACGAGGAGAAAGGGTTTTTGCTGCTGGGCAAACCAGAGCTAAATTCAAAAATTTTGAGTCAACCAAGACGGAGGGAATTAAAGGACGAGTCTGTTGAAATGCTCCATTGCTGGAAAGATGGGTATGTTAAAGAAAGGAAACAGGTGTCACTAGAGTGCCTCATTGGTTCTGTATTTGACCAATTGGTTCGCAATCTGTCAAAATTTGATCCGATCTTTCAAGAGACTGATGACAAAGGCTGGGATAGTGATTGTTCAGCATTACCCCCCCAGGCATCTCACTTTGATCAGCCGAAGACAGTGATGGGTATTTGGGAAAGTAGAAAGTTGGATGTAAATGGGTTTTTGGGGAATATGAGGTTTGCTAGAGTAGGAGGTGTGCCCTCAAGTTTAGTTGGAGTATCTTCTTCAGTAAATGAAGAGGGTGATCATGGTGCCAGTAGTGGTAGAAGTGACGAAACAGGGGGTAGTTTACCTCAGAAGCTGGCGGGTGGGATACTTAGCATTCCCTTGTCTAATGTTGAAAGATTAAAATCCACCTTATCTACAGTTTCGTTGACAGAGTTAATTGAACTTGTGCCACATATTGGGCGATCTTCAAAAGACCATCCTGACAAGAAAAAGCTATTTTCTGTCCAGGATTTCTTTAGATACACAGAAGCTGAAGGTAATATTTGTGTTTGTTGCTTCTATACACTTCTGTATGTCCATATGAAGATTTTATTCATTGTTTCAGGAAAAAGGTTCTTTGAGGAACTGGATAGAGATGGTGATGGGGAAGTGACTTTGGAAGATCTTGAAATTGCAATGAGAAAAAGAAAACTATCGCAAAAATATGCACGAGATTTCATGCGACGTGCTAAAAGTCACTTATTTTCAAAATCATTTGGGTGGAAACAATTTTTGTCGTTAATGGAGCAGAGGGAACCAACCATTCTTCGTGCTTATACTTCTCTATGTTTAAGCAAATCTGGGACCCTACAAAAAAGTGAAATATTGGCGTCACTTAAAAATGCTGGACTTCCGGCCAATGAAGATAATGCTGTTGCTATGATGCGTTTCCTGAATGCTGACACAGAAGAATCTATTTCTTATGGGCACTTCAGAAATTTTATGCTTTTGCTCCCCGCTGATCGACTTCAGGATGATCCTAGGTGAAATATTTTTCTCATTTATGCATAATCGTAACAAGGCTCGGCACATGTTTGTCAGTTATTTAGTGTCAATATTGCCATTTGAGCAGAAAATGGATGTTTAATCATATAATTCAACTTCTATATGGGAAATTTGGGATTGATTAGTTGAATAATTTGTATGGTGTACTATTTTGTTTTACTGCTTTGGATGGCAGCTTCTGCATCATACCAAGCTCATCAGTATGTTTTTTCTGAGTTATGAAACTATATGATAAGATGGGTTGTGCAACTACCATAGTCCTTTCCCAATGTCCTACCTATAATTTAAAAATGGATCTATGCTTACATCACAGAAGCATATGGTTTGAAGCTGCTACTGTTGTTCCCGTTGCACCACCTGTGGAACTTCCTGCTGGAAGTGTTCTGAGATCGGCTTTGGCTGGGGGTCTTTCATGTGCCCTCTCTTGTGCCCTAATGCACCCTGTTGATACAATAAAGGTATAATGTGACTGCAGAATGCATCCTCTTGTATTCAAGTCTTGAGATTTGATTGGCCAGTGGCCACTTGTTTAAATGATTATAAATGACCTCATAAAGCTTGTTTTTGTCACTATTTCTATGGCTAATGTACATTTATGGAGAATAACATGGTGTAAATTAAGATGGTGTATCATGTCTTGGGTCTATCTCCAATGGTTGTTCCATTTTCAGCAGATAATTGCATGGTTGTGATGGCGATGTTTCCATCAGAGACCAAATTAATGCTGTAAAAATGGTTTTATCTGTACATCTTATCGTATGGGCTTTGATGGACATTACGGCAACTGTCAAAGTAATTATCAGAACCTTCTCGGTAATGGAAATGACTAAGATTGTGTATGAATGAGCAATATGTATTTAAACTCCATTTTTGTTTAATTCAGGTTTCCTGCAAGATTCTGTTTAACATCTGTTGTACTTCCTCTGAGAGCATTCTGAAATATTAAATGTGCATGTACAAACCTTTTCTTAAGGTAATTTTAGTATAACCTTAGGTAAATATAAATCCTTAGAAAGAGCTGTTCCTGGGTTGCAAGAATTTTAGGGACTGATTGCTTTGACATTTATGCCATGAGATATTCATGACTACATACTTCACACCATTTTCTCCATGTTGGCTTTACATGGTTTTTTTCCCTGGGGCCTGATATTCGCTGGCAAGGATGAGAAGGCCTTTCATTTCAGAAGCATGCTTGTGGCTTGCGAAGATTGGAGTATTTATGTGCATAGATAGCCAATCTTGAATATTATTCAATAGGAATCTATGTAAATTGATTTCTCATGGTAGTGTTAAAGGTCATTTATGTCCATCGTTCCACAGACCCGAGTGCAAGCTTCAACCTTAAGTTTTCCTCAAATCATTTCAAATCTTCCTGAAATTGGTGTACGGGGATTATACAGGGGTTCAATCCCTGCAATTTGGGGACAGTTTACAAGGTACTCTAGCAGATTTCATTCTTTTGAGCTTTATGACAACCACTTACCTATTGAGCTAATGTTTTTCTCTATTCTCATTGCAGTCACGGACTTCGAACTGGGATATTTGAAGCTAGCAAACTTTTGCTGATAAATGTTGCCCCCACACTCCCAGAAATTCAGGTAATTGTATTCTTTTATTTTATCTCTCATTTGTTTGGATTATACAAAACATTATATGTTGATCCCTATCCTTTGGTCACCAATTTGTGACTGCTTTGGGTATAATAGTAACTTTCTGATTAAGCTTGATATGCTACTACTATTTTTACTGTTTGATTCTCATTTAGGAATGTACACAGTTTATCTCTCTCGTGATTTTACTTCGTAGTTTTATGGCCATCCTCATTTCACCTGTGCTTACCAGAATTACTAATACAACTTGTATCTCCTCTATATACTTGATATGGGAATATGTGATTTGTAACTTATCACATAGAGCTACCAATAAGTTTCAAAAGGATGTCCTTTTGTGCAGGTTCAATCTATGGCGTCATTCTGTAGCACATTTCTTGGAACAGCAGTACGTATCCCCTGTGAGGTATTGAAGCAGCGATTACAAGCTGGCTTATTTGATAATGTTGGGGAGGCCATTGTTGGTACTTGGAATCAAGATGGTCTCAGGGGGTTTTTCCGAGGGACTGGTGCGACACTTTTCCGTGAGGTTCCATTTTATGTTGCTGGCATGGGACTATATGCTGAATCAAAAAAGGTGAGAATGCAAATTGATCTTTGCAAGATTCCATTACCTTCTTTGACGGATGTGTTCTGGTCATATACTAATCAGATCTTACTTTGGATACGGAGAATCATTCAACTAGTCGTGGATCCAGATATGCATTATATTTTAATGAATCATCTTTATGCTTCTTAAGGTTGCACAGCAGCTACTGAGGCGGGAGTTGGTACCTTGGGAAACAATATTGGTGGGGGCTTTATCTGGAGGATTAGCAGCTGTTGTCACTACTCCTTTTGATGTAATGAAAACCAAGATGATGACTGCTAGAGGAAGATCTTTACCAATGACAATGGTAGCCATATCTATATTTCGACATGAAGGACCTCTTGGACTATTCAAGGGAGCAGTACCAAGGTTCTTCTGGATTGCACCCTTGGGCGCCATGAACTTTGCTGGCTATGAACTGGCCAGGAAGGCATTGAACAAAAATAACGAGCAAACAAATGATCAGACACCTCAGAAGAAGCTGACCTGACCAGTTCTGGGTAAGGGGGTGCATTTTGAACCATGAGCTTAAATATATTTGATCTTTGTTTGTCAAAAGCCGTTTGCCAGTATTTAGCAAATCGGCATCAAGATCAATCTGTCGACAAGTCCCTGAAATTTTTGTCCCTTTTGTCAGCCATAGTTCCATCGTTTGCTCTTGTACAATCTTCAGAAGATACCTGCATTCATCTTTTGCTTTTCGGCTGTATAGTAATTTACGGTTGTTGCTACTTGGAGTTGACGGGTCGGTTGCAGCAGCATGTAATTTTAAAATCTAGGTGCTACTGCTGCAGCCCAACATGTCCATCTTCTTTTTACAAACTTTCCAAATTTTCCTCAGCCAAAATAGTGCCAACGTTGATGAAGTTAGCCTATGTTTGTTTTTCAACATGCAATTTTAGGTAATCTATCAGATCTTTTTTTAAAAATACATTTTAATATTATATTATTTTATAATTCTGGAAATCACATGAGATTAACAAGAACGAAACATAAAAAAGAAAAAGAAAAAGAGATGCAACTGTCGAAACGTTAGATTTGAATTTGAAGGAAGCTAAGACCTAATTGAGGTACATAACATCCCTCTCCTAACGGTAATGCTCTTGTATTTCTTTATTTTAACTGTCTTTGCTTGGTGCGTGGCGATTTTGAAGGTCATCCCCTTCCATTTCAGCCCTAGTTTAGCTCTCTTTTCTTAACTCTCGTCAATTAAGTTTCTACCCCCTAACTTTCATGATGAACATGATTGTCATAATGCGTGTTTGTTTTTGTTATTGTGTTAATCTTTTCTCGAGGATCATTTGCTGTATTGTTGATGGATGGATACTGTATATATGAGTGCTTAGTTATAAGAAATTAGGGATCAATCATATGTATTATACAAATGAAATACTGTGCATCTTTTATATTGTAGATTTAATTGTCAGATGATAAAAAAAAGTACATATTATAGGCATGATAGATTCTTACTATTTTAATATCATAACTATTTGCAATAGCGTAATTTTGTATTAATTTTCTAAACTTTGGTCCTTGAAGGTATCTCATCATAATTTTTGGTAGCTCTCTACTGGTTTATACCTGAGTTATTATGATATTTTCCCAACATTCCAACAACAAATGTAATGTCAAGTCTTGTATAAACCTGAGCATACATTAGGCTCCCTATTATAAAAGCATATGGAATATTTTTTATTTGTTCCCTTTCAAGCTCATTTTTCAGACACTGATTGAAATTGAACCTATCACTTTTAACAATAGGTGCTATATTCGGTGAACAATCTTTCATTCGAAATCTTTCTAAAAGCTTATTAATTTAGGTTTCTTGGGATAGACCCAAAATATATTGAGATCTGTCCCTATAGATCTTAATGTTAATGACATAAGATGTCTCACCCATATCCTTCGTATCAAAATTCTTAAAAAGAAATTGTTTCATCTCATATAGCAAACCCTTGCCATTTGTAGCAAGTAGAATATCATCCACATATAGAACAAAGAAACAAATTTTACTCCCACTAACTTTCTGATATATGTATTGATCCATGATATTCTCTACAAAACCATATGAAAAGATGATATCGTGGAATTTTAAATATCATTAATAGGAGGCTTGTTTCAATCCATATATGGATTTCTTAAGTTTACCAACCAAACGCTCATCATCACTAGAGGAGAATCCTTCCAGTTGTTTCATATAAAGCTCTCCCTTTAGGTCTCTATTTAGAAACGTTGTTTTCATATCCATTTACTGTAGTTCCAGATCAAACCAATTCCATAATCACTTGTAAGGATTCTTTCTTAGATACAGGAGAAAAGGATTCCATATAATCGATTCCTTCTTATTAAGTAAATCCTTTAGCAATAAGTTTAGATATATATTTTTCAATGTTGCCTAATGAGTCCCTTTTTTGTCTTAAACACCCATTTACATCCAATAGCCTTTGTTGTAGCACCTCACTCTCACAGGACACATACTCGGCATTCTTTAGGATATCCGAATATATACCCCGCAAGGGTGGCATGCTAGAGCAGTCACATCTCTAACTTAATCATGACATCATCATTTAAAACGTAAATGCCTCAATATTTAAAAACCCAAAATTCCTCATTTCATTTCTTAAACAATATGTACATTGTACCTTTACAACAACACCCATATACGTACATTAACAAAAACTAATCAGAGTTTACATCTCTATATACAGAATCTGCTACATACATGAGGAATTTTACAAAAATTTTATTTAGATCCTTCAGTCTCAGCTGACTGATCTTTGAGCCATTTCTTTTATCCAAAAGTATAAGAATTATGCTTCTTATAGAGTTTCTCTGTCACTAGTATCCTCTCTGTCACGAACCTGAAATTCAACGTTGCAATTTTGGTGAGTTTTGCGAACTCCTCGATGGTTCACTCATTTCACATAACACATAATTCATGCATCACATAGTTCATATCATATCAAGTATCATCATGTAGCATCACAAAACTCTTTTGTTCACAATTTTTACATCTCTCATTCAACACAATTCAACAATCAATTTAAACCATTCAAAACATACATATTAAATGTATATACATTACTCATGAGACTCACTTTCGATTATTACGATGTTGTGACAAAGTGCCTATAACTATTACGTATCCATTATGAATACCGGGTTCATTAATAACTGTCCCTTATCTGTTGGAGATACAAGGCTCATTATACGTAGTGAGCCTTTGGTTTTTAATCACATTTTGAGCTTTAAGCTTTTTTTCGGTGGTTACTCAAATCACAACTGGCATTATCTATTCATGCATTCATGTAATAAAATGCATCAAATCACATAAGATCAATCTGTCACTTTACACATTCACTTTCACATGTCATTGGGCCTAAGTCCGGCATTCAACAGTTATGTTGAGTACACTTATTTCTGTCAAATTCACATACAAGGAGCACTTCCAATATATATAATTCATGCATCAAACGCCCCAGACATTCAATGTCCGGAATCAACACAATCACACTCATATAATAATTGAATATAGAATTTAAAACAAACAATTAATCAAGTGAGACCATCTAGGTTACTCACAGTTTGCTCTAGATAGCTATTGCCTTGAAGTCCCGACAATGCCTAGATGTAGTTGCTCTAATTACTCTTCTATTTCATGCAACACACATTTACACATATCACAACTTTGCACAATTATATAAGTACTCATTTTTACACATATGTATATATGAATTATGTGCAATACATGCTCAATAACAATCCCGGGTATATTTTTTTTATTCTCATCTCATGATCATTCATACTTCAAAACTCATATATGTCTAATTTGAACTTAGGTTTACACCTCAATAATACAAATTTATTCTAAGTTCATCACTCAATCATGCACTAAGGTTCATGGCTCAATACACCTGTAACGTCATCAATTAATCGTTATTAATCCTTTCCTAATGAATTTAGATGGCCATGAAATTTGGTGGAGACGAAAGACAATGTGTGAGGATTTTGTGGCTCGAATTTCAAGTCAATCAAAGGACTAGAGAAGAAGTTATGGTCAAAAGAGTGAAGGGTGTCAAAAACTATCAAAAAGCACTACACCTTCACTGTCACGATTGTGCTTGTGCATGATCATGCACTTCCTGTTGATTCTTCTCTGTCACGATCGTGCTTGTACACGATCGTGCATTGCCTAATTTTTCCTAAGCACAATCATGCAACTCTCCTGAGGTTTCCTCTTTGTTACGATCGTGCTCGTGCGTGTTAATCCTAGAAGTAAATGCAACATCTTCTTATTCATATAGATCCCTCTTTATCTTTAAAATGACATTCTTATTATAAGGATATGATACTTGCCCCCATTGAATATAGGTAATATTATTATAAAAGTAGCATATCGTTTTCCAATTCAGATGCAAGGCATTTTCATCACACAAAGATAGTTTTCAATACATCACATATAAAAGGTTAAAGAGGTTGTGATCCAATATCAAACAATCTTTGAGATATTATAAGTTTATCTTGTAAAAGTTTGTCACTTCTTTAAATTTACACATAAACTAGTTAGGAAGTGTTATTCAGTGAAACACTTGGATCATGCTTGTAAGACAAACGGATGTTAATCAAGATGAATAGCCTTCTCCATAATGTTCCCCTCTATATTTTTGTCTTTTACCTTTAAATAATTGTAAGATAAGTTTGTGAATTGATTTTCAAATTAGCCCCAGTTCAAATCTATTAAACCATTAGAAGAAATAAAGAACCGTAAACCAAAAGGCTAAAGAAATTTAAACCAAAAGGTGTATCACACAGATGAAAATTAAATGTTCTTCTTGGTTGATCATCGACAACCTAAAAGAACAATTAAGAAAGGATAAAAAGTACCCAATGTATCAAATTTGAATTTCACACAAACAAAATTTTTAATTTGCAATAAAGTAAACTTATTTGTGGAATTCCTAACTCAATTGACTATTATTCCTAATTACCTTTAATAAAATCTAAGATCTATGGAAGTACTTAAAACTAAATTTAAAATATGCTAATTACCTTTAATAAAAGAAATAAAAAACTTAAATGAATATAAAAAATTTATAAGAATATAGAATAATATTGAAACAAAATTGAAGATCAAATAGCATCTATATTTACCAAATAACCAGTGAAATAAGATCTAGAGAATTTAAAAGATAATTTTGATTGATAAAGAAAAAGAGAGAATAATTATTAAGAATGAATATCATAAATAATATTAGCTTTTTATCTAAAATATACCTAAGAATACTTTCATCGAACAAGCCATATGCTTCACAAATTCATCCCTAACTAATAACAAAATTGTTGTCTTTTTCCATTATTCATCAACATTAACACATTCAAACAAACAATGAACCATTAACAATCGAAATAAATGCAGATAACTCAAACCACATCAACAAAATTGATGACCATATAAGCATTTAACAACAACAATAAAAGTAGGGAAAAAAAACTCTAGACCAAAGCATGGACTACTAATCTGGATAGACGATTAACTGGAGACGATGAAAGTAGACAATCGCAGGAGACGGTGGAAGAACAAATGAAGAAGACGTTAGCGATGGAAGAAGAAAACAACATAAACCAACAAACAAAGAAAATGAAATGGGAGAGGGGGTTCTACTTTTTCGTTTAAACATAAATGAAAACGACATTGTTTCTTGTTCACAAGAAATGACGTCGTTTGTGTTTCATTTCAAATGAATCAACAAACGCCACATCAAATGATGTCGTTTTCATTTCATTTTAAGCGAACAAATAGAAGAAAAAAATGACGTCGTTTGTTGTTCACAACATTCGGTGATGATTTGAGAAAACGTGCCAAATGTTGCAATATTGGCAATGATTTCAAAAAAAACGTTTCATATATATTTTTTATATTTACCAAATTTTTTGTAATATATCATTTTTGTAAACTGGTATAGAATTTATATATAATAAATAGAGTTTTGTGATATAAGATAAAATTGTCAAATCATATATTTTAAAACAAATTAATAAAAAGTATAAATTAATATAATATAAATTAAATTTGTGTTTTTAGTTTTATAAATTAGAAGAAATGACATTGTTGTTAACTAAATTTATTTTTAGACTTACAATCAATGTCAATAATATTAGATTTGATTTTAAGAATATGATATTAATATGTAATGTAACGGCCCAAAATCTCGGTTTCATGAAGAGTACCATTTTGGGTCGTGAATAGTGCATCCCTAGGTGAATAGTGACACCTAGGATCCAAACTACACTTTATTTTATTCGACATCAGATAATATTATTCGAGGATAGCCCAAGGATCAAATTAGAGGTTAAAACAAGTTCATTTTGAGGGTTTGACCAAGAGTTAATCAGTGGTCAAAGTTTGACCTGATAAAGGGGTGAAAGTCAAACCTGAAAATATTAATAGAAATGATATTAATTAGGGTCTTTTATATAGGGTTAATATTTTCATGGGTATTATTTATAGAGAAGAAGAAAAGAATTTTATTTTATTTTTTATATGCATTTAATGGGCATTGTGTTAATGAGACCAAGTAGCATTTATTGTCACCAAATAACATTAGTTGCTAACTATTCATGCTCTTCTTCTCCAAAAATTGCCGAGAATCATCTCCCTTTTTTTTCTCCATTTTCGTCCATTTTCAAGCTAACTTTCTCTATCTTTGACCCCTAAATCAAGTATTAAACACTAAATCATCAATTTAGGGTCCCCAAGCTCACAACATCAACAAAAATTTGGGAAAAAATGAATAAAAGTAGATAGGTCTTCTTAATGAATAGTACCCAAAATTTACAAGGTAAGTTAATGAAGTTTTGGTTGTTTTTAGTACATGATTTTAGTGCAGTTACATGCATTAATGAATAAAATACATGAAATTGAATTTTTATGTAATATTATGAAGATAAAGAAGAGGACTTGAATGAGAGAGAGAAAGGAGAAAGAGAAGGAATAAGGAATTGATGGTGAAATTGAAGCTTAATTTGAAGATTTGGACATTAATTTGGTAAGTATTCAAGCAATTATATTTTTCCTTAAAAATTGTGTATTGAGTAATTTAGGATTCTTGAGATAAAATTGGGAGCTTATGAATTTGTTACTAAAAATATTTAATTGGATGCTAAATGAAGTAGTATATTACTTGGGATTTTGGACTTATAATTTTTTTTCCTAGTTAGCATACATTATGTTTGAATTTGAAAACTTGATAGACATGTTATTTTTAACTAATTGATGAGATGAATATGTCTTGAATATTATATGAACTAAACTAAAACTAATAATGGAAGGGGAAAAAATGACATTATGGAGTGACATTTACTTTGGTCGAATATGGAATAGATTGAATTGGCTATTATAAATTTTTTTAATTAAATTTTAGTGCAATTTTAATTAGATTTGCCCCAAGCAAAATAGATAGGAATTAAAGGAATGTGATAGGGTTAGTATGCCAATTAGGGAGTTAACAATACTCATGATATGTGTTACCAGACTGTATAGCTCCGAGAGATCGATTTCGGTAAAAGATATTTGATTTATGTTATGAAATGTATGGCTCCGAGAGCTCAGTCTTGATATGTATATTGTTGGGACCCGATCTCAGAACCGGACCCCAACCGGAAAAGCGAAAAACGGAAACAAAAACGAAAGAACGGACGAAAACAAATCGAAAGAGCGAAACCAAAACGAAAGAATCCGAAGCGGAAACATAAGGCGAAAACATAACGGAAACGAATTGAATACGAATCTAATCGGATCAAAGGCGAATCGAATCAAGTCAAAAAGGCGTACG
>JAOTAX010000198.1:17445965-17468455 GCA_025629825.1 Erythroxylum guanchezii | reverse complement strand
TTTTTTATTATTTGTGCCGTTTGAATTCGTAATTTTCATAATCGTAAAATTCCTCGTGGGAACGATATCCGCTTACCACTACTACATTAATTTGTTTTAACGAAAGTGATTTCTTTTATATTTGGTTACAGGCGACAACATCACCAATCATTAAAGTATCATTTGTGTATAAATTCATAGATTTAAACAAATTTATATAGTTTGAATGCATTAGCTATTTAAACAAATTTATAAAGAAGGAAAATAAAAATATGAAAATCAAATAAATGTCAATTATAATTAACCTTAGGATTATTAAGCACACTTACCATAAAAAACTATCTTCTTAACATTATTATCTCAAAATTCCTCTAAGAAATCCATAAGATTTAAAATCTTTAATATCAACTTTTGGTGACGAATTCCAAATTCCTCACAAAATGTCTAACTTTTAGCTATGATTAATTGAATAATCGTCAAAGGCTCGGCATTTGGTGACGAAATTGTTAAACTGTCCCAAAATGTCGTAGCTTTTGCGACGGTTCACATAAATCGTTACAAAAGATATTCCGTTAGCGACGATTCGATAAAATGTCGCGAATAGCTAAACTTTTGGCTACAAATTTGGAAATGGTCTCCAAAAGCTCTAAAAGGAGCGTAGCTAAATATTTGTTTTATTTGAGTGTTTCTTCTTCTTTTTTTTAACAAAGGAATATAATAGAATTTAAACGCTAGGAAAGCAAAGACAAAAGGATAACACATTTGATTTAAAGCCAACCATTGATACCTACTGATGCAAATCTATTTGAGATTTGAGAATCCACAAATAAGTTTGAATCAAACCTAAAAAAATTAAAACAAATGTATAGAGAGAATAGACCTATTGGTTATAAGGAATTAATAACGAAATTCATTAAATGCTTGAATGCCAAAAAGAAATAACTTTTTGATAAGTTCGAAATTCAATAAAGAACAAGGTAAAGAAGTAATCATGACTTTCAAATAATAAATATATACAAAAATTCTTAAAACTGAAAAAAAAAAACTTAAATACCAATTTAAAAATTTAGAGTTTTGAGTGAGAACGGATTACGATATGACCATCACAAAGTCATGTTAGGCGTCGATTAGGTTGGTGTAGTACTACTTCCTATCAGCGTCGGAATTCAATCCAATAAGGTTTGGGTCCAGTTATAATCTAAGCCCAACTCATTGTCCTGTCTATTTAGCGCCTAATCTTTTCTTAACTAAGTTCGGGGATTAGGTTTTGGCTGCGATAGAGAAGAGAAAGGATGATTGAGGTGGTTTTGAACGATCGTTTGGGGAAGAAGGTACGGGTGAAATGCAACGAAGACGATACAATCGGCGACCTAAAGAAATTGGTGGCCGCTCAGACTGGCACTCGTGCGGAAAAGATCCGGATCCAGAAGTGGTATAATATCTACAAAGATCATATCACACTCAAGGACTACGAGATTCATGATGGCATGGGACTTGAGCTCTACTATAATTAACTGGGTAGGTCCATATTCTTTTTCTTTCTTGTTATTTAGCTTTATTATCTTCGTGTGCAATTTTTTTTTCAATTGATATTTGCGCTTTTCTAAATGATTTTTGATGTTAAGATGCATCTTCACTGGTTGTCACGATAGCTTAAAGCTTTTCTGGAATTGGATCATATTCTTCACTTTCTTGGAGAGCCAACAATTATTCTTACGTATTCATCAACAATTATGCTATTAATGACATCGACCTTTTTATGGGGGAAAAATATTTTTGGTTGTTGTGGCTATGGTCGGTATTACCGGCGGTGGAACAGAGTACTGTTAGGTCAAAAACCTTGATTTCTTATTCAAGTGAGGTAAGGGGATTAAGCTCTGTACTTAAAATATGGGAGGATTATAAATCCAAATAGTGCAAAGATCCTGCGGAAGTTATTTTGATGCCACAACGAATGAGAGTCTGTTTGTGCTGTTCAGTTACAGTTCAAATGGGAATCTTTACAATTTCTCAATTGTAAGAAATTTGTTTATTTGTTCGGTGATTGTTTTAAGTTGTGACCTTGTGCTGAGGTTGTCTTGGACAACTACTCTTATTGCTTGTGACTATGCCATGCAACTGTGGCCTATATGATCTGTATATGGAAGAAAGCATCCACTGTCTCAAATCTGTCGTCCTAGTTGGGCAGTAACCTTTCACATATTTTATACCTATTGTTTTGATAGAGGGCTGAATTACAAACCATGAATGCAAAGCATGTCCTGTGTTTGCCATTGTATTGTTTCACAGAACTGGTTGAATTGCATGTGGTAATACTTTATGCTGCTCAAAAATTGTGAAACATAGTTAATACTTTTGGTTAATTTCATAATTATCAAAGACCAACTAAAAGGTACTTATATTCTGACCTTTCTTCTTCTATGCAGGTCATGAAGGCATTAAGCAAAAGAGGACGAATGTGTGTGGCTACTTTAATACTTGTAGTAAAACATAATGCCTTGTAATTTATGCAATATGTTTATGTAACTAGTAAAAAAATATGCTAAATACTTCATATGGTTACAGATTCTGTTGTTTAAGTTGATTGGTGAGTAAGTAACTTTTAAAACTTTTCTGTTTGATATAATGATCTCTTATGCGGCTTCAATCATGCTTACTTTGTTTTGCAGATTGCGCTGTTTAAGTTGATCAGCAAGTGATATTACTTTGGAACTTTTGGGTTTGTTATAATGATATTCACCTATGTGGCTTCAAATCCTGCGGTGTTAAATAATTTTTCATAGAATAGGAAGATCTGAAAACTTTGCTTAATTGTAAGCGATTGTTAGTTGAACAATATTTTAAGGGTTAGTTGCTGCGAGTATCATTATCACTCAAGTAAAAAGGACAATAGGGTGCCATATGATCCTTGTAGAGGATCGTTCGGGAACTTGTTTCCCGCATCTTGTTATGTAATCTTGTTTTCTTCCCTTACCAAAAAAAAAGATTAAAAAAAAAGAACAATATTTCAGTTCTAGTTGTTTTGCCCTAGGGGAACTAGCCAATTTAAGCGTGCGTTGCATCTTGCAAAAGGTGTTCCATTCCCTTACCAGAAATAACAGATGGAGCCACATTCTTAGGGATGGATGGATTTGTATGGTGTGCTGATTTGGGTGTAGCAGAAGATGATGAAATGACTACCTCGTACTTTATTACATTCTTATACATGTAGTAATGGGCCGAGCGAGACGCGCACCCTGGAACGAATGATTCAATATAAGGCACGCTCTGTTGTTTAACTAGAGAAGGTCCAACTAGCATTTACGATACGAAGCACAAAGAATCACCACCAGAACTCTTCTCGTTGTAATTTAAAAAAGATACTAGGAGGCAAGTACAGATCTTCCGTGTAATTATAGAAAGAGATTGACACGAAACTCAATGTTTGGTTGACTAATTGAATGTCTCTGAAAACTCTCAAATTATTTAATTAATTGCTTCTTTTTAAGTTTTTGCTTTCGGCCAATTCTCGTGTCGGAAATCTGATCTTCAAGGGTTGACCAAACGGGCATTCATGGATCTCGTACTTTCAAACTAAGACCCCCTCAAATCCTCTGGTCTTCCAACCCTGGACCAACTCTGTGCCAACCCATCCCAACTAAGACACCCTACCCCCACCGCATCATGTCTTATTCAGGACTTGCCCTTAATTTTACGTTGTTTTATACTGTCTCATTTCAAAGTTCCCGAATAGGATGATTCCTGTAATATGATTTCTATATTTTATCTGTTTCGGTTAATCACTTTTTATCCTATTTTATTTACATATTTATATAAAATTTATATAAATATATTGACAAAATTAAGTAATATAGGATTGGAATACCAAACAGAACTAAATACTCAAGCCTAATTTTTAATTGAAAAGTCGACAACTTTTATTTGAAACTTAATATTGAACTTCTACATTTTGTTTCTAAAATGTCCTGTATAATAATTTTGTTGTTTTCAATTTTAGTTTTATTTTTATTTTTTTAATAATGAGTGCTTGATAAGTCTTATCTAAAAATTTATTCAATTCATATTAATATTTTAGTAATAAAAGTTCTTACTCTTAAAGGTTTTTATACCATTGTTACAATAGGTCATAAATAAAATATTGCCTTTTAATTTTAAAATAATTATTTAATAAAATTATGGTGTAAAAATCATATTTATTTTTTAAATTATGAAATTGTGAAATTAAGACTGAACATACTTTTTTGAAAATAAAAATAAGAGAACATAAGCTTAATAAAGTAAACTGAATTTTCCAGTTAAATAAATTCTAATTATTAATTAAAAGTAGACGAATATATGATACGAGTACATCTGCATATATATTTTTATATGAAATTGGTAAATAATGTCATTGCTTCTATTTCATTATCCTTATCCGTGATTGCGAGTTTCGACTCTACGAGTCCTACCGAATTAAATTTTAGAACTACTATGCACGTGGATTCAATTAAAGCATGGTTTACTTTCTTAATATTTTCATTATTATCATGTTTTTGGCTCGTTCAAGTGATCCGTGGCGGTTTCAGACCTACTTGTCTATGCCCTACGTTGTATGCACGAGGAGTAGTGAGCGCCTCACCTTGATCGGCTTCGTATGAAAAAAGAAAAAAGTCATGAAGAGTGATTGTCTTGCTTCAGAATTGTATTCCATCCCCAAATTTATATAACATCAACGTCTCTGCATGAGTGGAAAAATGTGGCTCCTCTATCTAAGCTTCACTCTTGTTTTCAAACTGTTCTTTGCTAGCTTTTCGTCATTTCCCATCTGAGACAAGAACAACCAAATGTCAAGGACAAGCATTATCAGTCATAAATTCTATGCTTATAATACATATGAGGATCTCGAAACATGCACCATTTCACATTTTCTACGACCAACCAAACGTAGATTATGCGAAGGAAAGGTGGTCGGAGGACTCCAGAGTCGAGACTTTTTTTATTTTTGTCGCATTTCATTGAAAGAAGTGAACAGGTCATCTACAACGAAAACTAAAACTCCAACCACAAGACTGTTCGATTGTACAAGTATGTCGTGGTCCGGCTGTCTCCTTCAATGTTAAAGTTGTCATGCATGCAGTGTGAAAATCAAGCGGTGGTAGCTAGAAAGTGTTCCGGGCAAACATGGGATTCCGCGACTCACGAATCTTTGTCTGCCTGAGATGTCAATGTAATAAAATAGTACACGAGAAGATAACCGAACCGAAATAACAATAATAAAACTTGAATTAACTCTGGCTAATGCCCTGTTGAAATAATGTATGAAGATTCGAATCCCGAGAGATCATAGTTTATATTTGACCCCTTTTATGCGGCACAACAATAGCTTCATTTATTGCAGTTTTGAAAGCAACTCTTTTAGGCGCTCCAGATGTGCTATGCAAGGAAACAGCCACTTCGAATCGGGCAACATAAACCTAAACCTATATGTTCTAGATATTACTATACTCAATGTCAAGTTGTTGTAAAAACATGCTTCAAGTTATATAGTTCGTGAGCTTTTAGCACCATTACTTGCACAGCATGTCACCTCGTCTATAATAATAATGCAATACTTTTATCTGTCATTTCACCTGTAATGCTTTCACTGACTGGTAACTCAACGTTTTGACTTGCATTCTCCTCTCCCTTAACAGAGGCATGAGACTTGGTCTACATAATCCATCCTGTCATGTTCTTATCAGAGATCTTCAAGCAAGATGCTAATTTTCTTATTCAATTCTACCCAAATGGGCATGTCATCTTACTATCAATTAGACAGATAACGAAATAAAAATCTGAAACAAATTTTATTTTTTCATAAGAAAAACCTCTTCCATAGTAAAACTAAAACCAACTATAATTTGACATCTGGCGTCATAAACTCTTTCCTCTCTTTTTGTATTCCGAAGTTATTATTTGGATGAGGTACTCCTAACTTTGTTATAATTAGAGTTTCGAGTACGGTCGCTACAGTGGCGAAGATGAACAGAAGAAAAGATTAATAAAATTAAAAAGGGTTGAGTGAGTTTCAAATTATATATAATTAATATCCCGATATTTTTTTAAAACAAAGTTTGCATGAGTCTAATCTGATACACACGTAATACGAAAAAGACAAGAATCAAGAGGATCTCATCTAGGGTTCAAGCAAGAAAAGGAAAACTAAATTACGACCATTGTCATATGAAACTGGTAGGTAAATATGGCTACAAAAAGAGCTACAAGGTTCCCAAAATTGGATGAAGACATCCAAACAAAGAGTACAAAAGAACACAGGATTTGAAAACTATACAATTTGATTGGAGTTCACCCTAAACTACCTCCCTCTCCCTATGGTGCCACTGCCTGAATCTGTCAGAATGGTTAACCTTCTAGCTGACTTTAAAAACTCACTGCAACCGAAATAACGTCTGTAAACAATCTTGATAAGGACAAAAAAGAAACAACAGAAAGACCAGTTAAATGGCATCAGGAAGTTGAAGTGTGCATGAAATTAGTTGAAGGGCTCGTCTCCGGCGTTTTCATCGACCCTTCTGCATCTCGGTAAAGCACATTGCTCTGCATCTCTGAACTCCTAATGCCAAACATGTTGGTCAGCTTACCATACAGCTCCTCGTATGAACCAAGAACGGACAGATCAAGAGTTCGACCTTCCTCTGATTCCGTAAAAACTTTGCTGTGACCACTCTCCCGACTGAGATCAAATTTCTGTTTATCTTTGTACCTGGGAGACCCTTCATCTGAAGAATTTTCTTGTGGACCATTCTGAAGTAATGCGGAACCGGAACCATCAGAAAAATTTGCCGTCTTATCTTGATTCCCCTCTAAAGAACTGTTTCCATTAGTATCACCGGAGCAGCTTTCAGAACTCTGCTGCTCAGTGAAGATTAACTGACCAAACAAAACAATGTGAGGCATCTTTATTTTATCGTTTTTCTTCAGACCCTGAGTAGCGTTTCCACTTGTCAATAAGGATGTAACATTGTCATTATTTGCTGAATCGCCCAAGAAGTTGCAATTGGGGATTCTTGATGGTGGCACAACATGATTAAGCTGCTGGAAAGCAACTGGAAACTGACCCGATTGTAATTTATTGAACTGGAGATCTGGTGAAGATAGTCCAAATTGAGCATGCCTGGCTCCCTGTATGCCTGCAGGAATGTTGTCTAAAACATCACAAAGGGAACTGTTCAATGCAAGTGGATTCCCAGCAAATGAAGGTACTGGAATTTTGCCAATTAAGGAAAATTCTGGAGGTTGAGGAAGTCTCAACTTCTTTCTAGGGGGTGAAAAGGGTGAGATTTGAATGGCTGGCATGTTTGATACCAATTCAACCAACCATGGATTGACACACTTTACATTCTGCAGTAAATCTGGTTCATCCCATGCTACCTGAAAGAAGATGTTTGCAACCAAAGTTAATGGAAATTAAACCAAAGACTTGAGCGTTTAAAGCATATAAGATGCATAATGCAGGATGTTTCTAAGAATTCCTGATGTGCAAAACGTGAAAAGCCCCACCAAGAAATACTAACTTAGAGTCTATTTCACAAGGCTTCTTGAAGTTATAGTATAAATGAAAGGATTCAACACAGGTTTTTTTTTTTTTTTTTGGGAAATTTGCAACAGAGGACAGTTGATAGAGTGAAATGAGTACAGCATATCATACGAATACATTGCAAAAGCGTGGATTTAAGACACAAACAAAAAGTTTGTGAATAGGATATCAATCAACGGACACCATGAATGTGAACTGCAGGATTAAGTCTAAAGCAGAGCAGTATCTAGCAAAGTAGGGTAGCAGGTAGGCAGATCATGCTTGTCAGAATCCTTATAGGTTATGCCTTAAGTGGCAATTCGCACAAGAGTTCATAGTCAACCCAACTCAACCTATAACCTCAGTGCTCGTGATCTTTAAAGAATGGAGGCCAAATTAACGAATTAATACATTAAACAGATATTTCACACAAGAATAGTAGGTCCATAAAGGAAAATATCATGTGTGCAGAACTGGCTATATCGAAAAAATGACGTACCTGAAGAACCCTCCACGGAGAATTAGGCCAGCGGATGGGATCAGCAACCTGAGCAGAATTAATAGTTCCCATGAACCAGCTTATGCGA
This sequence comes from Erythroxylum guanchezii, assembly GCA_025629825.1. Lineage (NCBI taxonomy): Eukaryota > Viridiplantae > Streptophyta > Magnoliopsida > Malpighiales > Erythroxylaceae > Erythroxylum > Erythroxylum guanchezii. Next base: position 17,460,334 of record JAOTAX010000198.1, on the reverse strand, counting down.
GACGAATCTTCCGTTTCAAAAGCCATCTTGAATCTCATACCTGGACACCATTGAATCTGCATTGCGTCCCTCACAGCAGAAGCTCTTACACAAAATTCTGGAGTGCTCGCCCTCGGATAGTAAACAACCTCAAATGGCTGCCCTTTGGCCGCAAGAGTTGCAGCCTCTATAACAGATTCAGCCCTCACCTTACCCTTCTTTTCCGTACTCCCATTACTCCGAATCACCTGACTCTCGCCTTCCCTCACGAACCCAGAGTAGCCTGAAAATGAGTTCCACCCAGATGAACTCTCATTTCCGCCACCACCTAAACCTCTCTTGGCACGCCTAATACCGACACGAAGGTCCCCATTCTCTGCCCTCAAGAACACAATAGAGTCCCCAGCTACAAGCTTCTTGTGATTCACAAAATTACTCCACCCAGTAGTCAACAAATGGCGACGAGGTGTGCCTCTGTAGATATGCCTAAACTTCCAGTTATTGCCATGGACGTCCTTGGCAATAATGGCCTGAACAGGAGGCTCCACACTGTAGTCCAATCTTGGGAATATTGTCTCAGCACAATAACGCGGAACAGAGAACCCACCTCCATTATTCGCATCAGATTGAGTCAATGTCTTGGCAAAAGAAGCAGGCTTCTCTTGAGACTCAATCCTATTAGCCCCTCTGAACAGCATGTTATCATCACTGACAGAGCTATCTGCAAACCCAATTTCGGTGTTGCTCAGTGGGATTAGCCTAATTTTGGCATAAACCTCGTCGGTTTCTTGGTCGGCCATGTACTTAATGGCCAATACGCGACAAGGGATGAGAGCCGGAACGCGACAGCGACCAAAATCTACATTGCCTTGAGCATGTTCGGCGTGGCCTTGGGGAAAGTAGAAAACTTTAGAGTTCAGTGGTGGCATTTGTACCATACTACCAGCACAGGCATGCCAGAGTTGTGAATCTAGACCTTTATCTGCAACTCTCATTTGTTCTTTCTGGGATGTTACAACGTCTCTCATCATTTCTTTGTTGTGCAAGTATTGATTTTGAAGAATCTGTACAACACCTGAATTTTATCCAATTACACTAAAGATAGAGCACATATAGTCGCTTTTGAATTTCTCCAAAGTTTACAAGGCTAAAGTTGAAGACTTTGTTATTGTTGAAACGTACAATTATCTTGACAAATAACAGATCCCGTGAATCAGTAATAGCAAAAGAGAGAGGAGAAAAAGAAAGAAGATAACTTACAACCCACTCCGACTTCTCTGAAAAAGAGAGTAGGACAGAGAATGCAACTGCTCAAAAGCACCAAATTTGAGTTAATAATTGAAAACTCTCCAAGACTCGAACTTTACATGAAGAAAAGAAAGCCCGGAGCTTCTGAATGGAGTAGAATATGTTAATAGAGCAAGGTTGAGTTTGTAAGAAAGCAAGGAAGAAGGGGAGAGATAAAGGAAAAAGAAAGAGGAGAGCAAGTGAAAAAGGTCAAAGATCAAAGTGAATTTAATATGGTTACGAGAGTGTGCATGGATTAAGGCTTGAGGGTTTCGTTGCCGACCAGATTTCTGAAGGGTTAAAAGAGAGAGAGAGGTAAAACTTGACAATGAGGATAAAAACAAAAGGAAGGGTCTTTACTGTTGGGTTTAGGAGCAGAGAGAGGGTTGGAGTGGTTGTTTTAGATAGTTTAGGATCACAATAGTCCACCACCTAAGACACGACTTAGGCGAAACTCAAACTCGGACGAAAGACAGAAAGATCATTTTGCTTCCAGTTCCCTGATTTTTTACGACACCCCTTCATTACCTTATTCTTTTGTCTCTTCTTTTCTATTATCATCTAATCTACTCGCTTGTTCTTCGGATCCCACACTCTTCCCTTCCCTTTATATATATAAATATATACTAACAGTTTCGTTTGGTCTCATCTTTGTCTCCAGTTCTTATATTCACTGTACTGAGGTGTAAAAAATGAAAAGATAAAATAAATTTGAGGTCCCATATTTTAAAATTTTCTACTATATTATGAACCTTTTTATACATGCGGAGGACCAAAATAATAATAGAACCAAAATATGGACACGAAGAAAAAAATATCACCCAAATCCCAACAAAATTTTGAATGATCCCTAGGTCGAGATTTTAAGGTACTTATCACAATATTGTCGAAAGTAAAACGAAGTTAATGATCTCTGAAATCAAGGCAACAGACAGCCAAATCCTAACAGTATACATTTGACCATAATAATATTTGTGTATCTAGACCATGTTCCTCACTCTTCGGGGTTAATCATGGTTAACTCTCAACCGAATCATTCCTATGTATGGATCGTCAGTCAAACGCTCAAAGGACTTATCCCCCGCGTCACTGGTGGTTAAGTATGCTCCTGATTTCTTGGTTGGGAGAGATGATTTGGTCATTGCTAGTTAATTGTCTTGCCCAAATGCAAGTTACCATTTTTAGAGTAGGAGTGAAGTTGGGGACAAAACCAGCCCTGGCCTATTGCCTGTGACTTGGAGATTAAACCAATGACAGTCCGAAGGGAATTCGGTTGATAAGAGACGTTGGAACTAAGGACAAATGAATCTTGTTCACTACAAGGGTTTCGTGCAAAGTCCAAATAATACGCCGCTTGATCATGACCTTGGTCGGTCTTGCTAGAAAGGAGTAGGGCACCATTATTTTATTATGTTGTTTTGGAATCCAAATGGTTTAAATGTTTACTTAAGCAATAATGTTCTGTTGAATATTTGGATTTTAAATATGGCACCTAAGAGTTTACGTACACTTGACTCTGCCATTGTAGGAAATAGTAAATAAATACAGTCCTTTTTCTCTTTTTTTTTTGAACGTTATGGTTCTTACGCCATCATATATTTAGAAGTAGCAGTACTCCTTTCAAGTTGACAAAATAAATTTGTGTCAGAGACTATCTCATGATAGGAGTATGTCCTCCTCCATTGAAAGCATGAATGGAAGAGACAAGCAGAGAGGAGAAATATAAGAACACGTTATTTGCCAACATCTTAACATGCGTGAGACTCTTCTCCTTACAATCATAAAGCGTAAAAGCTGTAGCAAATTTCAATGTTATTCAATGAAGATGATTTTAACCTCATCTCGTTAAGATCGTAATTGTTCAAAAGAAAGGAAAAAAAAAAAAAAACCTTGATTTGTTTATGACTTTTGGAGCAATAGTACCGAACTTGTGACCGGCAAATGCAGCGGCACCCATTGGGAAAGTTTAAGTTTTGACTTTGAAGTTAAAAAGTAAGACTAGCGACGTTAACGTCACCGCTAAATGACACAGATGTTACCCGTACGTGGAGGGAATGGTGTTAACAGACTGCAACGTGTCAGAAATTGACGTGCGATTGGTGTGGAAAGGTTGGGCCCCAGCTCCGAATCTCTGTCGTTACTAGTGAAATGTCTTGAAGCAAATTCGCCTTAACTTTTAATGTTTGGTCGTGTGTGACGCACGGATGGTAAACTGTCCGCGTAGCTTTGCTTCTGGCTTGGAGATATCGCAATTTTTGCTAATATTTTAACCAAAAATAGGACAATTAAACTTAGAAACTGGCATTAGGTTCACCAAAGGCTAATCACACCCAATTTTTTCATTACTTGCCGACGGGTCCTTTTAAAATTCGAGTTATTAGGTATGTCACAACTATAGATGAAAAGTAATAATTCCCATGATTTTTTAAAAAAAATGAAAGGAAATTATATTAAACTAGTAAAAGCTACTTCACACCGTTACAATGGCTCGTATTATGCATCAACAAAAATCACCTAAGGTAACATCTATAAAAAAAATAAATACAACATATAGCATTATAGCAACCAACATCATCTCACTCCTAGACTAATTGAGCATTGTTTGTAATAGGCAATGAATACTGCTCGAATCTAATTCACAATATGATATTAATGTGATATGCAAGTTAATGTTTGCCTACTTCCACACCCTTATAAATTCTCTTGTTCCTTTCTCTCCGTATGGAATAGATGATAGTGGTAAAGGCTACCTTTATGAGCAAACCATGCACTTGCCTCGACTTATTACATCCTATTATCATATCCAATATTACCCTCCACTTAAATGTATAATTAGATAATTGTAATATAACCATAATTCTGCTCCAAATTGCTTTGGTGTAGCTGCATTCAAAATATAATTGATTTTTTTCTCTCATTGACATGTTTATAAAGGACACATATAGGGTCAGATACCTCAAACCATCGATCTTTAGTTCTGAGTCTTTTTTAATCACTAACCAATTGACAATTGCATCTTTGGGAATTACAGATTATTTACAAAGCATGTCAAACTAAGGAACAACTTCAACATTGGTCACAAGCATATTATGACAAGATCTGTTATCAAACATACCTTTGGAATGTAGATTCCAAATGATATTGTCCTGCTTCAGCCTTTAGGTATACTTGGAAAAAAAAATCTACAAGCAAGGAAAAATCTCTAAAGTTGCCAACCCAAGCTTCAATTTGGATTAGGTGAGGAGACTCTGTCATTAAAAGGAATGTGATTTCTACGTTGGGCAAGTTTGGCTCTATAGATGAGTGGACTAAAAGTAGTCCAGTTATCAAACCAAAACTACACATCCTCTCCATCTCCCAATTGATGCTTGATATAAGGATATATTGTGTCTCTAAAACTGAGCATGTGGTTGAATATCCAGCAAAAATTCCTAGACTTATCCAGCTGCCAAAAATTCTTATCCTTCAAATGATGTTCATGCACTCATTTGATCCATAATGCTTTGCTATCGGTGCATAATTTTCAGATCCTCTTATAGAGTAGAACTTTTTACATTTATGAAATTGAGATGATCCCTAATCCTCCGTGCCTCTTTGGTATAATGATGTCACACTATTTCACTTTGGCCTGCTTACCATTTTATGTTTTCCTAGAGCATAAGAAAACTTTTAGTACTGTATCAATTTCCTTAATGACTCTCTTCGACAATACCATATATGCAAACTAGTGGATGTGCATACTGCTTAAAATTGAATTGATGAGAGTCAACCTATCTATAATGGACAGAAACTTGTGTTGTCAGGCATTAATTCTTTATTTAAGCTTCTCAATCAAAGGAATGAAATTTGAAAACTTAGGCTTAGTGGTATTAATAGGAACTCCCAGATAGTTCAATGGCAGAGACTGTAATGAAAAAATAACTATACTACTGATCTGTTATTGGTTTCTAACATCTGAGGAGAGATACAATCCACTTTTCTCCACATTCACCTAAAGTCCAAACCAATTCGAGAAAACCTGCAACATGTTCAACAACATTATAGTTGAGTGGTTATCTGCATTGCTAAGAAACATTAGATCATCTATATAGATTAGTTGGAATAATTTAATATCTCTACATCCGTGATGATACTGAAATCTGCCATTGCAATCAACAAGTCTGGAAATAATTCTAGAGACTCCTTCCATTGCTAAAGTGAATAAGTAAAGGGACAGAGGGTCTCCTTGTCGAATTCCTTTGGCATTTTAAAAAGGTAGTGGGGGGATACCATTTACCAAAAATACTGAAGGAAGTGGATTGGAAGCATTGTATAACCCAATTTTTGAATGTTTATGGTAGCCCGATAGCTTCCAAACACTTTTGCAAATAATGCCAACAGATAGTATCATAAGCCTTGAAAAGTCAATCTTCAACAAGAAGCATTTAATATTATTATTGGATTTGTATTCCCCCAAAAGCTCTTGTAAGATGAGTATGTTGTTGCCAATATTTCTCCCAGGTAAGAATGCCCCTTAAACTATGATAATCACTTCTGCCAGAACTAATTTCAGCCTTGAAGCAAGAAGCTTTGCAATGACTTTATAAATTGTTATGCAACAGGAGATGGATCAGAATTCATAAATAGTAGAAGGGTTTTTCTTCTTGGGTATAAGACATATGAATGTATGGTTTACTTTCTTAAGCATCTTTGTAGAGGACAAGAATTCAAAAACTACTTTAGTGAAAAAGACTAGCTGTGATGTCCCGGGTTTTTTGAAAAAACATATATGTAAAGCCATCAAGATCAGGAGATTTGATTGGATTGAGGCAAAACAATACTTCCTTGACTTCTTGAGGAGTAAATTAAGCAATGAGCATATCATGTTGAGCCTAGTTAGGCGTAAAAGTGAGAACATCTTTAACACTAAAGCCCTGATGCTGCATGTCATCCTTCTCTATTAGCTGCTGGAAATATTCCCTGATGAAACTGATCAAATCCTGCTGAGCTGAGATCACATTTTCACGACTATCCTTCAATTTAGAAATTTTAATTATGTTCCTTCTAGCAAGAAGAGATGCATGAAAAAAAATTGTGTTCAAATCTCCATTCCTCAACCAATTCAATTCAACTTTCTGCCTTCATGTCTCATTGTCAAAATTTAGCCCCTTTTGGTATTCTTTCATTCTCTGTATTTCATTATTCTTGAGAGAAGAGTTATGAGGATCCTTATAATAACCATCTTGTGCTTGAACCAACTTCTGCTTAATGTCACCAAGGCTTCGAGTCTTCCTTTTAACAAATTGTTTGATGGAAATTTTGATTATTTTAAGCTTCTGCATTAATTGAAAGGCCTCGTATCCCTGTGCCTCTTATCTCTAATAATAGATGATAATTTCCATAAAACCTTCCGGTTTTGTGACACCATTGAAAATTTTGAATGGAGCTCCAACTATAATAGGTACTATCATCTTCTAAATATGTATAAAAGAGTGTTCTGAAAGCACATTATCTCCAAAGTGTACATAAGAATGTAGGAAACTGTAGAGCCAAGATTGGTTCACTAGGGCTCTATTCAACTTCTTCCGCATCAACATATCTCCTTGCTACTATTTGCCCGTGTAAACAATCTTCTTGTTACACTTAGGTCCAACAAATTAGCTTCTTGGAAAAGTTGAGAAAGTTCTTGGCTAAACCCCATTTTGCATCTAGCTCTACCTTCTATTTCACTGGAATTCAAGGAGTACTTAAAATCTCCAACTATTAAACAAGGAATGTGCATACCTGAGTGAATAAGTTGTAGATTAGCCCATAATTGCGCCCAATGGAATGCAAAATTGGAAGCATATATTAGAATGACTTCAAAGGGAGGAGAATTGTCTCTCAGCTAACAATGTAGATGAAGTAGTGATCACTGATTCTGCTAGATGTTACCACAACATAATCTGAATTATATAGGTAGATAATACGCCCATTATAATGATGTGAATGATTAGTGAGTCTTCCATTAAGCACCCAAAAATAACAGTCTCGACTACATAATTGGAGCCTTTATTTTAATCTCTAGGAGGCCTACCAAAATCGATTTTCTATTTATTACCAAATCCTTCACCATGGAATGTTTAAAAGGCTCATTTGTCCCTCTAGTATTCCACACCAATATTGCTACCTATGGGGAAATCCCCTTTTGTTTAGCCTTCCTCCTAGCTGACCTCTCCTATATTTAGTAGGAGTCCCATGAGAAGTATCAGCTCCCCCATTAAGGCCAGTATTTTCTTTGTGTATCATGCTCTGATTATCATAAATAACATCATCTGACCGTTCCTCTTGTAGAGAATTTGAAGCTTCCAAATCGTCAACATGTTGAGCAACCATTGTAAGTCTTCCTATAAGTTGATCATCAGTGAACTGATTGGGAACTATACTATCAGAAGCTAAATGAGTCCCTATGATATCACCCTCTGTATTACCTTTAGTTAACTTACAATGATTTTGTAGCTGAAGTACTAGAAGATTATTTTAATCCCAGGATATGAGATTTATTAATGTTATCAGCTACTTGTTCCTTCTGCATATTAAGATTACCTTCTTGCACTTCCCCAAGTTTAGAAACCTCTACATTCTCTACTACATCTTACTTAGGATTTCTCTGGTTTTGGCTTATGTAATTAGATGCAACGTTAATCCTCTCTGCATCACCCTCTGCCGTGACTACATTTAAGGTACTCTAAATTTAATTGAACTTTGTTTTCATTATCCAACTGCTGAGAGCCTACATGCTTATCAACATCTATTAATGTATGATCTAACCCTAATAACTCCTCTTGCCAACCAGTTTTATACGTTGTCTCAGTCGATATCCACTTCTTAACTGTATTATGAGGCTTCCACGGATAAGATATGTTAATTTCTGTTTTCACCAACTCCCTCAATTCACTAAACTTCATAATAGATAAGCATTCTAGTAGGCTAGAATTTTGACTTATTTCCACACATATCTTTGTATAGCCTATTCTCTTTATATTGGAGGTTTGAGCATCTATGCATAATGGCTTACCTAAGGAATTGGCCACAAAACTCAGATCTTCCATAATCTATAGTTTAAGTGGTAAGTGGTGGAAATGGACCCATAAAGGAAACACTTCAACACATTCTCTATCAAACTTTATCTTGGGTTTCCGCTTCTTAAGAAACATAGGATGCCCCCTATGTGCTAAAGACCCATTTCCAGTATCTCAATCAAGTTGCTATCAACAACAAACTTAAAAATAACAATGTCATTATCTAAAAGGAGAGTTTTTTTTGAAACCTTTGTTGTGCCACCGTGCACTAGCCCATGCATTAATGATTGGAAACATAGGTCTCTTATTTCAGAAGGAACCCACCAGTGTATTCAACCAAGCCTTTTCACCCACCTGCAAAAGTTTAATTGTAGGACAGACAATGCCATCCTTTATGACGTCAGGATCATGTTTCAGTTGTACCTTCTTTTGTTGAAAATTAAGCTTCTAACTCCATACGTAAACATTTAAGTAGTAAACAGGTGGTTTTGGAATAGATAAACCCACATCATTCCTAAAATCATTATGCTGCACAACCTCTCTCGAAAGAGCAGGGAACTCTTCCATAGCCTTATTAGATGGCTGATAGGATTGAATCATCTTATATTTTCTTATGTATTTCAATGTCTTTTCAATCCTATTGTTGTGTTTAAATACTCAATTTATGTTCATTTTATGTTTACTTATAGATTAAAGGAGTGAACACAAATATATGCTAAAAGTAAGAAGTTTGACAAAGTTCGGAGAGCCATCCAGGGAGGAGAAACCATCAAGTGCATTCGGAGAAGAATAAGAGAAAACTCGGGAAATTGTGGCCTTGGGTTATGCCAAGATCGTGACAGAAGCTTGATCATAGGGCTACAATCGTGGGGAGTCGTCCATAATCGTGACAGAGAGCATGCACACAAACAGACACTACCTTCCAAACTTAAGTTTTTAAGGGGCTTTTTAGACTTTTGAGGCAGAGGAAAATCCTAGGTTTTACCCTAAATGGAACATACTACATAAGGATAGAGAGAAGGACCTAGAGGGAGGCTACAATCCGCCACGTTAGGAAAACTTCAAGAAGAGAGAAGAAGAAGAAAGAAGGAAGGAACAGAGAGGTTTTTGTTATTTTCTTTATGCTTAGCTAGTTTATTTCATTTTCAATACTTTATTTGCCTATGTCATAATCTATTCATTCCATTAGTTTAGAACTTTCTTAGTGTTAATCACTTTTTTACATGTGCTAGAATATTTAGAATGAATGTTTGATGGATTTTATAGTTGAAACTCATGAATTTTATAATGAATCTTTATGATATATCAATGGATGTTTATTCCTACAACTTTCCTATTTTAATCTTGGTTATTTGAGTTTATTTATGAGTTTTTGTAGATTTGAATTTATTAGGTATTTGAATTTTAATGATTATGTTATGGGTTTTGTTTATTTAATATCAATTATGCTTGATATGAACATGTTTGGCTAGATTACTCAGGGGTTTAGAGATATTACAAGGGTGAAGGCATGGAAATTATGATAATGGAGTTGAACTTGTCTTGAATTAGTACTTGTAGGTCTAGGTTAGTTTGAGATTTAGGATAAATGTCATAAATTAGGAATTACTTATAGGATTGATCGCCCTTTAGATAACTTTCTAATCTGAAGGCTAGGGTTGAGCTTTTGATATGTAATAGTCCATAGTGATTCTTGGAAGTAGCAATAGGTTAGTTGAATTTGTCAGGATACTTAATCAACTAATCTAGGATCCCATACCTTTACGTTACACCTTCCGAGATTATGAGTAGGTGGCCTAAGTTAGTTGTTTCATAGTACCTAATACATCTTCACTATTGAACTTAGAGAGCTGATTCTAGGTTATAGTGGATATTAGGGGCATTTATAGAGCTTATTAGTTTTGCCTATTTTAGAAAAATTAATCAAGAGCTTAATCGAGTCTATAGGCTAACACTATGATAGAGTACCTTTTATTTAGATTCAATAATCAATGAACATCCCAAAATCCCAAAGATTTCTCCAACCCACTTCCTTACCATTGTTATTAGACTTTTTTAAATTTGTTTTGTGCTTGTCTTTTTGGTTATGTTCATTGCATATTAGTTGTCTAGTCTTCATCATCTCAGGGTGTTTTGTTTTCTTTTGTTACAACATTTGAAATAGCATCTGCATCCCAACTCTCTGTGGTTTGAACCTAGCTTACCATTTACTGCATAGTTTGGTAATTAGGAATTTATTATTTGGTAGTTAGTGACAAACTATCAAAATTTTGGCGTTGTTGCCGGGAAGTTGGCGTGTGTTAATTATTGTTTCTTATATATTTTTATTTTTGTATTTGCTGATCTCTTTTTCACTCTTTTATTGGTTTGCACATCCCATAATTCCTCAAAACACATTCGTTTGTGTCAATTTGCTAAGGAAAATAGATGATCGTTACGTTCTCCACTTAATCCTTTCTTTTTTTCTCCTATTGTCGGTCACACCAGATTGCATCAGAGAGAGCGAGGAATCCATACAAATCTTCCCGAGAGTGGTTCTTCCTTATCCTTTGAAGAAGAAGTTGACGAGAGTTCAGACGAAACAGAGGAGATTATGGAACCTCATCAATGCACCTTAAAGGAGCTTGCAGCTCTTTCTTTCAAACCTATTCTGCTTTGCATCAATTATCCAGATAATGAGCTGGAAGTTGAAATTAAACTTGGATTGATACGTACATTGCCCACTTTTACAGGTTTTTGTGACACCATCTCACTGGGATTAAGCTACATCACCGATCTCAACAAGTTCCTAAAAGAGTTCCACATCGCATGCTCAGGTATGAAGCTAGCGGGAGTTTCAGTGAAGTAACTCAAGCTAAAGGTATTTCCCTTTGCCTTAGTAGATGCAACCAAGGAATGGTTATATGACTTGCTCGCTGGCTCAGTCAACATATGGGAGCAAATGCAACAGACATTTTTAGAGAAGTACTTCCCTGCCACAAGGGCCACTAATATCAGGAAGGAGATCTGTGGCATTCAAAAAGACACAGGGGAGTCTTTACATGAGTATTGGGAGCATTTCAAGAAACTTTGCAACAGCTGTCCAAACCATCAAATAAGTGACCAGTTATTAATTCAATATTTATATGAAGGGTTGCTTCCGTTCGACAGGAATATGATAGACGCTGTGAGTGGTGGAGCCTTAATAAACAGGACATTGGAGGATGCTATACTTGATAGCAACAATGGCAATATTGGGGCAATCGTAGTAATGTTTCCTCCTCGACAAAGCAGGTGAAGGAGGTCAGCATCTCCAAGTTGGAGCAGCAAGTTGCAAATCTGACTTCCTTAGTGCAGCAAGCAATGATAGGAAAGCGTCCCACAAAGGTATGTGGTATTTGTACATTAGCTTACCATCCTACATATGCATGCCCTTCCTTGTAGGATGAAAAATACGTCAACGCAGTTAGGGGGTTTCAAGGACAACAGATGAGGTATGACCTTTTCTCTCCCACTTACAATATGGGGTGGAAGGATTATCCCAACTTCAGGTATGGGAATTCATAGTAAAGGGGCAATTCTAATGCATGCCAACCCAATTATCAGCGGCAGCAATAAGGATTGCATGCACTACCAGGTTTCCAACAGAATCAACCATAGTTTCAGCCAATGCCACCACCTCCACAAGCACCACAACAACAACAAAGCAGGAGGTATGTCCTTAGAGGAAATTGTTAAAAGCTTAGCATCTAACACTCTTCAATTTCAGTAGGAAGCGAGGAGTGGTTTGAAAAATTTGGAAAATCAGGTCAGTCAGCTAGCTAATGTTGTGGGGAAGCTGCAGGCCCAGAGTTCCATAAGGTTGCCTAGTCAATCTGAAAGGAACCTAAGAGAAGACGCTTGCGCCATTACCTTGAGAAGCAGCAAGGAGGTACAAGGGCCAATGAAGGGGAAGGAGAAAGAAGAAAAAGAAGAAATTGAGCTAACAAAGAAGAAGAAGGATCACCATCCTCAGGTAAGCACTTCACACCCTATTGTCAATAATTTGCCTTCTATTCCATTTCCACGCAGGTTAGCAAAGAATAAGTAACAGGAGATGGAAAAGGAAATATTGGAAGTATTTCGCGCAAAGTGGAAGTAAATATCCCTCTATTGGAAGCAATTAAACAAGTTTCGCGATATGCTAAATTTTTTAAGGAGCTATGCACCAACAAGCAGAAGTTGAGGGGATATGAGAAGATCGGTGTAGGGGGCAATATGTCAGTAGTCTTACAAAGGAAGCCAACCCCCAAGTGCAAGGATCCAAATATTTTTACCATTCATTGTAAGATCGGTAACATGAGGTATAAGAGATGTATGTTAGATTTAGGAGTTCAATAAATGTTATACCTTTGTCTATTTTTAAAGATCTTAATCTTGGTTCATTAAAGGATAATTGTGTTATCATTCAATTAGATCTAACAGATACCCTAATGGCGTTATCAAGGATGTTTTGATGAAAGTTAATGAGCTTGTTTTCCCTGTAGATTTTTATATGTTAGATATGCAGGATGAGGGCTCTTCGAGCCCTTCAACAAATTTGTTAGGAAGTCCATTCTTGAAGACATCTCGAAGAAAAATCAATGTACACAACGGGATGTTGACTATGGATTTCGATGGTGAGGTCATTCGTTTCAATATCTTTGATGCCATATGTTATCCATCAGATTATGAGTCGGTCGCCAAGGTAGATATTCTTGACTCTTTGGTAGAGCAGTGGTCTCTTCTTTCTATAGGTGGTAGCTTTGACTATCCTACTGGAAAAAAAGATGTCTGCATATTGGCAAAGCAAGTTCAAGTTGGGAGAGGACCTAAAGGAAGCAATTTTGGCACTTGAGACAAGTTCTTTTGGCGAGTATGTCCCCCACTTTTTTGAATTGCCCGTTAGTACTAATTGACCGCTACTTTCTATTATGCAGGCACCAAAAATAGAGTTGAAGCCCTTACCAACTCACCTTAAGTACGCTTATCTGGGCACCAATAAAACACTTCCAATTATAATAGCAAGTGATCTTACAAAGGTGCAAGAAGAAAAGCTTGTTAGTGTGTTACGAGAGTATAAGACAACATTAGGATGGACGATTGCAGATAGTAAAGGTATTAGTCCTTCTTTATTCATGCACATGGTTTTTCTTGAGGAAGGAGCTACCCCAGTCCATTAAGTGCAAAGACATCTCAATCCACCGATGATGGAGGTGGTGAAGAAGGAAGTGATGAAGTTACTGGATTTGGGAGTCATAAACCCCATCTTTGACAGTAAGTGGGTAAGTCCTTTGCAGGTGGTAACTAAGAAGTCGGGCATTACAGTTGTGGAGAACGAGAAAGGAGAGATGGTTTCAGCTCGAGAGCAGAATAGATGGCGAGTTTGCATGGGTTATTGCAAGCTCAATTCAATGAGTAGAGAGGACCACTTTCCCCTACCTTTTATTGATAAGATGTTAGAACGTCTTGCTAGTTGTGCTTACTTTGTTTTCTTGATGGTTATTCAGGTTATATTCAAGTTGTTATTGCTCCGGAGGACTAGGAGAAGACAACTTTTACATGTCCGTATGGCACCTTTGCCTACAAAAAGATGCCTTTTGGAATGTGCAATGCCCTTGCTACCTTTCAAAGGTGCATGGTAAGTATCTTTTCTAAATATCTTGAGAAAACCATTGAATTTTTCATGGATGACTTTACTGTGCATGGGGATTCATTTGAACAATGCCTGGATCACCTTATTCTGGTACTTAAACGATGTCTTGAAACTAACCTAGTCCTTAATTTTGAAAAGTGTCATTTTATGGTGCAATAAGGGATAGTTTTAGGACATGTGGTTTCTACTAAGGGTATTGAAAACACATGTCAAATACGTTGCAAAATTTACCTGACTCTGTACACTAAAATTTGTAGTTATGGTGAGTTAGGATTGAATCCATAGGGAATGTTCGGTTAACTTTCGTAACCAAAGTTAATTGATGCAAGGAAAATATAAAAGGGGGCGTCAGGGGGGGGGGGGTTTGGTTTTTTAGCAATTTAGAAATTGAAGTAAAAGTAAACTATCAA
>JAOTAX010000198.1:17435122-17445865 GCA_025629825.1 Erythroxylum guanchezii | reverse complement strand
CCAAGACCTCAAAACAATTTAATCATGCTTAATAAATAAACTCAACAAAATAAAGAAACAGGTTTGGGGTCCAACACCAGTGGGGATTAAAAGTGCCAAGACGGGGAAAGAGTTTAAAGTTAATGGACATCGTCTCAAGCCTTACTTTGAAGGATTTTAGATTTACAACGTGGAGGTGATGGAGCTTGAAGTTCTAATATACATTGGTTAATATCGATTGGCAGGGGTCAAACTTGTGACCTTAACCAAGGGCTTGTTGGGAGGCACCCCAACCTTATCCCTTCATTTTAGTTCTTTACTGTTTTAGTTTGTTTTCATTTGAGTTCCTTATTTTCTTTTTGTCTGTTTTGTTTTTAGGAATGCATGACCAGAGTTGTGAATTCTGTTTTCAAGTCATTGAGCCCTCTTTGATCCAGGGGAGTCCTTATATTCTCATCCCCTTGTGTTTTTATTGATTTTAGGACATTAAGAACAATGTCCCATTTAAGTGTGGGGGTGAGGACAGTTTAAAATTTTTTGCATTTTTGCACTTGAACTGGGATGAATGTTGAACCATCCCATTCTGTCATAGTAGTTGGATTAAGAATTGGGATGTGTGCTTGAATTTGAATTAGGTAGCTTGAGTGGAAGGTGAATCATATGGATTGATTGAAGTAGTTGGTTACATAAACTCAGTTAATAAGTTGATACTTGAGTGATTAGGTAATGTATGAAATTTTGATGGATTTTCATATAAGCATATGTGAGGTTTTGAGCCTATATGACTGCATTTCGTAGTTATTATGTTTCTTTGTTGTGTATGATGCTCCCCCAAGAAGATTACCTTCAGAACTTGTATTGAACCAGTTTGAAACTACGAGATACATGCCTTATGGAAATGGTTAAGGTCTTCTTTATTTTGAACCCTTAGCTTAAATAAGCCACCAACTCATTTTTCCTTTGCCAACTCCTTTGAGCCTTTAACCTTTTTTTTTGAATTAATCAACTTACATTGAAACCTAAAAACCCATTAGGCTTACCTTGTCACAAGTTTAATGAAGTAATGAGTGAGCATTTGATATATATGATTTAGGGACTTTTGTTTTGTATTCAATTATGAGATGTTTCGAGAGGCACTTTTAATAATGACTTATTAAATTATGTTGTTATAATTTCCTTATTGTTTTAGTGTTATTCAAAAAAAAGAAATAAAAAGAAGAAAAAATGAAAAAAATGACAAAGAAAAGCGTCTTTGTTTTTTTGACGTTATTGATTAAAAGCGACCTTGTTTTTGTTGTTGAAGGAAACGTAGTGGCGTTAATTAGTAATTAGTAGTTGTAGTTCGTGGTATTTATATGCATATCTCATAATTTGTGTTTGGTTGTCCTTTCTTACTTAGCACTTTGTTAATGCTTGTGAGTTACCCTTTGACCTTTTTGCTTTGCCTTAACCCAAACGCCATTACAACCTTACGTAAAAGCCCTTTTGATCTATGATGGTATGTAATCTATGTGGTAGAGAATTGGTGAATTTGCAAGCCTATGGTAGTGTATGTTAGTGAATATATAAAACCAATTAAGTTGACTTCGTACAACAGCTTAAGCTATTGTGGTGAAACGGTTACTTAACATGGTATCAGAGCCTTTGTGACCAAGTAGTCATAAATTCAAATCTTACCACTCACCTATTATTTAGCACAAGGTAAAATGAGCTTGTGCAAGTTTCAAGCCCAAAGGGCTTTCACTTGAGGGGGTGTGTTAGTGAATATATAAAATCAATTAGGTTGGCCTCACATAATAGCTTAAGTTATTGTGGTGAAACGGTCACTTAACAGTGTAGTCTCTTAAAGGGAGTATTGAGTGAAACACCGACCTTAAACACTTAAGTGAAATGAGTGAACATCGTTAGGAAAATACATCTTAGTTTTATTTTACCTTTGATCAATGGTCTCTACCTTTGACTTTGTTTATGTGCATTGATGAAAAGATTAGGATATATGTTGTAGCTCGATACTTGAGTTTGTCGAAGTTTGAAGGTTTGCATATACTCGATCCTCTTTGAAAACAAATTGACAGAATATCTTGGTTATTTTTAAATTGCTTAAGGACGAGAATAGTTCAAGTGTTGGGGTATTTGATAGGATCGAATCATCTTATATTTTCTTATGCATTTTAATGTCTTTTCAATCCTATTGTTGTGTTTTAATACTCAATTTGTATTCATCTTGTGTTTACATATAGATTAAAGGGGTGAACATAAATATATGCTAAAAGGAAGAAGTTTGATAAAGTTTGGAGAGCCATCCAGGGAGGAGAAACAATCAAGGGCATTCGGAGGAGAATCAAAGAAGACTCGAGAAATAACCCAGGGCTACGATTATGGCATATTTGCCACAATCGTGACAAAAAGCTTGATCACATGGCCACGATCGTGGGGAGTCAGCCACGATCGTGACAAAAGCTTAAACACAGAACCACGATCGTAGGGAGTCAGTCACAATCGTGACAGAGAGCAGACACGATCATGGCCTGTGCATAGATAGACGCAGATAGCCTTCCGAACTTAAGTTTTTGAGGGGCTTTTGGACTTTTAAGGCAGAGGAAAATCCTAGGTTTTACCCTAAATGCAACATACTATATAAGGAAAGAGAGGACAACCTAGAGGGAGGCCACACAATCTGCCACTTTTGGAAAACTTTAAGAAGAGAGAAGAAAGGAGTAGAGAAGTTTTTGTTATTTTCTTTATGCTTAGCTAGTTTATTTCATTTTCAATGCTTTATTTTCATGTCTTAATCTATTCATTCCATTAGTTTAGAACTTTCTTAGTGTTAATCACATTTTTACACGTGCTAGAATATTTATAATGAATGTTTAATGGATTTTATAGTTGAAACTCATGAATTTTGTAATGAACCTTTGTGATATATCAATGGATGTTTATTCCTACAACTTTCCAATTTTAATCTTGGTTGTTTGAGTTTATTTAAACGTTTTTATAGATCTGAATTTATTGGATATTTGAATTTTAATGATTATGTTATGGGTTTTGTTTATTTAATATCAATTGTGCTTGATATGAACATGTGTGGCTAGACTACTTAAGGGTTTGGAGATATTATAAGGGTGAAGAGATGGAAATTGTGAGAATCGAGTTGAACTTGTCTTGAATTGGTACTTGTAGGTCTAGGTTGGTTTGAGATTTAGGATAAATGTCATGAATTAGGAATTAATTATAGGTTTGATCACCCTTTAGGTAACTTTCTAATCCAAAGGCTAGGGTTGAGCTTGTGATATGTAATAGTCCATAGTGATTCTTGGAAGTAGCAATAGGTAAGTTGAATTTGTCAGGATACTTAATCAACTAATCTAGGATCTCATACCTTTAGGTTACACCTTTCGAGCTTATGAGTAGGTGGCCAAAGTTAGTTGTTTCTTAGTACCTAATGCATCTTCGCTATTGAATTTAGAGAGCCTAGTCTAGGTTATAGTGGAGATCGGGGGCATTTCTGGAGCTTATTAGTTGTGCCTATTTTAGAAAAATTAAGGGTTCGAGAGTTTAATCGAGTCCATAGGCTATCACTATCATAAGAGTACCTTTTATTTGGATTCAAGGATCAATAAACATCCTAGAATCCTAAAGATATCTACAACCCACTTCCTTACCATTGTTATTAGACTTTTCTAAATTTGCTTTGTGCCTGTCTTTTTCGTTACATTCATTAGATATTAGCTATCTCATCTTCATCATTTTAGGGTGTTTTGTTTTCTTTTGTTACAACATTTGAAATAGCATTTACATCCCAACTCTCTGTGGTTCAACTCTAACTCACCATTTATTGCATAGTTTGGTAGGTAGGAGTTTATTATTTAGTAGTTGGCAACAAGCTATCAATGGCTCACCTTCATCATGAATAGCTAGATTGGCCTTTGAGAGGCTTTGGATGGAGGGAGAGCTCCTCAAGCAAGGGCTTCCCAGTCAAGCCAGACAGTAGGACCAGAATCAAAATAGGGGATTTTGTTTCCAAAAAAGGAAACTTCCAAGTGTAAAAAGGTCAAATTGGAAGAGAGAGAGCTTCTGTATCACAACTACGGATTTTATTTTTCTTAAACAAAATTTAAGAGATTTTATAATCCAAAAGCTTTAAAGTTTATCGTGTTGTACAAAATAGGTTATAAATAATAAAGGTTCCAAAGATATATTATCTACAAAAAGAGAGAATAGTTGAAAATATGAGATGGGAATAGAGCCACACAAAAAAAAAAAGACGGATTTAGGTGCTTCAATCCAACCCAACACATGGGGACATCCTTAGTTCCTTGTTGACGGCATCCCACTTGGTTTCCAGGAGTCTTTTCAGTACCATCCGTAATATTGGCTCCAAAAGGAAAAAGCATAGTAGATCACTCCCATTTTATGTATCATTTCCTTAGTATAAGCTTTTTCATGTACAGGCAACTTGTCCACATTAACCAAAACTGACGTTGATAAAAGTAAAAGAAAGTCTTTACAACAAATTTACTATTTTTTATGCATAAGTGATAAGTTTCATATAATTTTATTTTAGCTTAATTATTCTTCCAAATTTCTACATAGTCCCACCAAATGCGACCCCAATTGAAGACTCTAATCTAAAATCTTTAAGTTGATAAGCACATAAAAATATATTTTAGCAATTCTATAGAAAGGAAGGAAATTATTCTTAAAAGGCGCAATCATAATTTTCCCGTTCACCAAGAGCACGTTGGGGATGGGCAATGGGGAAGTCAAAGTTTGAGAGGATTGATTATTGAATGGGATACATCTTTTAATAAAAATAAAAGATAAGAATAATTGCAAATTACATCATTCAATTCAATACATGGCATCTTTTTTTTTATATATAATCAACTTGAATTCATATTTTCAATAACAGTAACGGGATAATATAGCAGTGTTGTCGTCCTACACAATCTTAAATACAAGAAAGAAAAAAGGGCTTGTTTATGTGGTTGACTTGGAATTAGTTGCAGTATCATGTAATTAGCAAGCAGGGGGTGGGTTGGTATTCAGTACCACGCACGTGAGCAGCAAGCAACAAGGAATTTCGTAAAAAACAATTAAAGTGGGCTCCAGTTACATTACACTGAAAGCATTGGCTGTCTCAACATTAATTACTGAAACGTGTGGACCCGCGAGTTGGGGCTGCTGATGTGCCGCTCCGCTGGCCGCGAGCGGCGGGTTTGCTCGTGTGGTGTGTTCTGCGTTCTTCCATCTTAATATTTTAACCAGAGTAGGTCAACAGATGTGCGTTTGTTTTTTTGTTCTGAGCATACTCCGCATAAGGCTATTAAGGTACAGTTCTCTTTAATTCACCCCACCAACTGCTTACTTTGTTTTCACACACTAGAGGTGTTGGCAGTTAGTAAGCAGTAGCAAGTGTTTGGTACAACGTTCCTGGAGGGCATGTTTGCTTCATCTAACCAAGATGGGCCTCCTCTTCCTCTTGTACGGGAGATGTCGACTTTGTTAAACTTTATTTTCTTCTGTTTCACGGTGGGAGAGGGGAGTCCCATGCCGCGAAAATTATAACGAAGAGTTTACCAAGGCAAACGTAGTAGGCTCATTGTCTATTTGGGCTCACTATTCTTCTCTCTACACACTTTATAGAGCCTACGCAATAGGTCGGCTCAGTCTTCTGTGCTGTAATTTGATCCAACATCTTGCATTGTTTATCTTCTTCTTCTTCTTTTTCAGTTCATTAGATTTATACAGGGACTCGTGGCGTGGCGTGGACCAAACCCAACCCAGTCCATGGTGCATTATGCATTTACTCGTAACAAATTCTCAGACCAGTCGACGACATCGTCAATTAATGCTTACTTAACATATATAATTTTACTATATTAATAATTTCAATTCAAAAAACATATCCCATAAATAATCATTTTTTCATCCTATTCTCATACAAAGAAAATTACGATTTCTGGCAATAACTAATATACAGCTTTTCAACATCTAACTTTGTATGTACCGTGTCCGTAAGTTGCATATTCCTCACATTCTGTATTTAAATAGTTCAAAACTCCTACATTATTATACAATGCACATATATAAGTATTACCACTAGATGCCAATTACATATGTAATAAGTAATGGTGAAAACACAATTATGCAATACCTATACTATCTTAAGATAGATATATATCGAATGGTATTAAGCAACAAATCGATACATATACTAATCTAATATAGAATAATTTGTCTAGTTAATTAATTAGTGCTCGTTTTAATTTCAAGAGTTTAAATAAATCCTTTGCAACAATTCATCATAATTTTATTGTCAAATCTCAATTTTCAATTGCCATTTAATATTGACTAATAGACTGTGATCAATTATTACAAACCATAACACAAACAAATAAGTCATAATATACCTTTTCAAAGGTTATAAATACTACCATATTTACGTATCCATCAATCACAATTATTCAACCCATGGCCATGGACACAAAATCTAATATTATTTATGCAAACACATATATATGAAACTTAATACATTAATGGTGTCTTTATGAAACCCTAGTAATTTATTATATGTAACATATCATTCATATTCACATTCATTGAACACAATTAAAGCCCACAAATTGGCAACTAGAATCCTATCCTTCGTAACCATTACATGGGATTTGAAAAATTCTCCACCAATCTTAACAATCCAATATATGCAAACAATAATTAACCTTGTAAAAGAACAAGAAAGACAATAAATCGACGCAAGTACATAATGTCATAAATCTTAATTAAATTTAGGTTATTTTTATTTATACTAGTGTATCATTGATTTCAGTTATGCCATAAGTTTTTAAAATTTCAAACCAAATTATTTCTACAATCTGTAAACTTGATTTTAATTATGTTTTCTTCGTATTAGAGATCACTCTTCTCTCTTTTTCTCTATCATTCCTTGATTTTAATTATGTTTTCTTCCCATTAGAGATCACTCTTCTCTCTTTTCTCTATCATTCCTTTTACTCTAAGTCATTCTTTTTTTGAAAATGACAAAAACGTCTTTTAGAAATTGATAACTAAATATCTAAAAAAAATTTGAAACAATGTCACAATTAGGTTCTATGACAATGTCATGCTCAATCGATAAAAAAATAGAAAAAATGACACAAACTCTTAAATCAACTTTTGACTACCAATTCTCTTGGTTAGGTTGACCTAAAACCTCACTAGGTCTACTTAATTGCTTGAATTGATGAAAAACACTACATTTTTATACTTTTCTTTAACCAAATCTTCCCTCTTTCATGCTTTAATCAATCTTAGACTCTTTTAAACTTCGAAATAATGTACAAATCCAAATTATTAACATAAAAAAAACATCACCAAGTTCATCTTTCATTCAAATAAAAAAATTCATACAAAGGATAAAATATAATATTCATTATGCATTTACTCGTAACAAATTCTCAGATCAGTCGACGACATCGTCAATTAATGCTTACTTAACATATATAATTTTACCATATTAATAATTTCAATTCAAAAAACATATCCCATAAATAATCATTTTTTCATTCTATCCTCATACAAAGAAAATTACGATTTCTGGCAATAACTAATGTACAGTTTTTCAACATCTAAACATGGTTGGTGTGAGTGGATCAGCACTCTCATCTCTTAACCAGAGGTCTCGAGTTTGAATCCTAAGAATGGAGAAATTTGTTTGGCCAGTATTCTCCTTACGGGCTGATCCGATATGAGCGGGAATTAGTATGGGTGTAGATGGCTTAAAGGTACTTTCCTAAAGTTGGGACGCTTCTAGAATACCTCGTGACTAAACAAAAAAAACTTTGTATGTACCGTGTCTGTAAGTTGCATATTCCTCACATTCTGTATTTAAATAGTTCAAAACTCCTACATTATTATACAATGCACATATATAAGTATTATCACTAGATGACAATTATGCAATACCTATATTTCTTAAGATAGGCATATATTGAATGGTATTAAGCAACAAATCGATACATATACTAATCTAATATAAAATAATATGTCTAGTTAATTAATTAGTGCTCGCTTTGATTTCAAGAGTTTAAATAAATCCTTTGCAACAATTCGTCATAATTTTATTGCCAAATCTCAATGTTCAATTGCAATTTAATATTGACTAATAGACTATGATCAATTATTACAAACCAAACACAAACAAATAAGTCAAAATATACCTTTTCAAAGGTTATAAATACTACCATATTTACGTATCCATCAATCACAATTATTCAACCCATGTCCATGGACACAAAATCTATATTATTTATGAAAACATATATATATGAAACTTAATATATTAATGATGTCTTTATGAAACCCTAATCATTTATTATATGTAACATATCATTCATATTCACATTCATTGAACACGATTAAAGCCCATAAACTCGCAACCAGAATCCTATCTTTCATAACCATTATATAGGAATTTAAAAATTCTCCACCAATCTTAACAATCCAATATATGCAAACAATAATTAACCTTGTAAAAGAACAAGAAAGACAATAAATTGACCCAAGTACATAATCTAATCAATCTTAATTAAATTTATTTTATTTTTATTTATACTAGTGTATCATTAATTTCAGTTCTGTTATAAGTTTTCAAAATTTCAAACCAAATTATTTCTACAATCTGTAAACTTCATCTTAATTATGTTTTCTTCCTATTAGAGGTCACTATTCTCTCTTTTCTCTATCATTCCATTTGCTCTAAGTCATTCCTTTTCTGAAAATGACAGTTTGTATTGACAAAAACTTCTTTTAGAAATTGATAACTAAATATCTCAAAAAATTTGAAACAATGTCACAATTAGGTTCTACGACAATGTCATGTTCAATCGATAAAAAATTAGAAAAAAAATGACACAAACTCTTTAGACAACTTTTGGCTACCAATTCTCTTAGTTAGGTTGACCTAAAACCTCACTAAGTCTACTTAATTGCTTGAATTGATGAAAAAAACACACTACATTTTTATACTTTTCTTTAACCAAATCTTCCCTCTTTCTTGCTTTAATCAATCTTAGACTCTTATAAACTTCGAAATAATGTACAAATCCAAATCATTAACATTAAAAAAAATCACCAAGTTCACCGTTCATTCAAATAAAAAAAATTCATACAAAGGACACAATAAAATATTTATTAGTCCCAAAATAACATATAAAAAGTAGTGAATAATGTGTGTTCATTTTTTGACATATTTAAAATTCTAATGAATGAATTGCTTACTTTAATGAACGGTTATGAAATTTGATCAATAGCAATCATATCAATATTGAAAAAGAGAGACAAAATAGATTAATAGTGGTTTGGTCAAACAACCCTTGATTTACATCCACTCCTTAAGCTTTATTTAGAAAATTCACTACTTCTCTTTCTTGAATGCATAAAAAGGAATCCCCCTATAATATTTTCTTTTTAGGATGAAGAGGAATCTTTTGCACTTTTTTTCATGGGTGAAGAATAACCCTAATCAAATCAATCAATCTCTTTATTGATATCTCAATCACTCAAATACAAATTAAAAATGCATTTTTTGATTACACAATACACTAAGAGCTCAAATACAAATTAAAAAGGCATTTTTTGATTACACAATACACTAAGAGCTCATAGCTCTCACACATAGGAAGGTAATGAAATTCTCTCAAAAGTTTCCAAAGAATCTATTGAGTATTAAAGATCTTTTTAAAAACTTATATATGATATTTTTATACTAAGAAAATAAATATGACTGTTAAATATGTAAATTAGTCATTTTAGTGACTAATAACAATGCCCATTGTATGACACCAATTGACTGAAGTATCAAATGGTGTTCCTAAACAAAATCACGGTACACAAATTATCTATCTTTTAAAGATACTAGTCAACTAATATGTCATATTGGTCAACTATTGTATGCACAAAATCTACAAATCACTTTAAAACATTAATATAGGTTGATATAATTAACACTTTTAGTGCATCAAGAGTGTGTTTAACACTCATTTTGACACTTTAAATCTTTCTTTTATGTATTTAACACTCGTTTTACAAAAAATTAATCCAAAATCAATTCAAATTTTCTCCATTTATATTTTAATTTTTTTGAATTTAAACTAAATTCCATATTGATTATAATAAGATTGATAAATCATGCACACAATAAACTAATTAATCATTGTTTGAGCCTCTAGACTATTGAACTGATTAAGATAATGTTACAAGAAAGATTATATTATTTGTTACATATGAAAAGGAACTAATCTTTCTCTTTTAGTTTACTTAACTTGAATTGTCTTGAGCCTCTTTTGAATTGCCTTAAACCTCTATTGAATTGCAAATATGTGCCAACTTACATATTTTATTTACCCTTTAATTGCTTAATTCATTCAATTGTTTCCTTTACTCATCTTTTTCTTCCATTAAACTAAATCTTTCATATATTGATTGTTTTTTATTAAAATATAGATACTAATATCACCAAAAGTAAATTCATGTATAAAACATAATTCAATATGAAGCGCATAATTCAATATTAATAACAAAAGAGATATTCAGAATTAAAGAAAAATTTACTCAAGTATATCACATAAAATGCAAGAAATACAAAAATAACAAAATAATGATTCCCCTTAGATTTCATTACTGTTGAACCAATGGTGGTTGACAAATTTATTTCTACTTATGTTTTGATAATAATAAAATGTATAGAATTGGTTAAGAAATTTA
>JAOTAX010000198.1:17417908-17428838 GCA_025629825.1 Erythroxylum guanchezii | reverse complement strand
TTAATTCCGTGATTTTATTGTAGAACTCTACGAAAAGCTTTAAAGATCTATTCAACCCCCCTTCTAGATCGCTTACAATTACTTCCTCTAAATCTAATTACTCCCGCTAAATCTACTATCACTAATCTTTCTACCCCAAATCATTAAAAAGAAATCAATTACCCAAAAATTCATAATGTAAAATGTCATGCATCAAGCTAACTTAGTTAAAGAAATAAATTAGATCAAGATTATAAAATGTTCTCATAGAAAGTGTTATTGAATATTTAAAGAGTCAAAACAGAAGATCAATTTTGATAGAGATATCTTTAATTGTATGTAATTTGAAATATTATCAATTTTGGTATTATGTCTAAATTGAAAAGATTAATTAAAACACCAACGACAATTTTTGACAAAATTAGATATTGGAATTGTAATAAATAAAAACATAATTTCAATATCCAACAATTAATTTAATAAAAGAATGTATAATTTTGAAAGCCCCAAAATTTCAAAATGATAAACAACACCCAAGATACGAAAATTGGTCAAAATTAAAGATGAATCGATGTAATATCCCATTTTTTCGGAATATGCTTAGGGTTTAACCCTAGATTAAATATTGCATATACATGCATAACACTAGCATTCATACACCAATTAATATTTGTGCACATTACAATTTAGCATATGCACTCAATTGACTTATTATGGGGTATGAAAAATATTAAATGATCATGATGTGAATTAAGTTTTGATATGTCTTGAATTTTGGTATGATTGGATTGCAATTAGAAAATTTGGAATTAAATGTTATGGATTGGAAAATTGATAGATTAAAATGTACGTTTGGACTATGACAAATGCCAAGTGGTAGGATAAATTGATGTATGAAAATTTTGAATTTATTTAGCCTATAATTGAGTGACATTTGGCATAGTTAAATGAGTGACAAATGAACAAGTAATTAAATGACAATTGGATCAATTAGTATGTGACAAGTGGACCAATCCTGGAGTGACATGTGGATTGATTAAAGGGTGACAAATGGTAGCATAATGAGTGGATTAGTGGCAACATAATTGTTGAACAAATGGCTAGCATGCTTTAAGACACATGTCTTTGTAAGTTATTGACACCTAGCATATTGATGTGGCAAATTTCAGCACCCAAGTTTTAGCTTCCTTTCTTATTTCCTTCACTAAAATTACTCCAGCTTTCTCCTTTGTATTTTGCCTGAACCCTAGCCAAATTGCTGCACCAAAACTAGTTTTTTACCTTACACAAAATAACCAAGAAAACCAGCTGAAAGTTACCTTCATCTTACCGTCCAAAATCAACCTGTTTTCATCTTACGTTTGTAATGGATTTTGCTTGCATGGAGACTTGATTTAATCTCAAGTTTGAGTTGAATTGAAAGCCTAACAAGTAAGTGGCAATTTGAGTTTTATGTGATGTTAAATGATATAAGAATGATGCTTGAATTGGAATGAAATGCATGTGTTATTGGTGAAGATATGTGCTGGAAAATATTGCATGAACTTGGAAGTTTTTCTGTTTTGTGTTTGGTTTATGAAAACCATGGGATATAGATCGATTTATGGATGAATTAGGTCTGGATTTGAAGTATAATGAAGGTGGATTTATGCCAAAGAAAGATGTTAATTTGATGTTCTTGAATTGGGAAAGAATTAGGACTATATGCATAATAATGTAAAAGTTTCTGGTTTGATAATTTGTGAGCTATTAATTGAATACTTGAACTGGAATAAGAGATGTTATTGATGAGAAATTGGAGTATGATTCAGGCCTAATAGAGGTATAATTGATGAACTATAAAGACGTTATTTAACTTTGGTATAAAGTGTAAAACAATCTGGAAAAAAAAATGAAAGAAGAATTGCTGGAATATGTTACCTATAGTGTTTTTACTGAACATATATCGGTATTTTAGCCATAACTTGATCTGTAGATATCCAAATGGGATGATTTTAAGTTTAGATTAAAATAGAGACATGTGGCTATATTTTATATGAAGAAATTGAATTTTAGTTCTGTCTTTAAGAGTTTCAAAATTTGACTTGAAGTTAGGTTTTTGGATTGTGTCACTATTTGAGTAAGACAACTTCATTTGACAGTATTAGGACCTTGATTTGGACTTTCATTCAGCTTTACTTAAAATTTCCTAGGAAGCCCTAAAATGGAATCAATCTTCTTTTGGAAATATATTCCACCACAAGAGGAGGGTACTGGCAAGACTATCTGGTTTACAAAAAGCTCTGTCATCATACTTTTTGAACATAATTGGAGTTACGTGAGGAATACAAAACACATCCTAACCCAAGAAGAATTACTTTAGAGACAGAGAACCAACACTGAGTGGAATTCCTTTAGGGATAGGAACACACACTTATTCCACAGGCTTGCCAATGCCATAAAGAAGAAAGAGAAAATTGAAAATTCCACCTTCCGAGTGGTCCTTGGTGCTCGTATTATGGGAAGTTAGGTGAAGAGGCTATGCGATTCTTTATAAATATCTACATGGTAGAATCCTATTCTGATTCCTTGTATAGAATTCGTGGAAGATTTCCTACTATCTCAAACCAGAAAAGATGATTGCTAGGTAGGGTGGTCACCAAGGAAGAAATTTATGCAACTATAAATGAAATGGGGTCTACCAAGGCTCCAAGGGATGACAGATTTCTGGCTCATTTCTACTAGAAACATTGGGATATTATTAGCCTCCCTGTGTCATACGATTCAATAAGTGTTCAACTCCAGTGTATTGGATCTGAGAATCAATAACTCACTAGTGTGCTTAATACTGAAAATGGAACAACTAGAAAATTCCAACACTTCAGATCGATCAACTTATGCAACATAAGTTTAAAGAAATTTCTAAAATTGTTGCCAACAGGATATAGGAATTAATGCCTCTCTTAGTGCACTTGACCCCGACAAGCTTCATCAAAGGAAGGAACATTGTAGACAATATTATAGTAGCCCAAGATCATATACGCGCCATAAGGTCACAGAAAGGCAGAAAGGGCTAGTAGGTTTAAAGATTGATTTAAAGAAAGCTTATGACAGAATGAATTGGAGCTTCATAAAAGATTCCTTACTAGATGCAGGAATACCGAAGAATATAATGAAAGTCATTAAGGGATGTCTAGAATCCAATACCATTCAAGTCCTTTGGAATGGGATCACAAATGAGTCATTCAAGCTATCAAGAAGGGTGCAACAAGGAAACCGGACAAGGTGACCTGATCTCCCCGTTTGTATTTGTACCATGTATGGAACGCCTCTCTCAAGCTATTTCTAAATCAGTTAAGAAAGGGGCATGGAAATCTTTTAGGTTTGGTGATTGTGGTCTGCCAATATCCCACCTTTTTTTATACTAATGAATTAATATTGTTTATGGAGGCCTCTCTACCACTGGTTGCAAATGCCATGGCTATTCTTAATGAATTCTGTGGGACTTCAGGTCAAAAGTTTAGCAAAGAGAAGACTCTTCTCTACTGCTTACCCAATATTTCACAAGAGAAAGCAAATGAATTCAATGAGAAAATGGGCGTCAAACTTGGGGAAATATCTTGATGTTCCCTTACTCCATTGACGGGTGACTAACAAGACATACCTGGATATCTTTCAATGCCTTGAAGAGAGAAGTAAATCATGGAATCCATCTCGCTTCTCTTTAGCTGGTCAAGCAACACTATACAAATCCATACTTGCATCCATCCCTTTACACACCATGCAATCTACAATTCTTCCAAAAGGTATGTGTGGGAAAATGGAAAAGATACATAAACAATTCTTATGGGGATCTAACGATACTAAGAAGAAAATCAATCTAGTCAAGTGGGACACTATCTGCAAGACGAAGGAGTTAGGTGGTCTCAATTTTCACAATGTTAGGAGTTGGAATGTAGCGCTGATTATAAAGCTCGCATGGAGTTTAATCTCAAATGACTCAGCCTAGTGGGTACCAATGCTTTGAGCCAAATATGGAATGCCTAGGTATGGAATCCCAGCCTCTCTGCTGTCTGAAAATTCGCCACACTGATGGAGACATCTTTGCACTACTTAGGAAACTTTTTTGACTAATAGATAATTAGGAATGGTAAAAATATACGCTTTTGGAAGGACCTATAACTGGATATGGATACTCCACTTGAACTTTTGGCTACTCGACTAATCCCAGAGAAGGAATTAGAGCTAACATTAGATAAATTTAGCTCTAAAAAGGGTTTGTGAGATTGGAGTAAATTTCAGGATAAGCTGTCAGAGGAAGTTATTAGATGTATCAATGTTGTATTTCCACCAACAACAGATGAAGACTTAGACATCCCCGCTTGGAAATTATCAAACTTAGGATTGTTTACAACCAAGTCAACCTACAAATTACTTAGCGAAAGAAAATGGAAGTAGCCCACAAGAAAATGGAACTTGATTTAGAGCTGGAATGGACCTGAATGAATTTGTATGTTTCTGTGGCTTCTGATGCATAAGGTGTTGCTAACTAATAGTGAAAAAGTGTGTAGGCACCTAACAGATGATCCTAGATGTGGTATGTATGGCAACCTCGAATCCCTGGAACATGCAATTTGCTTGTGCACTCAATTCGTCAAATCTACAGCAAACTCATTCCACAGGTAAAACACGATACTTTCTTCTCTATACTCTTCCCTGGCTGGGTGTCTTCAAACCTACAGGATGACTTAGAAGTTGATGGAATATGGGATACCAGAAACCAAACCTATTTCGAAGGAGAGTATTTATCTTGGGAATCAATTATTGCTCACGTACTAGCAAAATCCAAGGAGATCAACTTCATCAATGCTTTGTTGAGACATAATGGAATTCCAATGCGATAACAAAAGACACTCATAAAATGGATTCCACCTCCAACTGGCTGGTTGAAGATAAACACGTGTAAAAAAAGTAGTCAACTAGTGGCGATAGTGGGCTTACTATGCAATGATACAAGACGATGGATGGCTGGTTTCACTGTTAACATTGGAAGATACTCCTCCTTTATCGCAGAACTTTGGGGCGCTTACTATGGTTTGTACACAGCATGGAACTTGGGGTTCAGACAAGTGATCTTAGAATTGGATAATAAGACTGTAGTTGACTCCTTGCTGATGCAACAATTTGCTGGTGTCAATTTTGAACCTCTTGTGAAGCAAATCAAAAACTTATTTAGTCGTCAGTGGAGAGTTAACATCCTCCACACCTACTGCGAGGGAAACAGACTAACAGATATATTGGCAAACTTAGCCTTGGACTTCCCACTTGGTTATCACTTACTAAGAGAGATCCTCAATTGCCTGAACGATGCTTTATTTCAGGACATTGTTAGAGTGGCATGACCACAAAATGTAATTATTTATTAACTGGGTGAATAACCCCCTTAATCGAAAGAAGAAGTGATTCACATCAAAGATGTATTAAGAGGTGGTCATTGTCTTTCAGTGAAAGAATTGAATACAATTCTAAACTGTAGAAGATAAATAAGTTCAAAGAATAGTAAGGATGT
This sequence comes from Erythroxylum guanchezii, assembly GCA_025629825.1. Lineage (NCBI taxonomy): Eukaryota > Viridiplantae > Streptophyta > Magnoliopsida > Malpighiales > Erythroxylaceae > Erythroxylum > Erythroxylum guanchezii. Next base: position 17,423,311 of record JAOTAX010000198.1, on the reverse strand, counting down.
AAGATATGACCTAGAATATGACATATAAAATTTACTCAAGGATCAAATTCATTAATTGAGATGCTATATCTTCCTAATAAATATATGATGGTCGAGATGTTATATGTTCCTAATAAATATATAATAATAAGCTCTCATCATATAATAATTACAAATGTTATTGGAAAAGAACTACATAATTCTAGTTGAATCATCATATCATATTTTGAGTAGTACATGAAATATATAAACACCTTGATGACTATTCATATAGCTTTAATATGATGAATATGATAATTGTTCAAAAGACATTTAGATCAGTTTCATAATCATAATCATAATATATAAGATTTAACTTTTTAAAATAAATGAATAAATAAGAAAGAAATAAAGATTTGAAAAGAGTAGAATTGTGCAACATTCATCCTTTTGACCTTTAAAAGATTGGTGATTTATTATCAGTAATTTTGTAAGTATAAAATTTTCTTCCGACAATAACAAGTCTATAAAATTTTGGTTCCTACTAATAATTACCATAAAACAAATTTTTTTTTTTTGATGTTTGTAAGTTTTAGTCAACTACTGCGTATCTGGGAGATGATGTTAATGGCGCTTCACTTACAAACACGGGCTAGAGGAATTATTTCACTAGGGCTGTTAATTTCTTGTGAGCCTCCGGTCATTAGGCGGAAAAGTGTAGGCCTGTCTACCATCCACACCAAAATAAATGGAAGTTTTCAAAAAAAAAAAACTTTTAGAGATAGGTGAAGAGCCCGTAATCATGAAGGCCTAACCCAAAACATAATGTTGACAAGTCTTTTTCCACAACCCGACCTATCTTCTCAACTTTAGGTTACATTTAAAATAAAAGCCTCGCAGTTTACTGTCATAAGCAATCCACCATCAGTTTTGTTGATGTTAATGTATATGAAAACGGGTTCCTTCTGCTTGCACAAGTCCCTTTTGATAACATTAAAATGTTACGCATGCCAAACAGGTTCGACTTAAAATAAGCTGTGGAGGCCCAGCAAGTGGGTGATAGAATAGACCAGAATTCACAATTATGGTACATTGTCCCTTTTAACGTCTTCATCTAGCAGTTCATTATCAAGCAGAACGTAAATAGGTTCTTAAAACAATGTCAGTACCTCCTAATTAAATGTTCAATCAAACTTTTAAGGCACGAAGTAAAAATGAAATGATCGATGCTATCAATTTCTTGCTCTTGCCTACTTTACTCATCATTACTAATGATTCCTTTCGTTTGGGTAGGATTGGTTAGATTGAGACATATGGCCAAATGCCTCTAACTACCAAATGCATGATTCCTTTTCATTTCGGTAGGATTGGTTAGATTGAGACATGTCGCCAAATGCTCACAACTGAATCCTTTGTAGATTTGATGTCAACAAGTCAAATAAACAGTTATATGCCAATTAAGTTGTCAAAAATAATCTTTTGTGTCTTTCTTCCCCCTAAATTAGTGGTGACCTATGAAACTAACAGTAACAGTTTAAATTAAATCTAAATGGCCTACTACTCAATAAGTCCAAAGTCAGAGATGAAATGACTAAGCCCCATCTACCAGAAACTGTTCTAATTTTGTAAGCAATCTAAGTTATTGTGGAGATTACTTTTAAAGGTCAAACTTGAAGGAAGCACAAGCAGATAGTGCAAAAGATCCTAATGCATCCTCTGCTCTATCCATCAAATATAATAGGAATGCTTATCATCAATGTAAGCGACATCAAGCATTTCTTCAGGTATCGTGGATTAGATAACCACAGAAATATGTCAATGGCCCAACAAGCATTTCAGAAATTAAGAAACAAAAGTACTGGTACAATATGGATGTTTAAAAAGCATTACAAGGTCCCAAAATGCTTCTCATCTAAGAAATATTGTACTAACAAATTGAAATGCTAAAAGAATTTCCATTGAAAGGAAGAAAAGAGAAAGGACTACAAAACGCTTAATAAGTTCGAGGACCTATATTAATCACTAAACCTAAAACCCTAGTATCATTAAGTCTTCATCTCATTCCTAACCCTTTCTCAGTTGTCTGATGCTAGCTAAGAGTTGGGTCATCTATTTTCTCCTATTCCTCCACTCCATCGCTGTATAATAAACCAATGAAAAAAGAAACAAAATAAACTATAACCCAGTAACATAAGACTAAAGATAGGAAGGCAACATTCCAACTTGGAACCCCATAACTCCGCCTCCTCCTTCACATGTACTCCATTGCTAGGTTGGTATTATTTGGAATCAACTCCACAGAAGCAATTCCAGGCATTAGGATTTCGTCGCTAGTCTTGCTTCGCATCTCAAGAACTTTCTTATGAGAGTTAGAGTGTAGGGATGGACTAAAAGTTGGACTTGCTGCAGGACGGTACTCGGGGAAAAGTCGGCCTGATTTGAAGCGAACACCACAAGCGTTGCAAAGTGTTTTCGGTCCCATTGGACCTACCCTCCACTGAGGTGTCTTGGTTACCTCACAATGCATACATTTCCTGATAGCTTGTTGAGGTGATGAGTTTAGGTTAGCCTCAACAGGAGGCAATGGAAGTGAAAGCTTGATTTTTTTCTTCTTCTTATATTCTGTGGCAACTTGTTTGGGTATCTTGATCACAAGTCGGGAATGCGCATAGTTATGAGAATGAGAAGGGACATTAGGTGATTGGGGTTGGAGTTGGAGTTGGAGGGGCAAGCGAGGTGTGAATGTAGCAGGGCGAGGACGTTTGCTGCGACCACGTCCGCGCTTGTCGGAGGCAGTGACTTTAGGGTTGCTGCTTTCAAGGACTGAAATGGGGCTAGATGTCTGGTACTGTTGGTGATTGTTGATGTTGATGCAAGATGACTGCTGTTTTTTCATTGCATTTCCTCCGGAGAAGGAATCCTCAACCAAGTTGGACAACCATTCCAGTTGAACTATATCTCCATGCTGCAATTGCAGTGTCATCACATCAAACACTTATTAAACATTTCAATTTAAATTTTAACTAGACGATTTTGTCACTCAATTTTCATATATTTCTCTCCATCACATGACAACCCACGTGCAACACTATTATTCAACTCCCCGCTGTTTTGTTTTTGTATTACCGAAATACCCTTAAGTTCCAAATGCCATTGCCAGCCTTGAGGCCAAAAGACAAGATCAGAAATTTTTTTAAAAAAAGAAGAGAATTTCATTTTTCTAACGTCATCACAAAGCAGTCTAACGGCCACGGCCGACAATAAACTAATGAACCAAACTCACCGGAACAGACAACTCAGCCGACAGGTCGGAGGCACTGTTATCAGAAAACACCGAGTCAGAAGCCGGGGGAGACTTTGACTGAGTCGACCAAATACTGGGGAACGAGTTGTTACTGAGATTGTTATTACTGCTGTTGGGACCAGAGAGACCGAGCTCAATATCCTCTGAAGGGAAGTCGAGGAGGTCGTCGATGTGGTCGAAGAAGCTACCGCAGTCTATCTCATCCATGAAATTGGCTGGTCCAATCATGGTTTCTTTCTTCGGGAAGAAATGTCAATTTCCTGAGAAAATACAGAAGTGTAAGAAACAGCAGGAAAATACAAATTGTGGGGTTGGGAGGTTACTGTGTGGGTGTGTTGTGGAATTGATTTTTATTCATGGGAATAGATAACGCCAGGGCCAGGAGACGAGCATTGCGCTGTGGCGCATTATAAAACAACTGTTGCATGCGTTAATATTGTCAAAAAGGACGTAATCTCTTTTTACCTTTCAAAGCCAAGTGCTTCCAGCAATTCTTCCCATTAAACATTTTTTAAAAACGTGAAAATAATTGAATTGTGACGAGTAAAGTGAAGATTGGATACTTTTTCCATTTTCTGCTTTATGCTTAACAATTTTCTTATGCACACAAGAATCATGTGAAATTGGTTTCAATCAACGCGTGGCTTAAGTTAGCAGGATTCGCCGGACCAAGAAACCCTTTCTCTGCAAATTATACGAAATTCGAACTGTGAGAGGAAATGATGAAGCTAACCTTGTTAACAATGAGCTTGCTATTAACCAAATTCTCAAGTGAAATTCTTGCCAAATACGTAGTTTCAAGCACCTGCAAGAACAGAAATGAAAACAAGATTGATTATTCGAGTACTTGAATTTCATTAGCACTTAAATGTTGCTAAAAGATTCCTTCTTCGGTGGCCCTCTCCTTTTTAGAGGTAAAACTGAGAAAACTTGAGGAAGCTATTAAAACCAAAGCCCTTGAGATTTAGTTGAATTGTTGTTTCAACGGAAGCGAAAATGTGTACCAACTTTACTTCCCTTCCACTTTCCTCCAATTCCTAAGCAGCCAGATGCCATATTAAAAGCTCATAGCCGAGAAATGAAGTGATGCATACAGGTTTTTTAAGCTCAATTTCCAAAATTCAAAATCTCCAGAAAGACGCAGGAAACGAAAGCTGAGCTCAAATCTCACTAAGTTCCCAAACGCAAGTCAAAAGCTTTCCAACTATAAACTAGAAATAAAGGCTCAGTTTTACTGAAAAACACCATGTCCGCCCATTTAAAGTTCATACAAACTGTGAGAGTGCTAAAGGCATACTTAAGTAGGACAGAGAATAAACTATACCTTAAAGAGAGAGAGAGAGAGAGGTGAAAGGTGAGAGATTGTGTGAAGAGAGAGAGAGAGAGAGGTGAAAGGTGAGAGATTGTGTGAAGAGAGAGAGAGAGAGAGTATCGGTGGTGACTGAAGTTAAGAAAGAAGAAGAAGGGTTGTTTCTGTCGTAAATGTGTACGTTACATGAGTCTGCTTTCTTTCTTTTTTTGTCTCTGGGGTACACAGCGCCTAAAGCATCTCTTCAATGCTAGCTGTCGATCTCGACCTTTTACTCTCTCATTCCCCACACGACTTCTGTCTTTTTCTCTATTATTTTTTCACCGGATTAGAGAGGTGTGTGCTCTTTTGTCAGAAATCAGAATTTAACCGCACAAGTCAAAGTTGAGCATTTTACTGAATCCATTCTATTACCCCCTTGATTTACTGTAGTTTTTGAGGAATCTATTCCTTTTACGGCCTGTTTAGAAAGGGTTTAATTGAATTCAGTTGATTGGAAATATAAAAATATGATGCATTCAATTTATGCATGTAATTGCTGAATTGAATTCAGTTGTTTAGAAATATAAAAATATGATGCATTCAATTTATGCATGTAATTAAAATCTATCTTTTTTATAAATTAAATTCACTCATCCAAGCATAAGAATTTAATTACATTGAAGTTTAAGGTAGTGTCTTGCTCTTTTACTTTTTCATTCTTTGAACTACTTCACTTCTCACTCTCTTGTGCTTCACTTGATTGGATTCCAAACACTATTAATTAAAATATTATTAATAATTAATTAACAACAATATAATTAATTAAAATATAATTCATTCATTAATTAAA
>JAOTAX010000198.1:17295822-17320933 GCA_025629825.1 Erythroxylum guanchezii | reverse complement strand
CCTTTTATAACAGGCTTACAGACTCAATTTCAAAGGAAATAAAACAGTTGCCAAAACTGGCGTTCAACAATCAAAGACTCTTTCCTAATTTACTTTAGAATAACATAAATATTGCATAAATATTTGACTAAATCTCCAGCCATATTCCAACTCAATCAATCCCCCTTGTTGTGCCTCTGATATTTCTTTCCAATAAAGGAATCCATAACACTGTACTTCATTATAAGTTTGTGATATTGTGGTCTGTGCTGAGTTTGACTTGTTCTTCATTGTTCTTCTGTCAAAGTTGGGAGAGCTAAAACTGGGAGAGCTACTCGACACGCCTCCTCCTGGACTTGATGAAGCTATTGCGATTTCCAAAGTAATTTCTATTCTTTTTTTGTGTGCTTTGCTCTCCCTCATAGCTCACTTCATATGGTCCTTAGGTTTATATTGCTTCCATTCTCACTATAGAAACGTTTTTGGCAGGTTATGCAATTTCTTGAATCAGAGGAGTATAACATGTTCACTCGAATTGTATTTGATACTGCGCCAACGGTGAGAAAATCCACTACGCTTAACTTCTAAAGTGAATCGAATGATATTGATGGCTATTCCTTACAGGGTCATACGCTGCGACTCCTGTCCTTGCCTGACTTCCTAGATGCATCCATAGGCAAGATATTGAAGGTAGGAATCCCAACTCGGAATAGATACATCATGGACATTGTAGTTTGTCAATAGTTGTTTCTATGTTATCATAAACTAGGGTGCACCATGTTTAAACTTTTTTCGGTTTTGATCTCTTTCTATTGAACAGCTTTTTTTGCGTGTCTAGCAAAGAGGACATGTTGTAGGTGACAAATATGCTATCAGATGTCCATATTTAGGTCTTTTCCTTTGAGCTAATACATCTTTTGCTTTGGCAATTTCTATATTATAAAATTCTAGACATCTTTGGTATAAACTAATATTGTGCTTTGAATGAATATCTTCTGAACCAAGTCATGTCATCTAGTGTTATGCCTCCACAAATCTACAAGCGCTATACTCATGGGAAATTCAAGCAACAAGACGCGGCACTAACCCATTGACTAGCCTGCTTTCATTTTATTAGTTATAAATAATTCTCATATTTAGTCTTTACCAGTTATTGATTTAGTCTTAGCGGTTATTGAGTGGAAACAATGTAGTCTGTGGCTAACGGACAAACTTCCTATATATTGATTAATCAGAAAAGGGAAGGGGGTAAGTTATCTTTCCAAATTATGCAAGGGTAAGAGATCAGAGAGTTCTCTCGATATTAATGAGCTCTCAAAATTCATGAAAAAATCAAACAAAAAAGGAAGATCAGTGAAGAAACATTTTCAGCCATCATCTGATTTTTCTTTGCAACGTCCAGTAACTCGATCCTACATCAAGTACCATAACAATTTGGTATCAGAACCTACTATGGGCGACTCCAATCGTTCATTACAACAACAATTCGATGCCTTCATGGCTCAGTACTAGCAAGATCAACAGATGTACAGGGAAGAACGCGAACGTCAACGACAAGATTTGTAAACCCAATTTTAGGAGATGATGCGAGATGGATTTTACCACCATCGTAACCATCGTGAAGCAGGGGAGGAGACTAGCACCAATCGTGATCGCAATAATTGTCAGAATAATGGGGGGTTTGGAACGCGACGGAGGGGGCGGTGGTAATTGCCACTGTAAACTGGATTTTCCATGCTACGATGAGTCGACCGATCCATTACTGTGGCTGAGTCGTTGTGACTACTACTTTCGACATCAACAAGTTTCTAATATGGACAAGATGAGCATGGTAGGCCACATTTAGAGGAAGATGCCCAATATTGGTTCTTAAAATTGGACAGGGATTGACCTGATTTGGATTGGGAGGAATTCAAGGATCATTGTCTTAGACGATTTGGCTTTCCTAGTCATCGGAGCAAACTGGGTACATTGGTCTGACTGCGTCAAACAGGTTCAGTGGAGGACTGCCCGCACTCCTTATCTTTGACCACGGCAAGAAATTGACATTTTTATTAGTGGATTACACGACTCTATTGTAGTTGAGGTGGAGTTACAACAACCAGCAGATCTCACTGCTGCCATTAGTCTAGCACGGTTGTATGAACGTCGACGGGTAGGACGACGATGTGAGGACTAGTCATCTCAGCAACGAGTGGGCCCTAATAATTCCACCCGGCCCTCAACGTCGCTTCCAAGTTCGAATCAATACATCAGGCGATTATCTAAGGTTGAAATGGTGGAGCATCGCGAAAAGAATCTTTGTTTCAATGGCGATGAGACTTATTCAGCTGGACATCATTGTAAACAATTATTCTTCATTGCTGGAGTTGAAGAATCATCAGATGAGGAATCTTCTTCTGATGAGGATAAAGAGCCTCAAATCTCACTTCGTGCTATAACAGGAACTTCTACTCCCCAGACGATGCAGATAAAAGGGTTTATTCAACCAATCAAACGACCCTTACGCATATTGGTTGATTCTGGCAACACACATAGCTTTTTCGATTCCTCCTTGGCATCTGCTCTCGGTTTGTTCATTAATAAGAAGGATTATTTGCAAGCCACAGTGGCCAATGGTGAAAAGGTGCAGAGTCATGGTATATGTAGGGACGTCAGTTTTCTCTTGGGTAACCATGGATTTCAATTGGATTTTTATCTAGTTCCTCTTGGATTTTGTGATGCAGTGTTGGGCATTAATTGGTTGGGTACTTTGGGCCCAATTGTTTGGGATTTCAAGAGTCTATTGATGAAGTTTGTTCGAGATGGTATTAATCTTCAATTACAGGGTATGAAACACTCCAGTAAAACTTCATTTAATCATGTCTTACCTACTTAAGCGACTATGGACCTGGAAGTTCGACACCTCTTGTTGGAATTTGATGATCTTTTTTAGGAGCCAACAGGGTTACCTCCTCCTCGATGGTGTGACCACCGGATTACTTTGGTTACTGGAACTGATCCAATTGTTATTCATCCCTATCTGTACGCCCATTCACAAAAGAATGAAATTGAGAGACTGTGTGATGAAATGTTGGCAAAGGGACTCATTCGACCAAGTCAATCCCAATATTCTTCTCCAGTACTATTGATGGAAAAAGAAGATTCTACTTGGTGTTTTTATGTTGATTTTCGTGAGGTGAATGCTAAGACGGCTAAGGATAAATTCCTTATTCCGGTCATTGACGAGTTGTTGGAAGAATTACACGGAGCTAAGTATTTTACAAAACTAGATTTACGATCTGGTTATCACCAGATTCGCATGCACTTGGAGGATGTGCCAAAAACAACATTCCGAACGCACCATGTTCATTTTGAATTCTTGGTGATGCCATTCGGACTTACAAATGCACCATCGACATTTCAGGCTCTCATGAATGATATTTTCCAACCATTCTTTGGTAAATTTGTATTGTTTTTTTTTAATGATATTTTGGTATACAGCTGGAGTTGGGTGGAGCATATATCACACTTACGTGAAGTCTTCTCCAAATTGCGCCAACACCAGTTTTTTTTTAAGCGTTCTAAATGCTCCATTGCTCAAACCGAATTTCCGTTGATGGGGTTTCTGCAGATCCAAATAAGATTGAAGCAATGATAAAGTGGTCGCAACCAACCACCGTTAAAAGTTTGAGAGGTTTTTTGGGGTTGACGGGATACTACCGTAAGTTCATGAGGATTATGGCAAGATTGCTACTCCATTAACATCGATGCTTAAGAAAAATTCTTTCAAATGGACTTCCGAATCTACTACAATCCTTGAGTCCTTAAAATCTACTATTATGACCACTCTAGTCCTTGCTTTGCCAGATTTTTCAATACCATTTGAAATTGAGTGTGATGCCTCGGGTATTGGAATAGGCGCTATCTTGCAACAACAGGGGAGACCAGTTGCTTATTTTAGTCAGACCTTTGCTGAACGACACTGTAGCTTGCCTGCTTATGAGGAGTTGATTGCCTTGGCCAAGGCAGTGTCTTATTAGCGTCTATATCTTTAGGGAACTAAATTCTGGGTTCGTACTGATCACTACAGTTTTAAATATATCTTTGAACAACAGATCACTACTATCCCTCAACAATGTAAAATTTTGGGATATGATTTTTTTGTGGAGTATAAGGCTGGCCGTGAAAATGTTGTTGCGGATTCGTTATCTCGCGAATTTGATGGAGATGACCCCATTCTTGTAGCTAGTTCTATGCCTTTATTGGGCATCTTTAATCACATCCGTGAAGAAGTCACTACCAATCATAATTTGCAGCAACTTATTTCTAAAATTCAACAAGAAGAAGTTGTAGGTCCTTGGAAATTTTGTGATGGACTAATCTTCTTCAAAGATCGTGTTTACTTACAGCTTGATTCTCCATTATGTGAGTCCATCCTCTCTTCACGCTATAATATGGGTCATGAAGGTTACCAAAAAACCCTACGTCGTGTAGCTGCAGATTTTTATTGGTTGGGTTTGAAGTCACAAGTTCAGTCCTTCATTCTTACATGTCAAGTGTGCCAACGACATGAAGTTGAGCGCCTTCACCTGACTGGCGTTCTCCAACCATTGCTTATTCCAACTCAGATTTGGTCTGATATCTCTATGGACTTCATTGGCGGTTTACCAAATTTGTAATCTTTGTTGTTATCGATCGTTTCTTTAAACATGCTCACTTTCTTGCAGTTTCTCATCCATATACGACAATGTTGGTGGTGGCTCGCCTTTTCTTTGATCAGATTGTACGCTTACATGGCCTTTCGGAGACTATTGTTTCCGATCGAGATGTCATTTTCCTTGGTGTTTTTTGGAAGGAACTCTTCACAATTTATGGCACTAAACTTTGTTTCAGCTCTTCATATCATCTTTAGACTGATGGACAAACAGAGGTCGTCAATCGTATAGTGGAGATGTATCTTTGTTGCTTTACCATTGAGAATCCAAAAAGGTGGGTTGACTGGCTTTCTTGGGCGGAATTTTGTTATAATACCAGCTTCCACTCATCTTTGAAGTGTACACCGTTTGAGGTTGTCTATGGTCGTCTTCTATCGTGGCTTCTTTCCTACACACCAAACACTTCCAAGTTGGCTACCGTGGATGTAGCTCTTCGTGATTGGGATGCCATGCTTCAAATGCTTCGTGACCGTCTCTTGCACGCTCAAGACACGAATGAAAAATGTGTATGATTCTAAGCATAGACAATTGGAATTTGGTGTAGGGGGATTTGGTGCTGCTTAAATTACACCTTATCGTCAGCTTTCCCTAGGGGAACACACCAACTGTAAGCTCTATCCCATATATTGTGGACCTTTCTGTGTTCTCGCCCGCATCGGTCAGGCGGCTTATCGTTTACAGCTGCCCTCAGATTCTCATTTACATTTAGTTTTTCTCGTTTGTTGTTTGAAGCCTTACCATGGTCAGTTGGATGTTACCATTCAACCTACACTACCACCGGTTCCTCCTAAGGAGATCCAACTTCAACCACAAGCTATTCTGGACCGTCGGACATTTCATACAGTTCCTCAAATGTTGGTTCATTGGCATGGTCTTTCCCTAGCTAATGCTTCTCGGGAAGATATTGAACACTTGCGGCAATCTCATCCATCGTTTCTGCTTGAAGACAAGCGTGCTGTTGGGGAGCGGAGTAATGTTACGCCTCCACAGATCTACAAGTGCTATACTTATGGGAAATTCAAGCAACTAGACTCAAACTCTAACCCATTGACCAGCCTACTTTCATTTTATTAGTTATAAATAATTCTCATATGTAGTCTTTAGCAGTTATTGATTTAGTCTTAGCAGTTATTGAGTGGAAACAATATAGTTCGTGGCTAACGGACAAACTTCCTATATATTGATTAATCAGAAAAGGGAAGGGGGTAAGTTATCTTTCCAAATTATACAAGGGTAAGAGATCGGAGAGTTCTCTCGATATTAATGAGCTCGCAAAATTCATGAAAAAAATCAAACAAAAAAGGAAGATTAGTGAAGAAACATTTTCAGTCATCATCTGATTTTTCTCTGCAACGTCTAGTAACTCAATCTTGCATCTAGGACCATAACATCTAGCTTTGGGTCCTTCTCATATATATCTACCCATATTCTGCTACTCTTTTCCTTTTCTTTTGCTCACTTAAATTTGTATCATCATGTTTGAGTTGGTTTTGTTTGTAGGTTAAGCTATAGTGCCACTAATCCATTATGCATCTTACTACAGCTTAGACAAAAAATAGCTTCAGCCACCTCTGCAATAAAATCTGTTTTTGGACAGGAAGAAAGTAGGCAGGATGCTGTAAGTTTTGACTGTACTTTATTTTGTCATTTTAATTGATAAATCTGTTTTATAGTTCTTGGTCTCTCTTTTAATTTTTGCATCAGGCTGACAAATTGGAGAGATTGAGGGATAGGATGATCAAAGTGCGTGAACTTTTTCGCAGCACAGATTCCACAGAATTTGTTATCGTAACAATTCCCACTGTACGGATTACTGGAAAACATCCTTGAATGTTGGCAACAATATGCATAGAGCAGTTCAGCCACTAAGATCAGTAGATGTTGATTTGGAGTGCACCAGATCTGTTGAGTCGAATTTTCTAACCAGTAATTTCAACTTGGCCTTTTGATGCAAGGTAATGGCGGTCAGTGAGTCATCAAGGCTGCATGCATCCTTGAAGAAGGAGAATGTTCCTGTCAAAAGGCTTATTGTCAATCAAATTCTTCCTGCTTCTGCCTCTGACTGCAAGTTTTGTGCAATGAAAAGAAAGGTATTTAGTTAGCTATTCTCATTATCAAGCGCAAAGAAGTATGTACAATGTTACATAGCATGAAGGAAAATTAGTTTTGGTGGATAGTAACTAATACTAATCTTTTTTTTTTTTTTTTGGTTAATATTTCAGGACCAGATGCGTGCGCTTGACATGATTCGGAGTGATCCAGAACTGTCTAAGTTGACAATGGTCCAAGCTCCATTGGTTGATGTTGAGATTAGAGGTGTTCCAGCTCTTCAGTTTATTGGGGACATAGTTTGGAAATGAGCATCCTTATAATAATATGCCTAGGCTCTTGGACTCTTCGATCCCATTGGATGACTCTGGAAATGAGCATCCTCATAATAATATGCCTAGGCTCTCGGACTTGTCGATCCGATGGATGACTTTTACATACAAGGAACATGGATATGCTTGACGATCCTGACTGTTTTAGTGAGCTGTAAGTTTGAGATCCTGGTACCTCCAATCTTGATGAATCCTACGTGAGAGAGCCAACAAATTTATGTTTTGGAGCCGATATATCCTAGGAAGGATCAGAGACTCTTGATTTTCCTTTTTGGATGCTCTGTCTTCTTATCTTGCTAATTCTCTTATTTTAACCTATCAATGTATAACATGTCAACGTTACTGGCTTAACATCTTATCCAAGTGGGTGAAATTTGGAAATATTTTTCTGGATGGTGAATATACTATCGTTAGATGATGTCCTCAGTGCCAGGTAAAGAAACGAGCTCATGTAGGTTGCTGGATCTTTGAAACAGTTCCTACCAGGACCAGGAGGCACTGGGTTTTGTACATAAAATATGGTGGCTGAATAACAGACTTGGAGGTCAACTACATACCTTTCTTTAATCAGATTTGCGATAATAAATTGCTGATGTTGAGGTAAATAATTAAAATGATTTCTTTGAGCAACTTGTAGCATATGGTGTTATTAGCCTGACCAAGAACAAGAAGTTAAAAAGTTACAAGAGCCTTAACTAGCTATATGAGTTAATACCACCAAGTTGCATGAATGCATCGGGAATAACCAAGTGAGCAACCAAGGTAGGAAGGAACATGTCAACTTCTTGTTAAGCGACTAAGTAGGGTAGAGATAGAGGGAAGGACGAAAGAACTTTGTTGTAACTGCAATGGGCCTTATAATTAGTTTGAAATTCTAGGAGCCACAAATATCTTTAACGGGAAAGAAGAAATAATGAATCTGTCGATGGACCTTGATAACCGGTAGATAAAGCCTTTTAATGGGTTGGATCATCAGGATTGATCATGATGCAGATAGACCGGACGTGTTGTTGCTAGGTCTGGTGTCGATGGATCTAACTAGGCCATCTCTTAGAGTCTGCAGAATTTAAGCTTACATTAGTTTTAGAATTATACTATTTTTAATAATAAAATCATGTCTCTTTTTATTGTAAAAATTGTTCAGTGATTCAAGATTTTTTAAATTCGAATATGTTTTTATTTTAAATTATTAAGTCCTATTTAACTAAATTTGTATAATTTGGATGAGTAACTCATAATTATATGAATTTGGAAACAAGGTTAAGAATAACATATAAGATATATTTTAGCAAGAGTTATCGTCTAATGGATCTAGGAGTCACATAAAATTTAATTGATAAGGATGTTGTTTACCTAATTTAAGCTTATTTAGCTTGTTGAATAACTAAAGGTCAATTAAATTTAAATGAGAACCTAGCCCAATAGAGATATTAATCTTTCTTAATAATAGTGAGGACTATAATTTCAAATAAAATAGTGGGAGTAATTAAATACATAATTAAAGTCCTGATCTTATTTGGTAGTCATAACATATAACTAATACATGCTTTTCTTATATTTATATTTTTTTCTAACTAGAATTGATTTTATTTAGTATCAACTATACTAAGTTAGTGAAATAAATTTCTTGGATGTAAGTTATATTTGAGAAGAGTTCTCAAAGTCAAATTGCATATCTATTATGTAATTTTGCTATTAAACCTATTCAAGTTTTGGTGTTAAAGTTTTAGAGATATGTCAAAATTATATAGATGACAAGGTGTATTAAATTTTTGGGTTGACTAATGTCTCGTAAACCTTAATGATAACATGTAAGATATATGTCAACATCATGATAGCAAAATGCAAGGGGTTACATGGAGTAAAGTTTAAAGGTGTAGTATTTTGATGAAATTGTTTTAATCAATTTATTCTACTAAAAGCATAAATGTGGAGTACAATTGAAGTCACTTATTATATAATGATAATAGTTATCACTAGAAGAAATGATTGCGTGACTTTTCTTGCCTATACGGATATATTAAAGATTATGTGTATTTCGAATTCATGCTTATAAGCATTTGATACTAAATTTAGATTTAGCATTAATACCATGTTTAAGGCATGATACGAAATAAAATATTGAGTAAAAGCAATTGATCCAAATTTATACAAATAGTTTGTATGTACTAGATAAAGGATGACTTATGCTTAATATAAATGGAAAGAATATAATTAAGACTATTTTTTAATGCCATATTGGTTAAATCAATGTAATGAGAATCATATGTTACATACAAGGATACACATATCCTTTTGGATCGTATGAAGCCTATGAAACTTGTTGGGTTGAAGAATAATCAAATCAACCTTTGGTGAAAGGATGATGATGGTATTGAATTGTTAGATTTATACAGGTGATGTATTAATAATTAATAAAAGAATGATTCTTATATTTCATTAGAATTACTGATCACTTTATGAGATACGATCATATGTATTAAATGAAGTATTGATTTAAATATTTTAAAATGTTTAAATCTAAGTAGAAATTAAGTATTGAGAATGCTAAAGTACTTCGAACAGGTTATTGTGGTGAGTTTTAAATTTTTCGGATATCTATGGGAATGAGATTCTTTAATAAATACTTATACGATTAAATTCTATAATATTATGAAGTAAGGAGGAATATACAATATGAGAAATTGTATGATGCAATATTTATTTCTTCTATAGCTATCCCTAATACAATAACTTACCTTCATGAGTTCCAATTTGATCAATTAGTAAAATTTCATATTAGATATGGAATGCTAAGACTTTGATAAGGTCAAAGTTAATGATTTAGGATGTCATGCTTAGATGAAACATATATTACCCACTAAGTTTAGAACTAGATAATAAAAGGTTATGTGATATCTAAAAGGTTGGATATAATCTTATAGACCTATTAAACAAATTGTTTGTTTCAATGAACATTTGTAAGAGAATGATTCTCAAGATAAGTAGTAGGAGTAAGATGAAATTTAAAAATTTCAGATCTCATGATAATACATTTAATTGGAACTAGTGCCTTTGTTGATATATTTGATGATCGTGACTTCATCTGCACGATCGTGATAGAGAGCAATTTCATAGATTCACGATTGTGACACTAGACGCATGATCGTGACAGAAGCTTCCCAGACGTGACTTTTTCCATCTATTTTAGTGTTTAGCAGCATTTGTGGAACCAAACAAAGGGCACAAAACCTAGTTACAACCCGAAGACCCTCTAGTACTATTTAAGAAATTGAAAACACTCCAAAAAGGCAGCTACCATCTTGCAAAAGTGGATCAAACAAGTAGGATCGAAAGAGATGTCCAAATTTCTAGTTTTCGAGATCAAGTTCTGAATAGAGTTTTCTTTCTTTATCCTTTGTTATTTTTGTATTAATTGATATGTAAACTAAATTTATAGATTTCCATTACGTTTATGATGTTTTAAAATTCATATTAGGGTTTATTATGTAGTTGTTTTGTGACTTTAATCTTTATTGATTTGATATATATTTTGTGTTGTGTTAATGGTGCATGTTTATACTTTGGCAATAAATCGAGAAAGTGAGTAAAAAGTAATATGATTAATTTGTGCAACAAGAGTTAGTGAATTAATATGTCACACGATTAACAAATCAAACATCATTCGAAGAGAGATCTTATGTAAGAACTTGTTTATTCAATAGATAACTTCAAAACTAATTAAAAATGTTAGAGAAAGAGTTGTGAATTGAGAGATTGAAATTCTGGAATTTTCATATTCAATTAGGGTTAGTCAATTAGGGCTAACTGGTTATGTCTTGAGAGGGAGTAATCAAACCCTTAGAAAATCTAAGATCAACACATAATTGCATCAATAATCATTAGGGGAACAAAATAACGAAGGAATAGATCTTATACATTTGTCCTTAATCATACTTGAATAATTGTGACAACTCAATTGTTAGTTGATTATTTACCTAATTTTATTTGATTGTTTAATTTATGTTATTTGCTTTCATTCAATTCATATTTCACTACCTTACACAAAGTTAGGATCACTTGTTTTTAACTATTTCCTTGTGGGATTGACATCTTCAATTCTACAAGTTTACGATCAATATAATTGCAGATATTGGGAGTTGTATTAGAGGTAAAATTTGTAAAACACTTGTCTTGCAGTCATCAATGAGAGATGAAAAAGACAACTTTACTCTCTATTGTTTGTAGCTAGGACATTTTGAATCCTAGTGTTTATTTCAGACAAACTTTTACAAAGAAAGCTGAAGTTAATAAGAGAATGTTATTAATTATTACAACAATTGTTCCTTTGAGAATAAGGCAAGATCTCCTAAGCTCACAAATGGAGATTTATAAGGATGCTTCTGGTGATTTTGTGATGCCAATTACTATTTGTCAAAGAGATAAACTTAATTCAGGTATATATTTTTTTCACTTTTGTTACTTATTGATAATTAATAATCACTTTATTTTGTTTATAATGCTACTTTTGTTATCTTAAAGTTGCTTGGTGTGACCAATTTGAAAGTGGTATTTTAGAATTGCAAAGATTTGCAATTCGAATTTTAAGTTAATATGTGAGTGTAAAGGAATTGGAGCATATTTAAATTCATCCATTTAAAGAAAAGGAATAGATTGGAACACAAAAGATTAAACGACTGATCATGGTTTTCCGATATGAGTAAGTTTTAATATTTAACCTCGATATTCCGCAAGTGTACGGGACGTTCGCGTAGTACCTAAGGTGTCGATCCTATGAGGAGGGTTAATCTAATCCTAGAATCTAAGTTTGGAAATTATTAAAAAAATTAACAAACAATAAATTTAAACACGAGAACTAAATAAATCAAATAACAAAACAATAAGTGACAATTAACACTTAACGAAAACAATCAACGAGCAACGATTAACAATTTCTGATTAAAAATGAATAACAAATAATGGAAATTGATTGATTTGTTGAACGATAATAGCATACCCTAGAATTCAACCTAGTGAGTTAACCAATAGAGAGAAAGGGAAAATTATCTATCTTCAATGCTAACCTAACTAATTACGATTTATCGAATTAATAGTTCTAGATGATCCTAGGGTTAATTACTCTCTCTCAAGTTATAATTGAACCCTAAAGCATAAACCCTGATCAGATTATGGGAAGTTGTAATTTCTCAATTAACAACCTATTCAAAACCTAATTAGTTCTTAAGTTCTCTAATAAATAATTGGAAACCTATACATGATCTCTCTACACAAGATTTACCAACCTGTTTTAATTCTAAATCTATTAAATTACCTAACTCTCGTTAGCCCAATTTAATTATTTTTTCTAGATTCAACCTCTCATTTTATTATCGAGATATGAAGTGCAGAATTAAACCACAATTAATTCAATAAACACATAAAACAATTAGATTTCATTAAATCAAAATTAATTTTCCAAAGAAGAGTATAGAACATCAATCAACAATTCCATTCTATCGTCAAACTATATATCCAAATTCTACAATCAAATAAAACTGACATACATTGGAAATAGAACTCGAATGGACGATGGGAGGTTGCGACTTTGGGAAGCTTCTTATTCTGGGAAGCACGTCAAGTCTGCATCGTCTTCCTCTTCTCTCTTCCTTCTTCTCTTTCTCGATCTCTCAAAATTCTCTCCTTTAGGGTTTCGTTGTGGTGGCTGATCAAAAGCTGTCCTTTCATCTTTTGTCTTATTTTTTTTATACTTGATGTGTTAGTGGCAGCCCCACAGTTTTTTCAGGGTCGAAAAGGTTCGAAAAACCCTCAAATTTTGACTTTTCTGTGTGTTTACTAAATGTAAGCTCTCTGTCACGATCATGAGCTAAATCTGATGCTTTTGTCATGATCGTGGCAACTGTCTCCCTCGCTTCTGTCACAATTGTGGCAAGATGGCCCACAATCGTGGGACGTTGTTTCGGTCCAAGTCTTTCCGAACTTCTCCGTTCTTTGCTGTTGACCCTAAAACACTAACAAATACATCAAGTGTGAGATCCCATATCGGTTGGAGGGGGGAACGAAGTACGCCTTATAAGGGTATGAACATCTCTCTCTTACAAACGCGTTTTCCATGGCCTAATGCACCGGATCCCATCAGAACTCCAAGGTTAAATGTGCTTGGGTGTGAGTAGTTCTAGGATGGGTGACCTCCTGGGAAGGCCTTGGGAAAAGCAAAATCGTGAGGGCTTGGCTGGGCTAAGGCCCAAAGCGGACAATATCTGTAAGCGGGTGATCTGGGATGTTATATCAAGGTACCTCAAAGACATAATAATTAAGCTCAAATGTTTGTACTAACCCATAAGAACACTTAAACACAAATAATTCACAAACTAACACAATTCTACCAAAAACACATACTAAACAAGCAATTTACACTTATCACATCCCCACACTTAAACGTTTGCTTGTCTTCAAACAAACAAAAACGTCCAACCAAATTAAGAAAACACAAAACATGCATATGCAATAATAAGACAATGACTTCAACTTAGCGAAACAAATTCAACTATAAACACCATCCTTCAAGTCGTTCTAACTTATTAACAAATGAAATCCGCGTCGAAGAACCTTGGATTAAATATACAAATTAATCAACATTTTATTATTGAGTCAATTCACCTCTATCATTTGTACACACACATTGATAATCATTTAGTCAAAATAAAAGTATAGTTATTCCTCAGTAGGTTTTCATAAAAAAACAAGCTATTAAGGAGTTTGGTAGGTTTTTATTTGAAAACATTCTTTTTGTTGATTTTTCTTTAAAGGCATGAACCTAATCTTTTACGCAGAGGCAAACATTTGTAATGAATGTTTATCTAGTTACTCAACTAAATCATGTTGTTATTAAGCTGTTTCGTTAGAATGTCATTATAGCCTTCTTACACGAAGGCACACATTTATTGTAACATTCTATTACCGGTGGGAAGGTTAAAATTGTAAATGTGATTGATTTATGAGAGGCTTAGAAATGCTTCTTCATGCTCATGCATAATATGCCATACACATATACATGAATAGTGAATTTTTCTATAACTCTAAATGATTTATTCAATACTTACTTGTTAAAAACTCCAAGATCTTTAACTATCCCAAAACCCTAAATTCCATGCAATTCATGTACACCTCTATATAAATGACCAGCTTCGGTCTTTTTCTTAGGGAAAAAGAACAAACAACGAAGTGGAAGTGGTGTGGGAAAAAAAGAGCAAAGCTAACTTTTGAAAGGTATTTGATGAAAAACTTTGTGTTTTGGAAGGATATTTGAAGGAGGTGGCTACGAAACAACACTTAAACATATAACTTATCCCCTTTTCACTCTTTGAAATCAAACTCACTCTCAGAAAAAAAAATATCAAAGTCGAATTGTGATTCAGTATCTAAGATGGTTAAATTCTAGATAGAAGTTATGTATAATACACTGTTTTTAAATATGAATGACCCGATAATGTTTGAGGTATATCTTCCAAATTACTGAACCAAATTGAATGATTTTGCTGTCAATAGAAACTTAAGACATTGGAGAACAAGTTTCTAGAAGGAAGTGTTGCATAATTTTGCCATTCACCTTATCAGATTTAGTATGCAAAGTTGACCCGTATGTGTATTAGAAGAAAAATCTGAAATGGTCAATGAAGTTATGAAATGGTTTTGACATTGATTTATTATGGTCCAAATTATAAGTACTCATGGTATTAATGAGAGCTTTGATATCTGAATGATTTGTTAATAAGGATCGTAATAAGATACCCCGGATTATCATAAACATGCATTGTATATAATTCATTTCATTCATGTGCATTATTAAACACTTATGATTATACAAATTGTGATACATGTGTCTGTTGTTTAATATAGAGGAGCAACTGGAACGTCAACCTCTAGACGTTGCCAGAACTTCCAGGCATTAGCTTCGAGAGCAATTGGTGAGTAACCTAGACGGTCTCACTTAGTTACTTGTTTGCTTAGATTATGTTTTGAATGACAAATGAATGTGTTTGATTGTGGATTCCGGACAGAAGGTTCGATGATTGTGTAATGTGGATTGAGATATTGAAGTACCGCTTGAATGTGAATGTGAAGACCTATGTGCTTTATATTGTGATTGATTGTGATACATGCATTCCAATCATGAATGCATAATCAGATAATGGCAGTTGTGACCAGAGTAGCCATCGATCACAGCTTAAAGCTGAACGAGTGAGCCTTGAGCTCAAACAGTGATTAAGAGCCTAAGGCTCACTATGTAAAATGAGCCCTGTATCCTTATCAGATAAGGGACAGTTATTAATGAGCTCAGTATCCAAAACAGATACGGGACAATACAGGCACTCGGTCACAACAATGTAATAATTGGAAAGTGTCTCATGAGCATTTCATATGAGTATTGTTAAGTATGTTTGCTGGAATGAAATGCCAAATTTACTTATGCTTAAGTGAAAATATGATCTTTATGTAAAGTGCTAAATCTGATAAGGTGAATGGTAAAATTATGCAACACTTCCTTCTAGAAAGTTATTCTCCAATGTCTTAAGTTTCTATTGACACTAAAATCACTCAATTTGGTTCAGTAATTTGAAAGATATACTTAAAAAATTATCAGGTTGTTCATATTCAAAAATAGTGTATTATACACAACTTCTATCCAAAATTTCACCATCTTAGATAATGAATCACAATTTAATTTCTTCATATGATTTGTAGCCCTATATCTCTAGTTTACTCCAAATTAAAAATCATCTCATTTGGACATCTAGAGAGGGATCAATATATGGCATTGATAGAGTTTGCCTACAATAACTATTACCACAATAATATCGAAATGGTACCGTATGAGACACAATGATGTTCGGGCATCCCGGTGCGTACCTTGCGGTAAGGGGGCGCTACATTTGTGATGGGTGTCGATCCGATTACTCAACTACATCACATTCTCAACTGGTTACTAGCTCTATTCATAACCTAAAGGCCAGCGGAATAGTTGTTTTAGTTAAAATTTATACAATTTTTTCACATAAAATTTTGCCTACCTTATTGCTTTAGTTAATCATTCTCATAAAAATGTACTAATAATTCCACTTAATTGATTGGCCTAAAATTATAAATGAGTATGGCAAATTCTTAGGGTAAATGGACTAATATCGTATCCCAATTAATCAACATATTTGGCCCTAAGTAACTTAGGTCAGTAATTTCACAAGCTAATAAATCTTTGCAACCTAAAAGGCTATGTTTAAGGTGAAATCTATCCCGTTAAGTCCTAGCCATTAACGCATTCACACAATTCACATCATATAACCTAAATAAACTATCATACAATATGCAAAACTCACACTCAAGGTAAAAAACACACACAAGCCTCCCTACACTTGAACAACACATTGTCCTCAATGTGAGAAGGATACATACAAGCACATAAGGGGGGATAAAACAATATACAGAAAAAGAACAAAATACTAGCACAAGTGAAAAGAAAAGGGTTAGAACACGAAACCATCGTAGTGACTGAGGTGGTGATGTGTCAAGGACAGAGATCAAATGCGCTTGACACTGACCTGTTTCCCTTTCTTATAATTGATTCAAAAAGACTAAGAGAGTTAGCAATCCAAAATATTCCAAATCATTAAGAACTTATTTTTGAAATTTAAAACAAATCTAACTACGCAACAATTTAAACCTAACTACTAAACATGCTAATTTATGGTCATTAGCTTGACCTTGTATCATTGTAAACTCAGCTGGGATCAATTATGAGCAGGTGGCTTCCACCTTTTTTTTTTAACATCGGCTTTGTAGCCTGTAAGTAAGCTACAAATTGCAAAATTATCAGAAGGACAGTATTGATAAAGTTGAGAAAATCAATTAATTTCAGTAACATCCTTTTCATTAACAAACTGTCAATAAATTAGGGAATAGCGAAACTCCCTGAATCTTCCATCGAATCCAAAAGTTTGTCCTATAAGAAGGTGAGTTGCTCTCTTTCTTCCTTAATCACCTTCGTCTCCTCTGCTTCTTCTGCTTCACAAACAAAGACTTTTATAGTTTCTCCAAAATCGATGTATGTTGTTATTTGTTCTTCATCCTTTTATTCTTTAAAAGATTCGAATACATCAATTATCTTAAATGAGCTACTATCCTTTAGATTCTTTAATACATCATTCATGTTGAGTGTCACTTAGCCATCATTAATCGGAAGGATAAGGTTCTTTTCATGAACATCTACCTAAGATTCTTCGATGTTCAAATATGGTATATCAAGAACTGGTGAATAAATAGGAGGGTTGGCACTCTATTCTTGATCCTCTTTCTTTGTCTCTTGGTCTTCAATAAGGTGGGGTTAAACTTGGTCTTCCACTAGTTCTTTTAGCTCTTCTCCATTCTTAAGTGTGATAGCCTTATATTGCTCTCGCTGATGTAATTCCATATTTCTCAGAGAGTCTTCCACACTTCTCTTACAAATTCATAAGAAAGTTGTCTTATTTGAATCTTCAGATTGTGAGTAGAAGTGGTATGATTTTCCGTTACTTGATCAAATTTCTCTTCTAGTCTCTTCTAGTTCTCTTCCATTTTTACGAGTTTATCCATGATTTTGTCCAATTTGCAATCCCATGAACTGGACTCATCTTGTTGAAATTCAGATAAGTCTTGATGTCCCATGTGAGTACTTGCATTGTTGGACCAATAGAAATTTGCGTGATCCTGCCACCTCGGAATGTACATGTTCCAACAAGGATTGTTACTTCTCTAACCATACTGTGCCTCATTGTAGTTTGCAAAAGTTCCTTGCTCTCTATAATATCTATCCTTCATTATTGTTCTTTCCATTTCTTCTTGGAATCTAGCTCTTCAGATATTTCATTTCTCATTCTAAGATGTCTTATTGTGTCTCTGCTTTACAACCCAAACATCTTCTTCTTCTTCTTTTTTATATATTAATTATTTAAAACAAAATATAATGCAAAAGCCTTAGACTAAAGAACTAAACTAATCACCTCCCCGAAAACGGCGCCAAAAACTTGATCACTGTTTTTCGATATGAGTAAGTTTTAATATTTAACCTTGATATTCCGCAAGCATACGTGTCGTTCGTGTAGTACCTAAAGTGTCGATCCCATGAGGAGGGTTAATCTAATCCTAGAATCTAAGGTCGGAAACTATTAAACAAAAATTTAACAGACAATGAATTTAAACACGAGAAATAAATAAATCAAACAAACCAAATCAAATAACAAAAACAGTAATTGACAATTAAAACTTACTGAAAACAATCAACGAACAATGATTAACGATTTCAAATTAAAAATGAAGAACAAATAATTAAAATTGATTGATTTGTTGAATGATGATAGCACACCCTAGAATTTAACCTAGTGAGTTAACCAAAAGAGAGAAAGGGAAAATTATCTATCTGCTAACCTAGCCAATTACGATTTATCGAATTAATAGTTCTAGATGATCACAGGGTCAATTACTCTCTCTTAAGTTATAATTGAACCCTAAAGCATAAACCCTAATCAGATTATGGGAAGTTGTAATCTCTCAATTAATAACCTATCCAAAACCTAATCAATTCTTAAGTTTTCTAATAAACAATTGGAAACCTATACGTGATCTTTCTACACAAGATTCACTAACTTGATTTAATTCTCAATCTATTAAATTACCTAACTCTTATTAGCCCAATTTAATCATTTTTCTTGATTTACCCTCTCAGTTTATTATGAAGTGCATAATTAAACAACAATTAATTCAATAAATACGAAAAACAATCAGATTTCATTAACTCAAAAATAATATTCCAAAGGTGAGTATAGAACATCAATCAACAATTTAATTCTATCATCAAACTATATATCCCAATTCTACAATTAAATTAAACTAAAATACATAGAAATAGAACTAGAATGGACAAAGGGAGGCTGAGACTTCGGAAAGCTTCTTATTTCAAGAAGCACGTCGAGTTTGCGTCATCTTCCTCTTCTCTCTTCTCTCTTTTGTCTTCTCTTTCTCGATCTCTCAGAGTTCTCTCCTTTAGGATTTCGTTGTGGTGGCTAATCAAAATCTCTCCTTTCATCTTTTGTCTTGTTCTTTTTATACTTGATGTGCTTGTGGCAGCCCTAGGGTTTTTTTTAGGATTGAAAGGTCCAAAAAAACCCTCAAAATTTAACTTTTCTATGAGTCTGCGCGTTTGTCTGATGCAAACCACAATTGTGGCTCTACAAGCCACGATCGTGGGCCAAATGTAAGCTCTTTGTCACGATCGTCGCAAAAAGGGCACAATTGTGAGCCAAATCTGATGCTTCTGTCAAGATCGTGGCAATTTGGCCACAATCGTGGGCTGTCTCCCTCGCTTCTATCACGATCATGGCAAGATGGACCACGATCATGGGCCGTTTTTTCGGTCCAAGTCTTTCCGAAACTTCTTTGTTCTTCGTTGTTGACCCTGAAACACTAACAAACGTATCAAGGTATCTCAAAGACATAATAATTAAGCTCAAATGCTTATACTGACCTATAAAAACACTTAAACACAAATAATTCACAAACTAACACAAATCTACCAAAAACACATACTAAACAATCGAATAAACGGATAAACACATATCAAACTATGCCCTAAAACATGATGCAATTTACACTTATCAACGACTTGGTCTTTGTTTGATACAATTTAAAGCTTTGGGAAAGGCATGTTATTATCATTATTAAGTTGCATATAATTTCTTGTAATTTTTTAATAATTTAGTTTTATTGCTTACTAGGACCCTCAATACAACAATTAGTTATGTAGATCCAATTTTCTTTGATCATATCGATCTTTTAGCAGATTGGGTTTTTGAGGAACTGAGTTTTATAGAAGAGAGTGACTTAAAAAGATAATCTTGGATAAGAAAGTATTACTATGTTATTTGATGCAATGAATTTAAATGATTGTGATAACGAGGCTCCCTAAAATAATGAGGATTTTGTACAAAATAAGAATTGAGATTAATACGATTTGAGTGGGTATTCGATAGAATGACGTTCTAAGTTTTTATTTCTCCTTTTGTTTTAATTTTACTTATATTTGATTGATATGTTAAATTCTTTATATGCAATATAGATATAATTGTAAATGTTTTTGTTTCAAGTTTTACTTCTAGTTGATTGTTTCCTTGGTACAAACTTTTATTGTAAATTGTAATTGTTAGATAGTCATGGACATTTATTATTCTTTTTATTTGATGATATGATGAGATTGTAATATTTTAAATACTTTGTATTGTTCTTAATTTTATATTTGTATGATCATTAAATGATCTTTTTTTATATTAATTGTGATTATTATTTATATGTGAAATATGTGAAAAATAATATTAATAAAAATAAATAAATGGTTGTTATTTTAAATTTCTATTGTTGTAATTTTTAGAGACGTGGTTGATAATTGTAAATTATATAGCAAAGTATATTGATGAATTTTTTTGCAGTTTAAAAAAAAAATCAGACACTACTTTATAAATTTAGAAAATTACCTGAATCGGTACAAAATCGTACCAAAAGCAAATCTAATACTAGTACCAATATAGTATTTATAACATTAGTAGAAACTAAGATGAATTTACTGAGAAGAATAAAGGATAGTTGGACAGTGAGTGGTAGCTGAATGAAGCGGGAAGGAGATGTTAGTGTCGTTGTTCCAAAATTTGATTCATTCATATATTTTCAATTACTAATAACGTTTATAACGTTATCAACTTTATTATCCTAATAACTCTAATAACATTATTACATTATTATGCTCCAACGTTCCATTTTTCTTTAATCGCTCTTAATTCCTATTGCTAACGTATGTATTATTTCTGTTATATATAAGTGTCACGCATCTGTTCAATTTTATTGCTTCAAGTGTAACACATTTGCTCATTTCTTTGTTTCCACTGTCGTACAACTGCTCATTTTGTCTACTTTTTCCATCCCTCACACATCTTTTATTTCCTCCACCCAACGCAAGCATTTTCCTCTACATATAAACACCTTATACATGTATTTTTTTCTTACGTATTTTATCTCACACAAATTTTGCATTTTTCTGCCTTGTCTTTTCATTCCCAAAGGCGGTTTCTACTCTACCCTTTAGAGTGCACCGAAGTTGGTGGAGAAGGCATTAACCCTATGGTCGAATCCCGTTGTCCTGCTGCAAAGTAGAGAGGGAATTTCTGAATTAGGGTAGTGATTTTCACGACGCCTTAAATTTAGATAAGTTGCTCCAATTTAATTATTAAGGCTATTTTCGATAACAATCTAAGACGAAAACTTATTATTTCGTTGAAGCTATATGTTGGAAATTATTGCGATTTTAATATTGCGTATTAATTTTGGTAAAAGTTGGAATACGGTGTTGTTTTCTTTGTATTGTTTGATTTTTTCGTGTGTTCTGCTTTTGGATTTAAATGTCATCTGCAAATGAGACTAATGTAGGTTTTACACTTACTATTCCCTACATAAGTTAGCCCCTATCACTATAACCTAGAGGATTATACCTGACCTAACTAGATTATAGCCTCTAGATTAGAGAAAATTTTGTTTTACTTTTAACAATATGAAATCGATTATGTACTGCTCCAATAGATTCCTAGTGACAATATCAACCCTAAGACAATAAAGGATAATCATACCGTTAGGAGAGTGCTGCTCAACCATATGATAAATCCTTTGTTTGATATCTACTACAAGTACAAAACTGCTAAGGAAATTTAGGATGCTTTAGAAGTGAAATATGGGATGGATGATGACGTTACTAAGAAATATGCAGTTGCTAGATGGTTAAAATTTACCGTTGCTGATGATAAGCTTATTATGAACCAATTACATGAGTATGAAAACCTAGTTGCTGAAATCCTTGCTGAGGTTATGAACATGTGCGAGCTATTTCAAGCTAATGCCCTTATTGAGAAACTACTTTCATCATGGAATGAGTATTAAAACCAATTGATAGGGCTTATAAAGATTGAGGATGTCAACCGTATACAAGATAAGAGCAAATCACTCACTCTTGTCTCTACTGTTAAGGCTCATGTGATAGAACATAAAAATGTAGGTAATTTCAATAAGAATGATGGATAAAATAAGTCCTTCAACAATAACAAGCATGGTCAATTTAAGCGCAAAAGAATTGATAGTGACTGTTTGTGGTGCCACAAGCCAAACCATCTTGCTACTATTTGCCAAGCTAGAATCAATCATGAGAAGAAGGGCTAAGGACAAAAACCACTACAGTTTGGGAAAGGAAACCAAAAGGGATACCAACAAGGTAACCAGAAGAATTTTGATAGGCCTCAAGCTAATATGATCGATGCTAGTGGTGATGACAAGGAGTCATCACTGTTGTTGTGACCAAAGTCAACCTTGTTGGAAACTTGGTCAAGTGGATCGTTAACACAGGAGCAATATGCCATATCTGCACCAACAAGGACCTGTTAAGGAGTTGAATGATGCTGTTGATGGTGAGTTCATGTAGATAGGCAACTCCAGCAAAGTTCCTGTTTAAGGAGTTGGGAAAGTCAATCTCAAGCTCACTTCTGGAAAAGTTTTAGCATTAGAAAATGTTTTGTTTGTTCCTAATGTTCGTAGAAACTTGATTTCTAGAGTATTACTTAACAAAGCTGGTGTCAAAGTTAACTTTGACTCTGATAAGTTAGTTCTTACTAAGAATGGGAACTTTGTTAGTAAAAGATTTTGTTATGGGGGTTTATTTGTACTTGAAATTGAAATGAATGCATCTACTTCTTTTACTTATATTATTGAGTCTCTAGACCTATGACATTCCAGACTTGAGCATATGAATGTGAGGTCAATTAAAACGATGCAAAGCTTAAACTTGTTGCCTAAGATCACTAATGAAATAGAAAAATGTCAAATTTGTGTTGAAGCTAAACATTCTAAAAATCCTTTTAAATCAGTGACGGAGAGAGAGTCATAATTGTTGGACTTGTTGCACACAGATTTGGGTGATTTTAAGAATTGTATGAGTAAAGGAGGCATGAGATATTATATTATCTTTGTGGATGATTGTTCTAGATCTACTAAGATTTACTTATTGAAAAATTATATTATATTACCTTTGTGGATGGTTGTTCTAGATTTACTAAGATTTACTTATTGAAAAATAAAAGTGATACAGAAGAAATGTTTATGAAATACAATGCTGATGTTGAGAACTAACTGTAAAGGAAAATTAAGAGATTAAAGTCTAATTGAGGTGGTGAGTATAGTACTAATTTCCTTACTAATTTTTACGAAAAAGTTGGTATTATTCATGAGCTTTCAGGCCCTTATACACTTAGACAAAATGGAATAGCTGAGAGAAAAAATTGAACACTTAAGTATGTAATGAGTGCAATGTTGATTTCCTTAAGATTACTGGATTTTATGTGGGGAGAAGATATTCTTTTAGCTTGTTATGTTCTAAACAAAGTCCCTTATAAGAAACTAGATCAAACCCCTTATGAAATTTAGAAAGGATATCTACCTAACTTTTGTTTTTTGAAAGTGTGAGGGTGTCTTGCTAAGGTTGCTCTACTTGAACATGAGAGGAAGAAAATTGGGCCTAAGACTATTGATTCAATTTTTGTGGGGTATGCCTCTAATTGTGTTGCCTATAGATTTATAGTGAAGAACGAGGGATCTAACACTTATAGACCAATTATGGAATCAAGAGATGCAGTGTTCTTTAAGGATATATTTCCTATAAAAGTGAGTATGCAAGTTCCTGGAGAATCTGTCTGTAGTTCTTCTACTAATGATGACATAGAGAAAAAGGAAAATATTGAACTAAGGAGAAGCAAATGAGCTAGAATACTCACTAGTTTTGGTTTTGACTTTATTACTTCCTTTATGGTGAAAAATTGAGGAGATAGATGACAGTTTTTTGGTGACTTATATTATTAAGGAAGATCCCAAAACTTATGAGGAAGCAATGAGATTTGTGGATGCTACTTTTTGGAAGGAAGCCTAGATAGTGAGTTAGAGTCAGTCATGTCTAATAAAACTTGGGTTTTTACTTAATATACTTTGAGGTTATAAGCCTTTGGAGTGTAAATGGATTTTCAAAAAGAAATTGAGACCTAAAGGAACCATTGAGGGTTTCAAGGCAAGACTTGTGATTAAAGGCTTTAAACAAAATGAAGGATTGGAATTTTTTATACTTACTCTCCTGTTACTAACATTGCATCTATAAGGATGTTGTTTGCTATTACCTCGGTATTTAAGCTTCATGTGCACCAAATGGATGTTAAGACAACTTTCTTGAATGGTGATCTTGATGAGGAAATTTATATGGTCCAACCCTAAGGGTTTAGAGTACTTGGTCAAGAACAAAAGGTGTGTAAGTTGGTTAAGTCTTTGTATGGACTTAAACAAGCTCCCAAACAGTGGCATAAGAAATTTGAAAGTGAGATTTTCAAACATGGTTTCACCTCCTGTGATGCTAATTCTTACATTTACGTGAGATCTGACATCAATAGTTGTGTGATTATAACTCTTTATATAGATGCTATGTTTATTTTTGGTATTAGTTTATCTGTCATTGATACTACTAAGAGTTCTTCCTTTGAAATGAAAGATCTTGGATCTGTGGACTTTATTTTGGAAGTTAAAGTTAATAGGACTGACTCTAATTTTAGATTGAATCAAACTCATTACGTTGAGAAAATTTTAAAGAAGTTTGGTTACTATTATGTTGATCCAGTCAAGTCTCCCTATGATGCTAGTGTAGCTTTAAAGAAAAATATTGGTGATAGTATAAACCAAGCTATGCATGCTAAAAGTCTTGGTAGTGTGATGTTCTTAATGAACTATTCTCGTCCTGATATTGCATACTGTGTGAGTAGACTTAATAGGTATACTCATAATCCTAGTTAAGAGCATTGGAATGCATTGAAGGGATAGTCTTGTTGGACCCCGAACTTTTGGTGGAAATTAGAAATATGAAAATGAATTTAAATTAGTGTTTTTGTATATGTATTGTGTTGTAGA
>JAOTAX010000198.1:17238247-17290135 GCA_025629825.1 Erythroxylum guanchezii | reverse complement strand
ATTTCTTAATTCTTTTGCCTTTTTCCGATTCTAGAGCTTGTAGTTTATACCTATATCTCTTACGTTTAGAATGAAACTATACTTCATACCTTTGTTTCTATCAAGAGCTGCAGTCAAAACGATTGGAATTCTAAAATGAAATCTTATGGTAATTCATTATGGTAATTCAATAGTGTTATGCACATGAAGAGACATGTTAGAATATAATTATATTTGTAAACAACAACAATAATAACAATAATCCCAATGCACAAGGCTACTCGCTTTGCGACGGTTAAAGGAGGGACATCAATTGTACACAATCTTCCTTTTGTATTTTACAAAGAAGTTGTTTTTGTGACTCCCAACTCGTGTCCTTTCAGTCACAAAGGAGTAACCTTACCGGTTGCCGATTGCTCCAAATATAATTATATTGGTGAGATTATAATGAATATGCAGCTGATAAACTCAAGCAAGTTTTAAGATCTGAGGTTAGAATTTGATTTTACCTTTGCATGTTGTGATGCCAGACGAAACTAGATTTTGGTTTTATTTCAGCCAGTTCATCTTCTACCTATTTAGTTGCTCTTCTTTTTTGTCCATGATGTACTTCCTTATGTGGGAGTATCTTCAGTTGAGAACTAAACGTCCTCGTGTCACATAACTGCAGTATGGTGTAAAGATATTTGTTTTAACATCATTCAAGGATACATGCTACATTGAAATCTTGCCACGCATTCAAAAGTCTGAACGGGGTAAGTCATTCCTTTCTTAAGATCTAAAACAAATTAAGTAATAAATAGTAAACTTTGACAAATCTTCAGCTATGCTGAATGCCTTTACTCCTTATCTTCTCTTGTCTTGTACTATTAACACTTAGGTTTCTTTATATGCAGTTATTTTCTTGAGCTTTTGGGCAGAGGTGCACTACAATTCAATATATCCAGAAGGAGGTAAATTCAATTAAAAGGATAGACACGTCCAACTATTACATCATATTTCTTCTTCAACTAAATCGCCTCTTCCAGGACTGGGATAGAGTGCATATGTACACTGTTGGTTTTGAAATAAATGGCACGTAGGAAGAACCAAATCTCTATTTAATCACATATTACGTCTTCTTGAAGCTTTCGTTATGTTATTATGGGGGATGTAGTTCCAAAGTATCAAATCTATTTTTTGTTTTCTTTCTCAATCTCACTACTTTTATTGTCCATATATCCCTGAGTGCTGTTAGTTTTTGGCTCATTCGTATTCTAGATCTACTATTGGAGAATAAAAGAAAGAAGAAATGGTGGATGCTTGGAAGCTAAGCCTAAGATGCAGTGGTAATTCTCACATTCAAGAGGCTCACAATGCAGTTGGATGAATTGAAATGGGGAAGAATCTGAGTGTCTTTGGTTTTCCAATTTCTCTTTTTGGTGTATCCTTGTGGTCTGTTTATGTACATATTCCGCACTCATTTCTTAATTCTTTTGCCTTTTTCCGATTCTAGAGCTTGTAGTTTATACCTATATCTCTTACGTTTAGAATGAAACCATACTTCATACCTTTGTTTCTATCAAGAGCTGCAGTCAAAACGATTGGTAAAATTGAAATCTAGAAAGGAGCCACCCTGTGCTGATGCCATGTTTGGAGCAGAGCACAAAAGAAAGGGAGTGAGTTAGCAACGAGAAGAATAAAAAGTAAAATAAGAAAATGCTATAACTTGAATTATTCGCCGTATCAATCCCATGTTCTCTGAAATTTTCGTACTCTTTTCTGGTACCACTTTTACTGGTGCGGTCCTATATGGTGTCGTCTTGTGGGTAATTTAGAAGTTGAATTCAATTGATTAGCATAGCCAAAAAAAACTAATAATTTTAAAATTTGAATTGAAGAAGAGATTTAAGAGTTAAAGATTAATTTAAAGGTTCAAAGGTATTACCATCATAAATTTGATATTAAATAAAAATAATAAGAAAAAATAGAATTATAAATAGAATTCATTATAAGTAATAAATAAATATAATAATTCAAACTAAAAATTTGAATTTAACATAAAAATTAAAATAATAATAGAAATAATTAAAATTGTATTTTTAAAGGAGGTAATCCTAAATTGTTGAATAATATTTAAAAATTTATATGTCACACTTATTTAAATTTTTTGTATCAATATCTTTTATTATATTTAAATAAATTATAAATTAGTAATATATGAAATTATTTTTATTGTAACATATTATATTTTTAACTTTTAGATATATTTAAAATAAGACATAAACTAACTATCAATACATATTTATAATTTATTTGCCGTGATAAATGTATTTTTTATAAATCCCCCTTTTAAGTTCACTATAATTAAAATATAATGATAATTATTCTTATTCAATTTAAAAATTAGTATCATTAATACAATCAATATCAACTGAATCAGATGTTCTTTTTTTACATAGCTTTGACTAATACTAGATAAATTATAAAATTAATAATAAAAAGAATAATCACTATAGAATTCAATTAATAAAATAAATATTTTTCATCATTATATTATAAATAATGTAACAAGATCATTGACTCTTTAATGTTCCAAACAATTTCGTTTCTTCGTACGAGTAAATTCAAAAACACTCAACTTACGTTCATAACTTGATGTAAAAGTTGTTTCACTAAGTAATTTAATGGTAAGTTTTTTCAACATTGAAGTACTTTTATCAAATAATTTTCACCACTCATCTATATTTTAAATCAATAGTTATAAAATATATTTTATTAATAAGTAAAGGATGAAATTAGAAGAATGAAAAGTTACCATCATAAGTTCTCTTTTTGCAGATAATCTTACAAAACTTACTAAACCTTCACGGTATATTAAATTTCGTTTATTACCTTTGATTGCTCTTCATTAGATAAAAATACATTTACATTCAATCACATAAAAAAAAGCACTCATAATATTAACATATGTACATGCATATCCATTATATAAGCAATAAGGATTGCAAAAGTAAGATGCTAAGTTGAACGTGTGAGTAAGATGCTTATAACATTGCTAGTTAAGAATTTATGTATAAGGCTTGTATAATTTCTCCTTCTTATTAAAAAAGATTAATAATTGTTTTGAAAACTTTCTATATGCCATCGTATATATGCCCATAAGATGACTTCTCATCTTAGTCAACTTTTTCTCAACATCCTTATAAAAGGAACCACAATCTTCCTAATAATCAAACAAGCTTTCCCAAATTTATTATCTATAATAATAGCATAAATAACTTTTCCTTTCATAAACTTAATAGCAGCAGAACATATAATCTCAACCTCTTCTTCTTAATTTCTTAACCAATACAAAAATATAAGATAATTATATGCAAATATTGTGATTTTAGACATGTGAAGAAATATTAGAAATATGATCCATATGATCAATATCTTTTAAAATGATATTTATAAAATAAGCAACACATGAAGACCAATAAATATGTTCATATTTTGATTGTAACAAGTACCTAACTGATGCATAATTAGTTGCATTATTTGCAAAAACTACATAATATTTTTTGGTTCAATCCACTTAATAATTTCATAAAATGATTCAAATAAAGTGTGAATAATGTTTACCATATCAGAAGCCTCTATAGACTTGATAAAAGTTGTTCTAACATTATAATAAATCAAAAAATTAATCAAGATTCTTTGTCTTTGATTAGTCCACCCATCTTTCATAATAGTGCTTCCTATTATACTTATCTAAACTTATATGTATCCATAATTAACTGACATTCTGTTTTTTAAATCTTGAACTAAAGATACACAAATTTTATACTAAGAAGGTGCCTTAAATCTTGGACCTATCATTGTTATAACATCTTTTTCTTCGTAAAATAAGGCAAATTAAAAGCATTTAAAGGAATACATTAATAATAAAACCATCTAACTGAGGATCTTTTACATTACAAAATAACATCCTTAATACCAGTCAGATGTCTTTTTTTTCATTACACTGATTCCCCTTTAAACATTCTATCATAAAACATGTAATTATATTAAATATTTTCAAAGATTTTTTATAAGAAGAAAAATAATTTTATATGGGATCAACCTTATCATGAGTAGAATATGTTAAGTTCATCGGATCTTTTTAGAATGATTTCATATTTTTCATTTTAATTTTAACCTATAAATATGATAAAAATAGTTTACAATATGATTATCGAAATAGTCAAATATTCTTTTATAATAAAAGGTTTCATTCT
This sequence comes from Erythroxylum guanchezii, assembly GCA_025629825.1. NCBI lineage: Eukaryota > Viridiplantae > Streptophyta > Magnoliopsida > Malpighiales > Erythroxylaceae > Erythroxylum > Erythroxylum guanchezii. Next base: position 17,285,915 of record JAOTAX010000198.1, on the reverse strand, counting down.
TTAAAGCTCAATGGTTGTTGTTGGTCATCTTTAGAAAATGGTTTTTCAAGAGGGATATATACCATTGATTAAAGTTTTAGTACTTATGATCCTAGACTAAAGTGTTAAATGGATATAACTTAAAAATGCAAACAGAGAAAAAGTTGGTAATTATATATTTAACAATAAAAGAATGATAGAAGAATTCCAAATATTAAAGAATTAACTGAAATAGAAGAAGATATAGACTATATAGTTTCTTAAATAAAATATGAAATATTAGGCCGTCATATATATCCTTAATGACAAGGATTGCCTTCCACCTTTGTTTCAAAAGACCATAACAAAATCTATTAAACTATGACAAATAAGAATGTAATCCCGAGTTGAAAGTTAAAAACTAAGAGCTAGAGAGCTAATATATTCAAGTACATTTGGCCCAAAAAATCAATTAAGTCACATTTTGCATATCTATACACTAAAAGTGACATATTAATATATTATACCAAAATTTTCTTACATTAATGATAATCCTATAATGCTTGGAAGGTTAAATACTATTTAGTTTAAGCACAAAAGTTACTTAGTCAAATCTTTACACCCATCTCTACCCTCCTCCTCCTCTTCCTCCTCTCCCATATTCATATGTAAATTGTACCAATTAAAAGCTAAAGAAGTATTAATTGAGAATCTAAAATCAGCATACATATATATATATATTACAGTGTCCAATGAACTCTATTGTAGACAATACTTATAAAATACTTTCGTTAATCATTAGTAAATATGGAAAATGGAAATGATATGACAAGCATAGCTCACAAGACAATATCTCTCTAAATCATCTCATCAAATACAATGATATCATCCCCCATAAACCAAAATTTAATATACATATAAACCAAAGATGACCCAATAGTAGAACTTCCCTAAAAAAAAGTATGGACTTTACAACTAACCAATGAACACACTTCCTTTAATTCACCTATAAAAGCTCCACAACTATGGGGAACATAAATTGATTAGTTAGTGTGTTAAACAATCGTATGCGAACATAAAAACTAATTAAAAAACATAAATTATATCCCCCAAATAAAAAAAACCTAGTTTACCTCATTCAAAAGCCAACTGTCCCACTTTAAATTCCCAAATGTGTCTTTGTGAGATGAAATCTTGCTTGAAGGAGTGTAAGAAATTCAGACTATCTTTCTATGTTTTAGATAAATGATGCTTCTACAATAGCATATATAATATAAAAGCAAAAAATTGAAAGTAAAAATAAAAACTAATTGAAGAGATTAAAGTGTGATCAAAGAAGGGAGTTTAAAGAGCCATGTAAATTCAAAGAACACGTTCTTACCAGTTTAAAAACCAATATTTACAGTTTAAAAGTTCGACTAATTAATCAGTTAACTAATTTATTTTTATATAAATAGGCTCTTAAATCAAACTAAGTCAATTGAACATGTTGATCTAATTCAATTTTTAAAATACTGGTAAAACAACTACATATTAACATAAAATTGTCATGTATGTCAATCATAATTGATAATGCTAAATAGAAATTTAAATTGTCTTATACATCTATCATTATTGATAACACTAAATAGAAATTTCTTATTAGATATTTACTTTATTTAAATTGCTAAAGGATAACAATTGATATAACTAAATAGAAATTTCTAACTTAAATATCTACTTTATTTGAAATACTAAATGTAACATTTTTAACTTAGATATTTACTTTATTCAGGATAACTAATTAAAAATATAATTTTTAAATTTTTTATTTTGATGTTCAATTTTTTAATAGTTTTAATTAATTATCTAAATTTTAAAATCAAATAACTTAATTCAAAAGATTAAATTTATTAGCACTTCATTAATGTGATTGATAGATCAATATATAATTGATATTTAAGGCAACAACGTGACTTTTGGTATTCGTCAATAATATTTTTTGATCTCTTATGACAAAGATATTAGTGATAATGTATTTCAAATACAATCACTTAGTTAATGCTGAAAAAATATGAGGAAAAATATTTCATAATTTCTATAAGGGTTGTTTTTTAAGTTGCTGTGTTAGTTTTATCAACAAAATGTGAACAAATGATATTAAAATTTTTATAATTTATTAAAAATAAAAAATTTTGAACCTCAAGCTTACCCCAAAAGCAACCTTATAAGCTTACCCCAAAAGCAACCTTATAAGTTGTAAATACTAGATGTTGATTCTAATAACCTCTCTTTTTCTTGATTTTTGTTATCCTGCCTGGCTACATTTCTTCTTCGGCAATGATTTTGTCTTTCACTCAACTCTCTTTTGTCTCTCTTCTACAAGTGATAGCTCTTCTCTAGCGACATCACTTATTTGAAAATTAATGAAATAGTATTCACTTTTTTGCTTCATCTTTTAATATGATTACAATTATAGTCTTTACTTTGTTTGTATAGTATAAACATTATTTATTTAAGTTTACTTTGTTTGTATAGTCTAAACACTCTTTATTTATGTTCTAAATGCTAAGTTAATTATCTTGTGCTTTGGTCTGTACATGTTGATGGTTATATTTTCTTTAGATCATTTTGACATCGATAGTTTTGCTAAACTTTTTGTGGGATTTTTTCTAAGGACAACAACTGAAGTTGATGTAAATAATTTATGTGATATGCAATAAGAAACAATTAATTGTTGAGATATGTAACTTTCATGCACACCTTATATGTAACTTTCTTGCGATCTGATCACTATATGTTGATTCCAATAATTGAACATTAAACAACAGGAATATTTCTTGGCAAACCTTAGTTTGTTTGATAACCTCAATTTGCCCAATGATTGTGATTATCTAACAACCTCACTTTGTTCAATGTCAAGGCTTGTCGATGATTCATAGCTTTTTATGTGTAGATTTATATTTTGTATATTTAATTTTTTTTGGTATAAATCCTTTAGTACTCTCATTTATATGTTCTTAGACTTCATAATGCGAGTGATTTTAGTTGTGTTAAAAGCTTCACTTTCAATTTGTTTTGCTAATAGATAATGTAAAAAGCTTTGCTTCTTTACATATTCTTTCTTTCTTCCTATTTCCTTTTGTCTTGTGACCTATTAAAGAGGCCTGTAGTCATATGTTGGGTAGGTCTTGTGACTAAAAATAAACTTAAAATCACCCTATAGATGGTATTACAAATAAAGATGCTTACGTAGATCTATTATTAAAAATTACATTAACTTTCTTAATTACAAGAATACATTTGACATGCTTATAAAATAAGTTTGGAAAATATTATATCAACTTTTTACACGCTTATAAAACACATCTGGAAAATAAAATGATTAGGACTTGCTAGTTTTTAGTGCATAATCTTTCCATTTATGCATGAAATCAATAATTGGTTCTGGTCTATATGGGGTCCTAGTGTCTATTGCTATGTTTTTTTATGCAATTTTGCTTGGTGGTCCTCTACTAATCTTTTTTCATTTTATAGGCAATCATTGTTTGGACATGTTCACTTTTAATGCTAATGTGGTCCTCTGTAAAAAGTTCTTCCTAGTGGTCCTCTCTTAGAATTTGATGTATTGTTGATTCACTATTGATTTTTGTTGTATATTTCCACTTGTAGACTTTTGATCTTTTTCATCTTTTACCAATTATTTTTAAAGATTCAAGTTATTTCCTATACAAGTAGTTTTGCAAGTCACAATGTTGAAATCTTTTGTTAGTGTCTTTGTACATGCATGTTTATATTTTTAAAGCATATCTTGTCTAATTTTTATTGTTCAGTTTCTACCCTTTGTACCTATTTAGATTTATGTTTCCATATTTATATTGCTAACATGTTTTATTGAAAACTAATGATACAGTTATTTGCAATGTAGACATTGCTAATTTTGAATTTTACAATGGTGGGGTGCTGGAAAGACATGACAACAATAAATATGTTGAAGGCAAGATTAAAAAGAAGAAGGATATGAGTGTTGATGTACTTAGCATGCTAGTTTTAAAAAAGCATTAGAAGATAAAGGACATAGAGTAGTATGTATGTTTTATAAATTTCCTAATAAGTCCATGAGATGCTTAAAGGAGTGAAGCTTACATCATGATAAGGACATATTGGCAATGTTCAACCATATGGAAGAATTGAACTACCATAATGTTAAAGTCTACTACATGCATGGTTATAAGCATCTTGCAATAGATGGTGAAAGCTTGATTTTGATATTGGCAATGAATTTGAAGCTAATAGATAACATAATATGAGTATGAATGATGAAGAGTTTTTCTAAGTTCAAGTGGAACAAGATGATGAAGATTTGAATGTGATAATGTTATAGATTTGAATGCAACATAGTTGGTTTGAATGCAATAATGTTCTGACGAGGTTGGAAGTAGTGGAAAGGATTGCAATGACGGTGGTGATTATTCCAATAATCCACAAAGCCAAGAAAGAAGTTATTTAGAATAAAAAATTCTTATGTACAAAATCAAATATTCCTCCAATAATATTGTTATCTCTGATACAACCTCAAAGGTTCTTCCAAAGTGTCATAATCTATATACAAATTCAGCTAATCCAACTCCAAAAACTATTGGATATACGAAAATGTGTCAATACTAAAGCTAGGTACATTAGACATCCAAGAAATATAATCACATAAGACCTACAAATAAAAAACAAAAAAACACATATTATATTTATGTTAAAATTTGCATTATGTAAATGAATCAATATATATACTTAACTCTTGTGAGCAACAATGAACCTTGTAAACAAGACTCTTATCCCAACACATAGAAGATGTTTGACATAATACTTATTTACCAATGCTAAATATCTACAAGAAACATAAATTTTAAATGTTGATTAAAATTTGTATAATGGCATTGCTAAAACTATAATTGAAATATTTACTTTTATATTAATGCATTAAAAAAATGTTGATTGATATTAGGTTTCATAGTTGATATCTATAGCTTCATCTTCTCATTATAATTGGGGCAATTAATATAAGGAATCTGAAATAACATACAAATTATGATATAAATTAAAATGAAATAAAATCAATATACCATATATAATAAATATTAATATTGTTTTACTGGTAAACATAGTGCTTTCTTTCAATAAAATTGAGAGTATATCCTTTCAGCTCCTGCTAAATTATCAAAGCAACATTCTTTAATTTATTAACGACACCTTTACTCTTCCCATTTTAGGCATATACAAGGTGTATAAGCATCGAAAGCTACATATATTTTGTTTTCGACTATATTTATTTTAATCATATGACAACATCATCATATGAATGATATACTAATACAAGATATCATATATAAGTAAATAGAAGATATCCAGTACTTGAAATTTTAAGAAAATTTTGTGGCCTAATTACACCACCTCCTAAGGGCTATTTTGACATGCTTTACAAAGCTTATTTTGCTTTGGAAAGCATATTCGTTAGCAAAATATAAAACAGTCAAGTTTGATATTGTGTAAAATAAACTTAGAAAGGTAAACAAAAAAGAAGAATATACATCAAAGCAGAATGAGAAGACAAACACAAATTGGAACAAATATTACCATTCACACACTCCATGGCTTGCATGAATAAGCATAGAGTGTTATTATTTTAAAACTATAGATTACTGATGCACCAAAGATAAAGATCTATCCATGTTTGAGGTATGCATGAAAGTTACAAATTTCAAGCATCAATTGTTTCTTATTGCATAACACTTGAATTACTTACATTAACTTCAGTTGACATCCTTGGAACAAATCTATCAAAAAGTTTGGCAAAACTACTAGTGTTAAAACAATTTGAAGAAAATAAATCATCAACATGCAATGACCAAAGCACTAGACAATTAACTTTAGAACCAAATCAAATTAGTAGTCAAAACTTAAACAAAGAGTGTTTAGACTACACAAACAAAGTAAAGATTGCAATTGTATTCATATTCAAAAAAGATAAAAACAAAGAAAGTGAAGATTGAAATTGTATTCATATTCAAACAAGTGAAGTCGTCGAAGAAGAGACAAGAAGAGAGAGTTTAATGAAAGTTAAAATTATTATCAGAGAAGGAGTGTAAGGAAGTAGGGCAACAGAAATCAAGGAGATGAGAGAAACTGAGGACCACCAGATGGGAGAAAATTAGGGAAAAAGGAAGATTAGATTAGGTTGTTTTTTTTATTTTTCTTTTAATATTAATTAAATTAATATGACATAAAAAACTATGTACACTTGACATCCTTGTGAAATTTATAATAGCTGACATGACTTATCACATTAGAAGGATGAAAAAAGTGCACCAAAAGCTAGTTAACAAGAAAAAGGACCTTCCCTCTCATTTTTCTATCTTGGAGTCTTGGTTCAATTCATTCCTTTCTCGCCCTATCTTACTTTATTAATAACAATAAATAATGAAGTAGTTAATCCTATATTTCGTATAGCAAAAAACGTCTGAGGGCATAGAGAACCTTAATAGGGATTTCTTTAAGGACAAGAAGCTCCAATTTAATTCAAGTTAGAGAGTGAGTCAAGATAGTCAGCGATTGAGCTAATTTTTCTGCATTGATTTTTATAAGACCAACTCATTCAGGGATCCTGAAGGGCACACATGGAAACTATGACACCAAACTGGTCACCACACAGGTGAAAACAACTTGTTTGGACTAAACTATCGACAATACAGAGTCGAATTGGAAGTATGTATACCTTAAGTAAGGTCCAAGTATGATGACAAGACAACAAAGCCCTCTCTAGCTCTCCTGGCTCACGGGCACAACTCCCATCTTTTCTCTTGGGAACCCTTACTTCTCTCACATACTCTTACTCGTCATTCCCAGTTAAATAATTTAGTAGCAGCGGAAATTGTTTAAATACAGTACCAGACTGTCATAGATTTTCTGATACACAAGATCCTCAGAAGAGACGAGTATAGAGCATACTCATTCTACACCAAGACAAAATAGGAAATATGACTCAGGTCTTTAAAGCTTTCAAGAAGGAGAAGAGGCTTAGAAAACAAACTTCATTAAACTTCAAACTTTTTACAAAAGACTTCACCAAAATAAAGTAGAGGATGAAGCATCGTAGAGGGTGAAGCGTGTTTACAACAGAAGGAAAACCTTGCTTTTATAGGTGAAGTAAAGGTCAGAAATGTAAATCTACCTAAAGACATAATCATGACAACTTTTGAAAAGAAAGCTAAAGTACAATGATGACTACTTTAGAAAAGAAGACTAATAATGCTACCTAATCTTATCAAAAGGAATCTACTTTTACAAAAGTTAAAAGGTGAATAGTACCCTACTTTGCAAAAGTCTAAAAGTGAATGATGAGAAGATGAAATCTTGAATAGTAAGTTGATGTGACTTGTGGGACCATCTTTTTCAAAAGTCTCCAACAATGGTTGCCTTAAAAGATGTGCTTTTAAGGTCTTCAGTGAAATGATTGTCTTATTAGGATCCAAAGTATCCAATAAATTATTTGTCATGAATTGATTCGAGTCATGATTGTTTTATTAGGATCCAAAGTATCCAATAAATTATTTGTCACAAATTGATTCATGTCATGATTGTCTTATTAGGATCCAAAGTATCCAATAAATTATTTGTCACGAATTGATTCGTGTCATGATTGAAGATTGGATGGAGAGTCTGAATCATCTGAATTTTCAGTATCTTGTTATTGTGTTTTACGTTTTTTACTGGGGCTAAGCGCATATGTATGAAGGTGATGCAGGAATTGATTTAACTCATCTTCATTAGGACTATAAGGATCATCATTTAGGTCTTGAGCATCCTGAAAAGTTGAGTTAGATGGTTGTGAAGGTCCTGCAATATCTGAGATTGTATCTTCTGTGTCATATTGAGGACTATTGGAACCAAGAATGTCGACTTCTGGTGCTTCTGATTCACCAGGAATAAATTCACTCGGATATGGTCCAATAGAAGTAGAAAGAACTGGTGTATCTGGAAAGTGATTAATCTCCTTAAGAAAATTACTTAGAGATTAAAGCACATTATCTTGATGTCATGGCCAATATAAAGATGTGTGATAATGTTGTACACGTTGTTCTGTGTAAAGAACATCAGTATGTGTTTCTCTGTATGGATGATGAAGAATGAAGAAGTAATGCGTTGATTGTCATCTAGCTGAAGCAGTCTATAGACGATGTTGTTGAATAATTACAAAACATTGATGCTTCTATTGATCTAACGGTTGAAATCATTCCTCTAACAGTTGAAACCATTCCAAAAATTTCCATAGTAAAGAACTTCCATTGTTCAGATCACAGAGATTTTGGTACAACTGAAGAGGTGATATGGTAATAGCACAATCATAAAGGGTAGAGAGTGCCCACATATACCATAAAGTGTTTTCAGATATATGATCTTGAAGGAAAGTCACATTAAGGTAGGGTGCTTTGAGGTTGAACATAGTGAAATTTCCAAGAGAATTATGTTCACTCAAAAATTGATGCAAGTAATAGAGTAAGCCAATATGAGCAAGTGAGGCAACTTCAGACACACTAGTAAGATTACTAGCTACGGAAGGGAAAGATTTCTTTGTAAAAGCAAAGAGAGGTTGGTTTGCCGTCTTTTTGTGATTTTTGTGAAAAAATTATGAAAAAACAAAAAACTCTATGAAGCTATTAGGCTGAAGAGAAAGAGGATACTTATAGTGAAAAAAAGTATATGGTGACCATGGAGGATGTTGTCGAAGTAGTGTAGATAAAGTTGTAAAGTCAGCACCAGTCTATAAGACACGTAGTCTATTATCAAGAATCTTTAACGGTGGAAAATCTTGACAAATTTGCTTTAGATGCTTGACAACTTCTGTTTGTTCCTTTGCCCAAGATGGTGGATTATTTTTCAAAAGCTTAGATAAGCTTGAATTATATGCAACCATGTGTCGTATGAAATCTCAAATATAATTAACAATTCCAAGGAATTGTTGTATTTGTTTAATAGTGAGATATTCATCTAGAAATTGCAATAGTTCTTTTACAATATGTGGACCTGGCTGGTAGAATCCATCTTTGAATTGCATACCTAAGAATTCAATTACTGTAGTGCCAATAATGCTTTTTGAGGCCGAAAACATAATGTCATACTGTTGAGTGAGATGCAAAAATCTTTTCAGAAGGGCATATGTTTCTCATGGGTCTTTGAAAACAGTAAGATGTCATCAATGTAAATTAGTGCATTGTTGAGGATATGCTCATAGATCTTTGTAATGGATTTTTGAAACAGAGATGGAGCAACTTTAAGTCCAAATGGCATAATGGTCCATTGGTACTGTGCATTAGAAATGCAGAATGCAGTCTTATGTTGTTCTTTTGGGTGAATACCCAATTGCCAAAATCCTACCTTAAGATCAAACTTTGAGAAGATAACATCTTCTTTAAGGAATAGTACTTGAGTACTTATCTTTGGTAAAGGAAACTTGTCATCCTACAGGAAAGCATTTAGAGGATTATAGTCAATGACTAATCTCTATTTTCCATGTTTCTGCTTTGAATGTTTGTTGACATAGAAGACTTTACAAGCCCAATCTGACTTTATGGGCTCGATAAGTCCTTGCTTCAAAAGGATTGCGCACTCATGAGAGCTTTAGATCATCAGGATTCATTCCTAGATGTGTGGCTTCTATAAGTTTGATATCCTCGTTCTTCTTGAAAGGTAGACTTATAAAAAAGTCAGCATTTTTTCACAGAGGATATGGGTAAGTAAACTGCACATAAGATTTTGGACAGTATTCCAACAGTTTATCTCGAAGTGCAGTGTAATGTGCAAGAACCTGCGTTAGTTCAAACACATTTTTTATTTCAGTGTATGGACTAAATAGTGATCAATACCTGAGGCCTGTGGGTAGGATCTGCAAAGGTGATGCTTTACTATATGTATCCATACCAATTAGAATGTCTGGGCCTAGTAGATTGCTTCTAAGAACTTTAGTCCAAACTGTATATTAAGGAAAGAAGCGAATGTCTATTCGTCTTCTTATAATCAACCCAATCTTAAAGGAATTACCATCAGCAGTAGTAAAATATTCTTCATGAGAAGTCCATGCGTCAGATGATAAGATATTAAGCTTTATGATCATACGACTAGATTCAGTATCCATAAATCCAATAGCCTTGGTGGGCTTATCATATTTGTCCTGTTGAAAGAGTTGGATCTGGACGTAAGGTCTTTGTATTGGTGTACGATCTAGTTTCAGACAAGTCTGCTGTAGCATGTATAGTGAATCATCGTCTGTAGAGGCAGATGAAAGAGATGATTCTTTTTCAGATGTAGATACAGAGATAGCAAACTTGGTATCTTCGTCTTCTTGAGATTGCTCCTCAATTAATTCCTCAAAGTCATTGTCAGAATGGATTGGCAAAACAGATTTGAGCTATTTCAACAACTTGAGATCTTTCTTTGTATTGTGAGGACATTTATTTGCAAAGTGTCCATGTTGTCCACAGAGAAAACATCGAGTAGGCTTCTATCGATGTGAGGACCTTTTGAAGAACCAAACAAATCTTCTTTTTGTATCGTCGTTATTCCTTTCATAGGATTCTTCCAAGGCTTATAACCTTCTTTCTTTCTGTGGATCTTTCTCATAGGGTAGACTTGATGCAGATGAGCTTTCTTCTTGCTATGACACTCACAAGTCTTTTTATCTTTGCATTTGATCTGGAGATAAGGCTTCTTACAAGTCTGTTTGAGAACTGGTCCGCCTTTTATGATATTCTTGAACAAGGTATGCTGATCACATAACTTATCAAGAGAAGCTAATGCAAGTTGATAGATTTCTCCAAGAGATATTGTTGATATGTCTCGTTGTAGAGAAGCTATGGTTCTTTGTAGTTCTGGTTGTAATTCATAAGGAAGGGATGATATAAAAGTATATCGAAGATTAACATCATTCCATCCATTCAAGAGATAACACCTTTCTGTCATTCGTTGGTAATGCTTCAAGATATCACGCTTATCAAGAGAACAACATTTCATAGTGAAGTATTCTTGACGGATTTGTTTGTCAATGAGCTAAAAATCACCATTGAATTCTTTGTGAAATATGCCAAGTAGTGCTCCAGTTGTAGTGACTTGAATGTACTGAAGGCGTTGATAATCATTAATACTTTGCCGCCATTCTCGCAAAGTATCAGTGAAACGAGATGTGAATTCAGACAAAATATCTGGCAAGTAATAATTTGATATGGTCATTTGAAGATCAATCTATGTACTGAATTTATGTATTCTATCCCTGTATTTTTTAAGGGGTAGATCATCGAATGTAAACCAAGGTCTTGAAGTAGGTTTGGTTGTAATAGGCTGCACAGGCTCAGTTAGTGTAGCTCGAGGTGCTGGTTCAGGTCTAAAAGGTTCAGTACCTGTGGATTCCACTTCACTAATTTCAGGATCAACTTCAGTATATTGAGGCCTAGTCATCAAAACAATAGATAATTTTGAAAGGTCAGCAAACTGTGCTGAAGAATCAAATGATGGTTCTGAAATGTGTTTAGATGATGACTCAGAAACTAGTAACTCAGAGACTAGTTCAGATGGTGTTGCAGAAACTTCAGATGTATTGACAGATGCGTTAGAACTAGCTTCTGTATGATCTGATTGAGAATTTGAATCTTCTGCAAGAGATTTAGAGGTTAGAGTTGCAAGGAACTCTGTCTGTTTAGCTTTTTCCTTCCCAATAGAAGAGGTGGAAGGTTGAACTTTTAGTAGAGACATTGGAGGTGTATGTATCTGTAACGGTTTACTCCACTAATTGACTAGTTCAAATGGTGTATATGAGGTTGATGACTCAAGAACCTCTAAAGACTCAGAAACTCTTTGTTTAGGCAAATGATCAAATTTTGCCTTGGTTTCGACTTTTTTGGTTTCTTTGGAGTTGTCTGAGGATATATGTATTGTCTAATCAAAGGATAATTGAATTTAAATACCTTTAATTAGTCAGCTTCTTCTGGATACTTCTGATACTGAGGAGTCGAATACGTTGACTGTGTATTTGGAAAGTCTGTTGAGGATGAGCCATAGATTATCCTTGATTGTGCAGAATGCATGTCAGCTTCCATTTATTGCACAATTCCTTGTATCTCTTGTATCTCACGAACTTTAAAGTTAAAATCATGCCCCATATAATGGGCAGAGATGTATTGTCGAAGTTCAGCATCAAGATGCTGAATCTGAGCTTTGTATGATTGATACATCTATTGGATCTGTTTAGAAACTGCATTGACTTTAGTATGAGTAGCATGGTTTTGTTGATTGATTCCATCCAGCTTAGAATCAATCCTTCTCAGAACTTTGTTTTGTGCTATTGTGTTGGATATTTTCCAGTTGAAAACTTCATCAGATGGATTTGACACAAATGTTCCTTGTGAAATAATTCTTGTGGCTTGGATGTAAGGGTTATAGACAACCCACTGTGAATCGTCAGTACTCCTGGTTAATGAAGGAAAGTCTTCCTCGTATAGCTTTGTCATCATACAGGGTATAGGAGTAGGAGTCATAACAGGAACTTCTGGCTTAGATCTGTATGTAGATCTACATGTAGACGACTTCAACATCTCTAGTACAGATTTAAGTCTGGATTGTTTTATCAGTAGACCTGTACAAGAGCTAGAATCGTCTGGATCTGGGTCATCTTTAAGGGGATGATATTCACAAGAAGGCATACAACAAGGTTTTGGCTTTTTCTTCTTCCTTCTCCTTTTTGAATAGCGATCATCATCATCATCACTATCTGACTCAGGATTGAGACAGATCTCACAATTTGGTTCATACATGGATGGGTTGATGTCCCATACAAAATGTCCACGATGATGACTGATATAGACTGGACCTCTATTAGATTTAAAGTAATGAACAAGAGGACCAGATTTACCTTCCGTATGAGAATATAAGGGCTGGATCATAAGGATTTTCCCAAATGTTGAAGGTCCTGTTGTATCTTCATTGGGCCTAGCATAGATGGACTTCAGAATCGAAAGAATCGTCGTATAAAAAGAGTGTCGATGAGGTGCGTGGAACACCTTTTGGTAGTTGATGATCCATTTAGTTGGCATCAACTTTTTAAGCTTCTGTACTGGTAGTTGTTTCGGGATCTGAATGATAGTGGTTTGATCATTAGAACGATCAGCAACCATGTATAGTGCATCCGAAGTGAAATTCGGGAAGTTAAGGTCCAAAGCATGATTTTGTAGACGATAGATCATCTGGTGATGTAGAGTAGCCATGATGGCTGTAGGATCTTGACCTACTCCAGTGATCTGGATCTGAACTTGTAGTCGTTCAGACAAGGTATGATCATCCATCCTGATGTTCAAATCAGGTGCTATGGTTAAGATGACACTTCCGTTGTTGAGCGTTGTCAGCAAGGTACCAATAAGGATATTTTGGTACATTATATAGGCACTGTTTAGAAGAGATATCCTGGCTGTCGCAAGTATTTCCTTTCTTCCATAAAGTTTAAGAACAAGTCGTATAGTTCCAACATGAAGATATGTATGATTTTGCTCCCCCCATAAAGAGATTAGTTCTTTAAGGATTTCAAGCTTTACGTATTGTTCTGCAGTGGTAGATCTGAAACCACACTGTTCCAATCTGGAACTTTAGATGATTTCTTTCACGAGAGATATAGAAGTAAACAAAATACTACGAATACTTCTCGTTCAAGAACGGTTGCGAGAATAAATATTATATGGACTCAACAAAGGTAAAGAAGACTCACAAATACGATTTTCTACAAGTACAAGAGTAATTTCTACAAAATTTTTGATTTTGTTTGATAACACACACTTTATACTATAAGGTAAAGAAGACATAGACAAAGTTGAAGATAAATGAACAGGGTCGGAAGACAGTGTTTCCATACTTTCTTATAAGTTCTCTCCTTGCTCACTTCTCTGAACAAGATTCAATATTACTCTCCTGACAAGATATGAAGGTTGACTATGTTTCCAAAGTTAAACCACACATTGTGGAGTAACTCTCTGTAGCAAAGTTACTAATAGGATCATGGTTTAGAAAACCAAGGAGCACAGTATAGCGAACTATACTTGACAAGAACAAAAGTTCTGACTCTAATACTACTTAGGATATCACTACCAGGGACCCAGTAAGAAAGGTCTTAATCCTACCAAACGAGTCCAAAAAAAAAAAAAAGAGGTCTTTGTATTTTGATAATTATCTAAGAGTCATGTTTGTCTTTGGATGCTATTAATAAATTATACGATAATAGTTTCTCGCTTGAAAAGTAATAAAAAAATGGCTAGCTCAATTATTAACGAAGAATTTAATATTGGATTATTTGTGTGAAAAATAAAATATTTGAATATTTTATTATATTATTTCAGAATTTAAGATATAATTTAAAAATTCAGTAAAATTTGTTTTTTGGTAGTTAGGTGTAAAAGAATTGGTTTCCAGATGAAACACGTAGCAACACAAAACTGGGGCTTACTACTGGAATCTTTGCTCAAACTCAATCCATGTCATTTTCCGTTAAAACCTAAACCCCATGCTCCTCAGAAACCCTAAATTGTCAAATTATCTAGTCACAATCTCGCAAAATCCGTTCTTTTTTCTCCTACTCAATGAACCGAGATGCTCTCCGTACACTTATGCCCAGACACAGAACTATGTGAACGTCTACATGAAATGGAAGAAAGACTCCTATTATGACTCCATAGAGCACATACACAAGTCTACAGAACTCAAAAAGATAGTATCTTTTAAAAATGTTATAGCCGGAGAACCAGATGGTTGCATCCCAATCTCTTTTGTTTCAAAAAGGGGATCGGAGTTCGACCTTAAGATTAAGGTTGCTAGATTTTTGAGGCTGTACCCATCAATCTTTGAGGAGTTTACTGGTCCCCAATACAATTTGCCTTGGTTCAGACTGACCCACGAAGCTGCTGATATCGATAGTCAGGAGAGAACAATATTCGAGGAATGCAAAGAGGATTTGAAGGAAAGATTGAAGAAGTTTATATTAATGAGTAAAGGAAAAGTCTTGCCTTTGAAGATCATACAAGAGATGCTATGGTATCTGGGTTTGCCTGATGATTTTCTGCAACACCCAGATAAGAATTTCGATGAATCATTAAGATTAGTGGAGCTGGAGAGTGGTTTAAAGGGTTTAGCTGTGGAGATTAACGAAAGGTGCTTGTCAGTGTTGCAGAGAAATGCAATGAAACAAGGGGTATATTCTGGAGAAGCGACAGAGGCAATTACATTTCCTTTGTTTCCATCAAAAGGTGTGAGATTGAAAAGGAAGATTGGTGATTGGCTAAAGGACTTTCAAAAGGTTCCATACGTATCACCATATGAGGATTATTCACGTTTGGATCCTACCAGCGATGTTGCAGAGAAAAGGGTAGTGGGATTTCTTCATGAGCTACTTTGTTTGTTTGTTGAGCATTCTGCGGAAAGAAAGAAACTTTTATGCCTGAAGAAGTACTTTGGGTTGCCTCAGAAAGTTCACAAGGCTTTTGAAAGGCATCCGCATATGTTTTATTTGTCATACAGGAACAAAACTCGCACAGCTATACTTAAGGAGGCCTATTGCGATGAAGCGGCTGTGGAGAGACATCCCATGCTGGAGGTCAGGAAGAGGTATATTGATTTGATAAAAGCTTCTGAAAAAATTCGCAGAAGTGGAGGGGTCGACTGTTCATAGGTCGGCGCAAGATTTGGATTTTAATTGTATTATTGAGCAAAGAAGACTTTAATGCTAAATGCTGATATACAAGTGGGCGTGTTAAAACAGAAGATAAATTTAGGTACTCACTCTTATCAAGGACGTTCTCATGAAAGCCTACACAAATTCATGAGCATTTGAGTATGTAAGCAATCAAGTTTATGAGGTTGTTACGTTTCTTCTTTCTTAAATTTGCACGAAATTGTATTCAATGCAATAAATCGTATAATAAAGAAAGTAACTTTGATGGAATAAGTTGAAATATAACAATATGTTTGGTAAATTGAGGATATAATTAAGTTCGGGTATGCTAATTTTTCAAAGTTACCCTTCTTCCAGCCTCATCTGAAACCAACTTAGTTCTCACAAATCAACCACAAACCATTACAGTTGGCCTATATGAAAATCTCAGGAGTCCTTGTTCCTTAACTTTTAAGGATATTTTAACTATTAATAAATAATTTAAAGATAAAACAACGACACTAACTTTATATATATATATATATATATATATATATATTATGGATAGTTGTAAAGAACATAGAGCTCTTTTAGCCCACTCCATGTACTCTTTTTTGGTGATATATGCAACAAAAGAGAGGAGAGTATTGGGCAATGCCAAAACTATAAACAGGAAAACAGGCTTCCCAAATCTTTGACCTTTCACTGTTGGTTTGTTATACAGTCCGTACACACTATAAATGTGTATTTTGTACCTAGGAAGTGACAAGTAATTTGAAATGATTGAACTAATGTCAATAAAAGTATACCTTGCCTTGCCAAGAATGTCCTGTTAGTTCTGTCAAATGATGCTAAAACTAAACCGTTTGAAACGCCTGGTCTGAGCTCCTTTTCTTTCACACAGAGGACAGGGACACAGATTTTTACAACCAGATCAGATCTATAAATGATGTACAAGAACTGATTGAGCAACGAAATTCCGCTACTTTTAGGAAAAGAAAGTGCTACTCTGATTTATTAGGTGTCTCCAGACTCCAGAAATGGAATTGCCATGTAAAAACACATAGGTTAGGTGGGGGTCACAAGAATCACATGCAACTATCATCTTTGCTGTAAATTAACTTGCATCTCGATTTCTTTGTTCAAATGACATCCAAATAGAACAAGATGCAACTTTTTCCCATTTTCTTAACATTACGTTTATTTCCTCTTTACATACTATAGACAATTTTCTAGTATTTCCTGAAAGACTAAATAAGCCAATACAAACTGTCTCTATGATCTACCTACACTAGCCTTTCCCATGGAGTCCATTGAATTACATCAGATCGTATTTACACATATCAGAGATGAAATCATCTTATTCGGTAGGCCTGTTAATTTCATGTTTATTTACATCTAAGATCTCCGTCGAAAATAATTAACTGAGTTGATAGCTGATGAAAACCATCCTCTACGAATTAACACAGGAAAAAGAGAGTTACTCAGCATTTCCTGATTAAAATGTAATCTACAATCAGAATGATGATGATAATCCTATGCGCCTTTCTGCAAATCAAAGAAGATTGATAAGCAAACCAACTATAAATACTCTAGGAAAGACAAGCAGCAAGAAATATCTACTATAAAATTAATTTTTTGTGTACAAGCAAGGATCTCTAACCTCCAGTAACGATGAGCTTCTCTACACGTGAAACAATATGTTTACTGTAAGTGAACCTCTTTAGTGAATTCAAATGAACCTTGATACGGGAAAGAATTATCTCAAGATTTTGGTCATCACAGGTTTCAATAACCTTTTGCACAACGTAATTTCCAAAAGGATCTTTCATCATGGCCTGCAGTTTCAAGTTTAAAAGGAACAAGTTAATTCGTCAAGTTTCAAACTCACAAGAAAAATGCACCAAAGGTGAAATTGTTCCCACTAATCAGAACACAGAAAGTTCAAAAACCGTGCTGACATCTATGTTTAAAACTCAATTATCTATTTAATTATAATTCACAGGATTACTGGACTATAGATGATGAAACATATGCATTAACTAAGCTGTTGAACTTATGGCTAGTTATTTGAACGAGGTTGAATTTTTAAGTGGTGGAAGAACAGTTTGAGTTTATGGTTAATGGAAGAATGATTTTATTGGGTGATTGAAAAATTTCGGAAGTCAGAAATTACAGATTGCACTATCTCGTATTATTGATAGAATATAGATTCACTGCTAAACTCTATTTTTGATGGGTTATTGCACAGTAGAACAAGGCCAATTAAGTGTCCTGATTTCTTTTTCTTATGCATTTTAAATGTATACTAAGAATCTATACTCAACGTGGTGGCCCCAACCTGCAAGGGCTCATTTTCATCAGTGGAACCAAGCATCTCGTTCACCAGGAGTTGACGCTCCTCAGCACTACCAAAAGTCAAGCACTTCTCAACAACGTTGGAAGCAAATTTCTGCTGACTCATATTTACTATTTGTCCTGCAAGCTTGCTAATGATAGCAGACCGCTGATTTTGGTTACCGTGCTCCAGAACATGCTATCAAGCAAAAGAGAGAAGGTCAGTCTCATGAGCATGTACAGGGTAGAACAAGTATGGTTGAACATGAGCATTCAAAAAAGCAATGAGCCACCTAAGAAAAATCATGCCCATATTATTTTGAGATAAACTTAATATGCCAAAACCAATCAACTGTAAAAAGGACTTCTGTCCACTCAAGTCAATATTAGGACAAGAAAAAAAGAGAGTCCTACCTGAATAACATAATTGCCGTACTGGTCTTGTGCCAGAGCACAAACAGATTGCATAATTTCATCCATAATAATTTGCTGGGTCTTCAAATTTTTACAATGTTCTAGGACCCTCTGTGTCAGAAGAAACAATAAATCACTAAATAATTTTTTTGAAATAAATAAATAAATAAATAATTGATAAAGCTGAAAGAGTAAATCTGCACAAAGCCCAGAGATTCCTAACCTGAATGACACGACAACCATAAGGATGGGTGGAAAGTGTCACAACTTGTTCATAAAAGGATGAGATGATAAACTGAATTCGATCTTCAGGGACACACTCTATACATTTCTGAATAACATGATTACCATTCTGATCACGAACACATTTCATAATAGAAGCATCAAGCTCTTCCACGATTTTAGTTTGGTGATTTACATCAATCACCTCCAATGCCTATGGTAAAAATAAAATCACCAAAAACAGGTTCAGATTCAAAACATTAAAGCAGTTAACAAGTTCAGAAGACATTAGGTGAAACAAAAACCAAAAGAGCTAGCACTACAAGTGAAATGACTGTTTTCTTATTGCACTTGCATTGACTGATTTCAAGGACATAGCACCTGTCTTATATGTAACATATCAAAGGTAACTTTTTTTTTCACTTAATACAACAGAGCAGCACATTTTGTGTTCAATCACGTGAAATCAACCCTCAACAAATTGTGATCAGATGCAAGCACAGGTGTACATAAAATTATGATTAAGTGGCTCTAGAAGGCACCTTTTGGATTACTCTGCACCCATACATTTGAAGGCTGAGTGGCAAGACATGACCAGTAAGTTGGCTGGCTAACTCCAATCTTTGATATTCTGTACTATGCTCAAAAAACTGCACATTCAAGAACATGAATGTAACTATGAGATAGATGATAGCAACTTGGCTGCTATATTTCCAATTAAGAAGAACATGCCTTCTGTATGACGTAATTTCCAAACACATCAGTCATCAAGACATGCGCATGAAGAATAATCTCTGGGAATATTTTGTCCTTTTCTTCAACCGTGGCAAGTTCTAATTTCTGTTGAATAAAGCGACTACCATACTGGTCCATGCTGCATTTTCAATTTCATGCAAGAAAATACGTTAGACTTAGTACATAAATGCCTCAGGAGTGAAATAAAAGTTAAATCAAGTGATGGCATTACCTGAATTTAGCTACATGGTTAACAATGTCTGAGAGTTCAAAGGACTTTGTCTTGCTGGTCTTAAACTCATCTAATAAAGAGGACACATATTTCTTTTCCACATTGATGCGAGTATCAGAGTTCAATGAACCAGTGGATAGTGCCTTTGAGTTTCTCATCGTGGAATTAAATCGTGCAATTTGCTCATTCTGAAAACTTCCAGATCTGGCAGAAGGAAGTGCAAAACTTGCCACAGAGTTTCCTGAATATGACATTTGGAGATCATAGGATGGATTCTTATAGTAACCTTGATTCAAACTGCCAGAGTCAAAAAATGGTCCCTCAAATTGTTGCTTCTTTTGAGCAAGTAATGACTCAAGATATGCGTTCTGAATCCCCTCTATACCTCTACTTGAAATGCCTAAGTAATTTCTAATCTGAGGATCACTTGAAGTACTCTCGTTGCAAGTTGCATTATCAGAAGTCCTTTGCAAATATTGACAATAGTGTGGCTGCACATCTGAAGAATGAATGCCACTATCAACTTGATTTCCGAGTTTATTCAAAGATTTTCCAACTCCAGCACCACCTAAAGTAGAACCAGAAGCAAAAACAGAAGTTCAGAACAGTATGCAGACAAGTATTTGAAGTTCAATAAAACTATAGATATAACCTGAATCAAGATCACTCTTGATTACTGTGTCCAGCTTTTGATTGAAAGAATAGGCACTATGCGTATACCCACCGAACTCCTTACTTGAGATGTTCGTATTTTGTTGACGGGCATTTGCTCCTTCCGAACTTTCAAAGCCTAAGGAATTCATTTTTGAGTGAAGATTGACCGAGGATAAAGTTCTTCTCGGGATAAGAATTTCCCTATTAGAACCTACTCTAGAAGAAATAAGGTTTTGAATGGCCCTGTTTCTCCTTGATACATCAGTGGAGTTGGTGGAAGATGAAAAACATTGAGCATTCGACTGGCCAATGAGTTGCTGTGGAAGACTTTGGTTATGACCATTGGGAATGTTAGAAAGATAATCTGGCTGATTATTTATATCTGGTTGAACCTGACCTTGGATATGACTATACTCATCGGCATGTCTGACATTTGTGAGGCTTAAAGTAGACAATGTACCAGCAATTTCACCAAGCCCAGCCAAGCCAGAGGAAAGAGTGTCTTGGACAGTTGTGCGAACTACACTCCTATTCTCAATGAAGCCACTTCTGCTTCCCACAGGAGGAAGACCAGAGTTAGACAACCTTGCAACTAGCAACTGTTCAGATGCTCTGCTTCTTGACAGTGGTGAACCCTGAGCATATGCCAAAGAATGAGAAAGAGTAGAACCTTGAACTCCCACCAAGCCAGAGGAAGCTGCTCTGGAATGCAAGCTCTCCACTGATCCCCCCTCATGTATGCCAACAAGACAGGGATCAGACGTATCCATGATATTACCAAAGGAATTATGACTTGCTGCCCGTGAGAAGTGAGCTGATATTGGAACAGGAGGTTCAATTCCATCCTACAAGAAATAAAATACTCCACTTAATACTCACACTTTCAAGAATTGACTCTTAAGGATTAGTAGTAAACTGTGTTCTCAGACATCAGAACAATAAAAAAGCTACAATATTAACATGAAAAACCACCTGCACAATGACAATATATAAACCCTATGATATTTCTACAATAATATAACCCAAATGTCAAAAAAAGAAAAATCTTTTGGAGATTTTCTGATAATTAGAGCAGACCCTAAATGGGAGATAGCTAATTACAAGAAGTGTCAACTAAGTTGGTTCATATTTTTCAAGAAAGGTTTGCAAGTGCGATCATATTAGAGCTCACCAAGAAGTCTGCATATTATAATCCCGTGGACAGAAGTCAACAACTTTTTTAACACAAGATCACTTCCTAAAGATGTTTCTGCAAAAAATTCCGTGTCATCCAATAAAGGAGAAAAACTAAAGATGGAAAGAGACAGAGAGATGCATCCGTACACCCCTAAAGATTAGCATCTAATCACTTACACTTCATTCAGATGGTCCCAACATACTTTGGAAGTTGAATAATGGTTTTCTTGAATTAAAAGAAATAGCAAGTCAATTAACTAAGTCTTATCGTGGACTCTTTTAAGTTCTCCGAAAAGATACAGTTCCCTAACTAGGACAACTAGTAAAAGTTTGCCTTCCAAATGAAAGCAAAGAAGCTAACTGTTTCACAACTCATAACCAAAAAAATATAGTTCATCCATGGAATCCTTATCAATGAATTAACAAACATTTTATGCACAATATAGATGAACTTTATGGTAATTCAAAAGGTGATGCAATTGTTAACATGCCAAAATATGCAAAAGATGGTGATGCCCGTGATCCTAGGGTCAACAATCACCTTGAAAATAATTCCCGTAACGTTCAGACAAAAGAAGAATATGAATTAACATCTCCAGCCATTAAAATGCAAGAAGTTATCTGAGCACAATAATGGCTAGGTGGACTACCTGGAGAATGTCAGCAAAACTCTTCCTCCTTGGACCAGGCCCAGTACCCTGCAATCCAATTACGCAATCTGAACCTCTATCTCGCCACTCAGAAGACCGACCAGATAGATTGCTTCTGTTGGGATTCCTCACTTCCATTAAATCATTCTCCATATTCTGAACAGAACATCCTGGCTCTATTGTCAACAATGATGAATTTTGACGATTATCAACTAACTTATTTCTGAAGTCTCCTATACTGCCAACCGATGACCCAACACCCTGAAACTTCTGCTCAACACGCCAATCCTCCTTTGATATCAAAGGTGGAGGTAGCCTCGGGTTTGTGTTATCGTGTGAATAATAATAGGAAAGATACGCTGGATGCAACCGAATCTCATCCTCCGTCAAACCTAGATTACTAACTCTATCATTAATGTTGTTATTATTAATGAAACTGCAGTTCCCGAAAAGACTACCCACAGCACTTAATGATCCTTCAACCGTGGGCGGAGCACTACCGCTCCTATAAATATTAAGATTCTTGTCTTGACCCAATATGCGCTGACTTCTTCGTGCTTGCAGAATCAATTCCAGATCATTTTGCAAACTTTCCTCCAAATTAGCACTGCTCCCTTGCAGATGATCACCTAGGGCTGACATCATGCCAGGGTTGCTCCCAGTGACCATCTCCCAAAACTGTAAATCCCCCTAAAAAGGAAAACTGATACAAATGAAAAGAGCAGATACTGTCAAGAAACAGGCTGAAATGAAAAGGATGAAGTTAAAATGTCATTCATAAGGACGTAATTTCTCCATCATAAACACCCTAGAACAGAAGAACCAATCAAACAATGGCGATCGACTGCACAACTCAAAATCTCTAGATTCCTAAAAGGACCATTAACCCAACATATAACAATTTACATTCACTCACTTAGATGAAAACAACTCAAAATCTCTACATTCCTAAGAGGACCATTAACCCAACATATACCAATTTCCATGCCACTCACTTAGATGAAAACACATACACTTGATAAAGAATACACATTTCCAAACGAATTTACAAAAACTTGAGGCAATTGATTAAAACATAGATTCTGAAGGCAGAACTAGGAAATTTTCATATCAACCGGAAGCCGAACAAAGATGGTTCAATCAGAACAAAATAAAGAATTTATGATTGTATTCCCACGCTCGAAATTGAAGGGTTCGACAACGTAGGAAACTACACAGAATTCATCACTTCCATTTCAACAAATTTTGCGGCACTGGGACAAAACTTATGAGAATCAATCACCGAATACCTTTTAGGATACCCTCCGCATCAATTCGATGAAACTGTAAATTACCAACAAACCAATATACCCATCAGCGAATCCTTATCAAGAACGAAAAGGAAGAAGAAAAGTGGGGAATTTACGTGATGATGAAAACAAAAATCTTATAAAAGTTAGAGAGAGTTTATTTGAAAATGAAACGAAAAATCCACAGCCAAACGATGTCGTAGTGGCAGCTGTGGGAAGAATAATTTAAAATAATACGATATTTATTTAAATGTGTGCCTCTTATTTAGAAAGTCGTTCAAGTTTATTTTAGTTTGTTAGTTTTAGTTTTTGATATGCATCATACAACAAAGCAACTATAGTCTGTTAGTATCTTTGGGGAAAAAAAAAAAAAAACAAGGAGTCAAGACACTCTTCATTTTTTTTCTATTCCAAACTAATGAATGTTGGACGAAGTAAAATACACATAATTAGAGATCACAAGGCTTTGTCCAACTCCAGACCCATCAACTAGTTATAATTTCATAAATTTATACAATAAGTATTTATTCTTGTGAAAGGATGATTTGTTATTTTTAAATAATATAATTTAGAATAAAATTAGTTTATATTTTAATATACAAAATAATTAAATATATTAATTATTGTCAAATAATTAAATTACTACATATTTACCAATAAATATATTCTTTAAAGACTTAAATGAAAGTTAATTTCATTTAAAATAAATATTAATATAACAAATAGTTTTATATTTTTAAGATAAAATTTTTAATTTTTCGAACCATTTGAACTTTTGTAGGTAACGTACGTATCAAAAATATTTTTGTTTTGGCTAATTTAATAATAAAAATAAAAACAAGATTTTAAGCATATCTCGAAATAAAAAAGATTATTTTTTGAATTATATTAATTATTTTATTTTTATATATTTATCAATAAATATTTAGTCTTAACATATTTTTATTAAAAGTACTTAAAAAGATGTTAAATTTCATTTTAAATAGTAAGTTTAAAAAATATTTTTAAGATCGATAAAGCGTCTGTCTCAACAATTTTCAGATATATATTTTTTGTTAAAATAATTTGTTTTAAAATACCTCATATGTTACAAATACTTTTGTTACATTATTAATATATTAATTAAATAATATTTATCTAACTAATATTAAAGAAAGGTAACATTTTTGCGTCATATAAAATAAAAACAATATCTTAATCATATCTTGAAAACAAAATTTGAAATAGAAAAAACTAATTAAACAAATTCATAAAAACTATTTAATATGTTTCAAACGGCAGATTAAATAACTACAGCAGTAGTCATAAAAAGGATAATGATAAGCAATTAGGATTGCCTAATCTATCCACTAGGAAAATGACAAACAGCAGACAATGGAATTCATGCTGCTCAATCTTAAGTTACAATTCTAAGGCCAATTAAATTCTCAAAAAGCACGAGACAAGATTCTTTGTTTAGTTTTATAGTATTTTATCTTAGTTATTTATTTATACAGATTTCATGTTTATTTTTACGGGACTCATGTAGAGCTCACACAAATAAATGATTAAAATTTATAGGACAAAATAAAACATTACAAAATTGAACAAAAGAACTGAACTCAAAGATTACTGTATCCATGTCAACCTTAAGGCCATTCAATTGTTGGGTGTTGGAATTTACGCCAATAACAAGGGCCGATGCAAGTTACACGGTGCCAGACATGAAAGATTCATCGACAGATGCATGGTATGGAACAGTCAAGGATGATGTCACAGTTAACCCTTCAGGAAATTCTGTATACATCCACCAACTGCCAAACCAAGATACATTTTTCAGAGGAACAAAATGTTACGGATAGATCTTTCTTAGTTGCCCCAATTAGTAATAAACTCAGTAAATTAAGTTGGAAAATACAGCATTAAAAAAAAAGCCAGGATATATCACAAATACTTCTCACTTAATGAGGTATAAACAGTAGTTCTTCATGAAATTCATGCACACACACACCAATCATCAAATAAGACCTATAGGTCACAAGGAGGAAGGGTTGATGTAGTGTCAGGTAGAGTCCAGCAATCATACATCAGAATAACAAACGACACCGTGAAAATTTTGATCACTAATTTTGAGATCAAAATGAGAGATCGATCACTAAAGAACAGTAACTCTAATGTTATAATGATTTGAACTTCAACAACCAAGACATATCAACTCAGCATTTCTAGGCCACTTCAAGTCTGTAAACGGACGACCTCAATTCTGGCTTTTGAAAACAAATCCCATGTTTCATAGTGCTCCATGGAATATAGATTCACATGAAAATTTAGCACAGTTCATAAAACATGTATAAGAAAGATAACTGGCAACAATCAGGCTATTTAAGACCTCATATTTAAATGCACACAACATCATAGAAATCTTGAACAACCTTAATTGCACCTTTTTCTGTAGAAAAATCAGTTCAAAGAGAACAAATAAAGGCATTCATCCACAGAATCATTGCCTCTGGTACTCACAAGAAAGAACAAGATGCTGCAATAAGGCATGCTTACAAGTAGACAGTAGGCTCGATATCACAATCAGAAAATGAAATATATGAATGCAATACATATCCAATTGACATATCCGAAAGCTGTTGATTTATATGGATGAGTGTTTTATTAAGAGTTTATTAGAGGGGTATGAGTGTTTTATTAGGAGTCTATTAGAGGAGTATTTATTTTTAGTAGAAGTCTATTATTTTCCTTTTATTTCTACACTAGTTTTTGTTATAGTCACGTTAATAAAAACAACATGAATAGGAGTTTTTCTAAAAAAATCCTAAAACAGCTTGAATATGAGTCTTTCTAGGAGTTCTAGTTTAGGTGAAATTTGTGTTTATTTGCCTATATAAGGCTATTAAGTATGCAATAAAGTAAGCAAGAAGTTATTATAAAAATTAGCTTAGAATTAGAATAACTTAGTCTAATCTAATCTAGGTAGACCTTGTCCTCAACAAGTGTTGCCCGTTTTTATCAGCAAAAATATGTTCTGCAAGAAAGGGGTCCAATGTAAACAAAGGAAAAGAAGTTAACTTTCTTGAGAATCACCTTCGGACTCGATCCCAAGCACGGGCACATAACAATTTGGTATCAGAGCAAGAGTTCATGGACGAAACAAGTCATTTAGCTGAAGAGCAATCTTTGGTATTTTGGCAGATGGAATAGTGGATACGGGCATTAAAGATGAGGCAGCAAGAATTAAAGGCTCAAAACACAGAGATTATCTGCATGCTTGCAAGGTTGGAAGGTGCAAAAGCGAGCGAGTATCAGGCACCTTCACCACCATAACGGGAGGAGATGACCGATGGGGGCAGCGGGGCAAGAATGGTGCCTAAATATACTAAGATGGAATTTCCAACGTAGGATGGATCCATTGGTTTAGATTCACAAGTGTAAGCAGTTTTTCCTAAGCCAACAAACGATGAAAGGAGGAGAAGGTAAGATTGGTTGCCTTTCATTTAACGGGGGAGACCTAACTATAGTTCTTTCAAGTTGAACAAGAAGAATTAGGGATGCATTGGTACTCTTTCAAACACCATTGCATTATGAGATTCGACCCTCACCTTAGTAACAACCCTGTAGGAGAATTGATGAACCTCAAACAGACAGGGAGCGTAGAAGAATATCAATGCCAATTCCAAACATTGTTGGCTCGAACCATAGGGCTTCCATGAGACCTACAAGTAAATCTATTCACAAATGGGTTGATAGAAGGGTTGCGAATCGAGGTGGAGATGTAATATCCTGTTAATCTTAGAGTTGCAATGAACTTAGCAAAAACATGTGAAAGAAAATTGCAACGTATGCAGATGCAATACACCTAAGGGGTAAGAGGTAGCCAAAGCACCACCCTATGGCCATCTTCGCGGTAAGACAATAGTAGTAACAACATCAGCACGAGCGCAACCATACTTTTAGGAAGTAAGATAAACTCAGGGGCTAAAACAACAACCTCCAGTATAGCAAAGACTCCACCCCTATTGGAAGACGCTTAACTAAAGCAGAAATGGTTGAAAGAGGGGTTATGCTATAATTGCGACGAGTCTTATTCGGTGGGGCACAAATGTAAGAGATTATTTTAGATTGAGGTGGCAGATTCTGAGGAGGAAGGGGAGGAGATATCTTTGCATACCATCACTGGCATAACTTCTCAAGCTCGATGTCGAAGAGGGGAGTGATGATATGGATGAGTGTTGTATTATGAGTCTATTAGAGGAGTGTGAGTGTTTTATTAGGAGTTTATTAAAGGAGTATTTTATTTTTAGTAGATGTCTATTATCTTCCTATTATTTCTGCACTAGTTTCTGTTATTGTTATGTTAATAAAAACAGTGTGAATAAGAGTTTTTCTAAGAGCCCTAAAATAGCTTGAATATGAGTTGTTCTAGGAGTCCTAGTTTAGGTGGAACTTTTATGTTTCTTTACCTATATAAGGCTATTACGTTATGCAATAAAGTAAGCAAGAAGTTATCATAAAAATTATCTTAGAAGTAGAATAACTTAGTCTAATCTAGGTAGACCTTGTCCTCGACAAGTGCTGCTTGTTTTCATCAGGAAAAATAGGTTTTGCAAAAAAGGGGTCTAACATAAACAAGGGAAAAGAGGTCAACTTTCTTAAGAATCGTCTTTGGACTCAATCCCAAGCACGGGCACATAACCTTGATGCATGAAATTAGATAGATGGTGAGAAGTATAAAACACAAACTATATGCGACAGAAATGTGTAGAAAACCATGGAATAACCACCTAAAAGAAAGACAACCATTTGAATAGAGGAGATATGAATAATAAACAATGCAATTGGATCTTTTCATCTTTTATTCAATTTTTACATTTTTTACTTATTTGTTTAAGGTTAGCCATTTCTATTGAAATGGCTCTATTAAACATTTGAATAATCAACAAAAGCAGAAATAGAACATACTAGAATACTTGTCAGCGCAGTTACTCATGAAATAACTAGTGGTAACTTATTTAGTCGAAAGTTACGATGAATATTCTTCTTCCCAATGCTTTCTTGAATGTCTTCATATACCCTTTTAACCTTGAAATGGATTTGATAGCCACAGAAAGTTTCTCACGCCCATGTAGTGATTCACATAGCAAACAAGTGTGATATCGCTTAAAACATCACATAACATATCCTTCCTTCTCACCAACATAGTCAGTATGAGTTTCAGGACATAGTAGCACTCTTCAATAGCATACTTCACATAGTCATCTCTTGAAATTCTCTGCCACAATTCGTCCTGTGAGTTTATTTTCTACAGCAACATCTTTAGCCAAAAATATCTACACAACATAAAGAAAACCAAAAGAGAACTATGATAGTTAGAAAGATAGTCATATAAAAATTGCACTAAGAACCTCAAAATGACCTTGCTAGCAAGAATTTTGGGCCATTGAACCAAGGGAAGCTTATTATAATTTTTGGCATCAGAAGCAACTCCATTTCCCTGTTTTAAGAAAGAACACAAAACTATTAAAGTGGTTGTATGGTAGGACCCAAAAAACAAAAAGAACAAATAAAGGTGAAACGAATTTACAAAGTGAAATAATGCAAGGATCTCAACACTATTTCCTTAATAATTCAGTCTGTATTGTAACATCCCATTACCTGTGGGAAGGTTAAAATAGTAAATGTGAGTTATTTATGAGAGGCTTAGAAATGTTTTTTTATGCTCATGCATAATATGCTATACGCATATACATGAATAGTGAACTTATCTGCACATGAAAATAATTGTACATGCATTCATTAATAATTTCGGGTATAATTGGATTGATTTATGAATTTTTTAGAATTATGAATGTTTTGCATTGGAAATTTTACGGGTTACTAGAATTGTGATTTTTTGAATTTTTGTGAATTTAGGAATGAATTTTGGAAATTTTAGAAAATAGGAAAAAGAAATCAAATGAAGATTTGGAGATAGTTAGATTGTAAAGATGAAAGTTTAAGGGAGTTAGTTTCAAAAGAAACTAAGTTAGAGCTTAGGTATTAGGAAAGTGACAAGTGTCACTTAGGCTTTTTGTACTTTTGCTAGAAGTAGGTTATTGTTCTTTGAGAGTTGATAGGTTAAGTCATGTCTAAGTCCCTTCTTCATTATCATCTTCTCCAAATTTTCTTCCCATACACAGAGTTTTCCATCAAATACCTTATAAGAGACTTTTATGCTTTTCCTTTCCTACACCAAACCCACTTTGTCATTTGTGTCCTTTACTCTAAGAAAAACCAGAAGCTGGTCATTATACTCAGTGAAGTACGTAAATTGTGTAGAGCTTAGGGCTTGAAGATTTTGGAGTTTTCAGCAGGTAAGTAGTGAATAAATCCTTTAGAATTGGGGATTTATGAAATAAATTAGATAAGTTACTGTCATCTGCATGGAAAATGGCATTTACGTGTTTGTTCATAAATATTGTGTTGTTGGGGATGAAATTTGTTTTGGTTATAGTGTTAATTTAGTGTTTTGAAAGATTATTGGTGATTGGGAGTTGTAAAAGTGATTTTTGGAGTTGTAATGGAAGAGATAATTTAGGTGGAAGATGATTTAGATGTAAAATATTAAAAATTTGAAAATCTGGAAAAATGTTCACTGAGTATACTTCAGTCTTTTAGCCACAACGTTTTCTCTAGTTGTCTAAATAAGATGATTCTTGATTTGAATTAAACTAGAGATATATGGCTACATATCTTATGAAGACATCGAAATTCAATTCTATCTCTAAGAGTCTCAAAATTTCATGAAGTTGAGAATGGGGTGCAGTACATTGGGAGCTGAATGTAAAATTCATGTTCTGACTTCGGGAGAAAATATGGATTAATCTAGAAAGATTTTGGCAAAATTGCATTCTTGAGAGTTGTAGATCTTTCTTTTATCTTTCCAACGGTATATAGTATGAAAAGTTTGGACATCCGAGTCAAAAGTTATGATCTTTATAAGTGGCGATATTCTGGAAAGAAAAGTAAGATGAAGCAAAGTAAGACGAAATGAAAATAAGATGAAAGGAAAGTAAGACGAAAGGAAAGTAAGACGATACAAAAGTAAGGCTATACAAAAGTCAGGAGATAGAATTTGTCTTTGAGATCTTCATAAAAATTGTAGATCTCGAGGTCCTCTTTCTAATAGTCCAAAAACAAGATCAATCCGACATTTTTGTGAAAGTTATAGAAATTGCACCAAAATAGGTTCAATTTGATTGAGGTCTTAAACATAGTTGCTTCTTTTGGTCATAACTTCCTCTCTAGACCCCCAAATGACCTAATTCTTGAACCATTGGATTCATAAGACATTGCTCTACATCTCTACCAAAAATCATAGCCCTCTGAATCAAATTGAGAAAAGATTAAGTGAAAAAGTGGAACGGGTACAGTGAGTGTACTCCTAAATAGTATGAACTGGTGTTTTTCTACTGAACATACTTTAGTATTTTGATGATATCTTGATTTGTAAAGCTCCAAATGAGATGATTTCTGAATTGTGGTAAACTAGAGACATGGAGCTACAAATGGTGTGAAAAACTTGTAATCTAATTCAGTCTCCAAGATGTTTAAAATTCAGATGGAAGTTGTGCATAGTACATTGTTTTGGACAAGAACAGTCCAAAACTGTTTGAGGTATATCTTCCTATTTACTGAACCCAGTTGAGTGATTTTGGTGTCAATGGATTCATAAGACGTAGAGGAACACTTTTCTAGAAGAAAGTATAATATAACTACTTCAGCTTCACTTTCTGATTTACTGTGAATAGTAGACCCGAAAGGGTGACTTGGAAAAAGATGAGTTTTGATACGAGAATGATTTTGTGATGGAATTGATGGAATGATACCCGGGATTGTCGTGAACATACATTTTACATATTTCATTTCATTCATGTGCATTAATAAACACCTATGATTATGCAAATTGTGATATATGTGTATGTTATTTATTATAGAGGATCAACTGGAACGTCAACCCATAGACGTTGCCGGAACTTCTAGGCAATAGTTTTGAGAGCAACCTGTGAGTAACTTAGAGGGTCTCACTTAATTACTTGTTTGCCTAATTCATGTTTTGAATGATAAATGAATGTGCTTGATTGTGGATTCTGGACGGGAAGTCCAATGAGTGTGTAATATGGATGGGCAATATTGAAGTGCTGCTTGAATGTGAATGTAAAGACCTATGTGCTTTATAATGTGATTGATTGCAGTACATGCATTCCATTCATAAATGCATAATCAGATAATGGCAGTTGTGACCAGAATAGCCACCGATTAGAACTTAAAGCTCAACAAGTGAAACTGAGTCTCAAGCTCAAAAGTGATTCAGAGCCTTAGGCTCAACGTTTAATGAGCCCTATATGGGACAGTTCAGGCACTCGGTCACAACAATGTAATAATTGAAAAAGTGTCACATGAGCATTTCATATGCATCTTGTTAAGTATATTTGATGGAGTGAAATACAAAATTTGTTTATGCTTAAGTGAAAATGTGTTACTCATGTGAAATGCAAAATTGTGAAATAATTGTGATATGAATTGATGTGACGCATGAATTGAGTGAACCATCGATGATGGTTACCTCATTGAGTTCGCAAAACTCACCAAAATTCTAATGTTGATTTTTCAGGACCGAGAGACAACTCTAACTACTGAGAGGCTCTACTGCCGTGTAGGTTGTGATTTGGCAAGAGAAGTCATGGTTCAAAGGTCGATCAGCTGGGATTTTTGGATGGCTTAGATAGATTTATTATATTTCCTTCTTTCATATAGTACTATTGTATTAAGTTTTTGATGATGTACGTATGGAAAATGTTGAAAGACATAAAGTAGACTTCGATTTTGTGAAATGATATGAGGAAAAAGTTGGTTTTAAAAATATAATGTGATTTTCTATTGATGCTTCATAAGTGAATTTTGATATCATGCCATATGAGGTGAATGTAGTGATCGAACGTAGTGTACCCTTATTCTAAGGTATGTGCCGGAATGACCTCCGGGCGCTCCGATGGGTATCCCTAGGTAAGGGGGCGCTACATTTAGGTGGTATCAGAGCATGGTTTGGCATCTGTTGGGACATATAGAAATGTTAAGCATGAAATATCGTGAAAATGCAGATAATGATTGAAGTTATTATTTGTTATAGGTCATCAGATCTAGGTGATTAGATTGATCAACCACCTGACCAAGGATCGGTAGGAGCCAGTAGAGAGTCCTCTGTACATCGATCTGAGGAGATGTCTCCTAGAGTTCCCGAGAGAAGGACGAGGAGGTATGATAGGTTACGGAAGTAGGGAGCTATGGACTTCTATGGCAGCACAGACCCTGCTGAGGCTGAGGGATGGTTAGAGAGGACGGAAAGGGTATTTGATTAGATGGATTGCGAGCCAATAAGAGGTTCGATTATGCAGTGCCTTTACTGAAGGGCCCAGCATATCAATGGTGGAAGACTGTCCCAGGCAGTACCACCAGGCCTTGTCAGTTGAAGTGAGAAAACTTTCTAAGGGTCTTCAGAGACAACTACATGCCTAAGATCTATCTGGACATGAAGATGCAAGAGTTCTTGGAATTGAAGCAAGGTAGGATGTCAGTGGCTGAGTATAAGGTCAGATTTAATGAATTGATGGGTTATGCTACTGCTATGATCCCTATATAAGAAGACAAGTGTAGGAGGTTTGAGAATGGGCTTAATATGGAGATCAGAACAAGGTTGGCACGGTCAGATATGGGTACTTTCATTAAGTTGAGAGCTGCTTCAATTAGAATTGAACAGCTGATGAGGGAGAAACAAATTGAGTCTGGGTGATGGCCCAGAGGGAAGAGGTCTAGTGAGAGTCAGGGCAGTTCTGACAGGGGCTATAGTAAGCATCAGAACAGAGCATTCAGATTATCAGGTGGATCCAGGCAGTCAGGAACTGGACAGAGGGGTAGGTTTTCACAGACTGGCAGTAGAAGGGGTACAGCTCTGAATCAGTTTTCAGTTTGTGAGCATTGTGAGAAGAGGCATGGTGGTGAGTGTTGGAGATTGATTGGAGTTTGCCTTAAATGCGGCTCCATGGACCACCAGATTAGGGATTGTCCTGCTACTTTGGGGACTCAGTTTGCTGTCAGTGGGTGATTTGGGAGTAATACTACAGTCCAGCAGAGTAGAGGTGATGGACCTGGACAGAGAGGCAGAGGTAGAGTCAGAGGGAGAGCTGGGAGTTCTTCCATGAGGACTGAGGGACGGGGCAATCGACCGCAGTCCCAAGCCAGGGTCTATGCCATGACTAGGCAGGAGGCCCAAGACTCACCAGATGTGGTAGCAGGTGCGCTTATTGTGTATGACTTTGAGGCTTTTGCACTGCTAGATCCGGGATCCACACACTCCTTTATCGCACCGCATTTGGCATGTAGGTTGCATTGTGATAGGGAGTTACTACAGTATGGATTGGAGGTGAGTACGCCAATAGGTAATACTACAGTTATAGGCGAGGTTTGTAAAGGATGCTTGATTAGGATTGATCAAGCAATTTTGGAGGCAAACCTTATTATATTACAGTTGAGGCAGATAAATGTGATCCTAGGCATGGATTGGCTCACTGCCCAAAGGGCCGCCATCATGAACCGCTACACCAAAGAGGTAGTACTGAAATCTCCTGGTCAGCCGAGGGTAGTATTCAGAGGAATTAGTCAGGTAGTGCCAGCTAGAATGATATCATTCATGAGTGAATTAAGGTTGATGCAGGGAGGATGTGAGGCTTATCTGGCCCACATTATTGACACTAGGGTTGAGCAGAATGTACAGGACATTCCAGTGGTTAGGGAGTTTCTGGATGTGTTTCCCGAAGAGTTACTTGGTTTACCACCAGATCGGGAAACGGAGTTCACAATTAATATAGTTCTAGGAGCTGCTCCTATATCTATTCCTCCATATAGGATGGCACTTGTGGAACTGAAGGAGTTGAAGACTCAGCTTCAGGAGTTACTGGAAAAGGGCTTTATAAGGCCCAGTGTTTCCACTCCAGCGCTATTTATGAAGAAGAAGGATGGGACTTTGAGGTTATGCATCGATTATTGGCAACTGAATCGGGTGACAGTGAAGAATAAGTTCCCACTGCCTAGAATTGATGATTTACTTGATCAGTTGCAGGGAGCTCAGGCATTTACTAAGCTAGATCTGAGATCAGGATATTATCAGTTAAAGATAGCAGAGGATGATATCCCTAAGAGTGCGTTTAGGAGCAGGTATGGGCACTTTGAGTTTTCAGTTATGCCATTTGGGT
Source organism: Erythroxylum guanchezii (assembly GCA_025629825.1). Taxonomy (NCBI): domain Eukaryota; kingdom Viridiplantae; phylum Streptophyta; class Magnoliopsida; order Malpighiales; family Erythroxylaceae; genus Erythroxylum; species Erythroxylum guanchezii. The sequence continues at coordinate 17,251,266 of JAOTAX010000198.1, read as the reverse complement.
TAACTAATACCCCGACAGCTTTTATGGCCCTGATGAATAAGGTGTGTCAGCCCTACCTGGATCGATTTGTGATTGTGTTTATTGATGATATCTTGGTGTATTCAAAGAGTAGGAAGGAGCATGTTGAACATCTGAGAGTTATTTTACAGATCATGAGAGAGCAATAGCTATACGCCAAATTCAGTAAGTGTGAATTTTGGCTGTATCAGGTCGTATTTTTGGGACATATAGTGACTGGAGATGGCATACAGGTAGATCCAAAGAAGATAGAGGCAGTGATGAATTGAGAAGCTCCGCGAAACGTGTCAGAGATCCGAAGCTTCCTAGGATTGACCAAATATTACCGGAGATTTGTCGAGGGGTTTTCTCTAATCTCAGCCCCTCTGACAAAACTAATGAGGAAGAATGTGGTGTTCATATGAAATGAGAAGTGTCAGAAGAGCTTTGAGGAGCTGAAACATCGGTTGACTACGGCACCGGTGTTGACCATTCCATCGGGGACCAGAAGATATGTGGTATATAGTGATGCGTCGCATCAAAGATTGGGGTGTGTACTGATGCAATATGGCAAGGTGATCGCCTATGCATCGAGACAATTAAGGTCTCACGAGATCAATTATCCGGTACATGATTTAGAGCTAGCCGCAGTTGTCTTTGCTCTAAAGATTTGGAGACATTATCTTTATGGAGAGACTGTCCAGATATACATTGATCACAAGAGTCTGAGGTATTTACTGAGTCAGAAGGAATTAAACTTGAGGCAGAGGAGATGGATTGAGCTAATGAAAGACTATGATTGCACTATTGAATACCACCCGGGGAAAGCTAATATGGTGGCAGATGCTTTGAGCAAGAAGTCTAATATCAGTACAGCTCAGATTTAGTTATCGAGACTACCTAATTTGATACATTTAAAAGCTCTAAATGTGGAGCTGAATCTAGAGCAAAATGAGGCACTGATTGCTACTTTAAAGCTGAGACCGATGCTGCATGACAAAATCAGGAAAGTCCAAGGCAAAGATCCTAATATAGTGAAGCTTATAGAGAAAGTGAAAGTGAATCCAGATTCTGAGTTTGAATTGAGGGATGAGACATTATGGTTGAGACAGAGGCTGTATGTGCCTAATGTGGATGATCTGAGGAAGGAGATTCTTGAGGAAGCTCATATGGCCGCCTATGCTATGCATCCTGGTACTACCAAGATGTATAACACATTAAAGCAACATTTTTGATGGCCTGGAATGAAGAAGCAAGTGGCAGAGTATGTGTCTAAGTGTATGACTTGCCAGCAAGTTAAGGCTGTGCACTAGGCTTCAATGGGGAAGTTACATTTGTTGCCCATTCCGGAGTGGAAATGGGAACGGATTACTATAGACTTCATCATGGGTTTGCCAAAGACTTCGAGGCAGCATGATGCTATATGGGTCATAGTAGACCTGTTGACTAAGTCGGCCCATTTCTTACCAGTGAGAGAGAATAACTCATTTGATCAGTTGGCCCGGAGATATGTAGATGAGGTGGTGAGATTGCATAGGGTTCCAATGTCTATAGTATCAGACAGGGATCCCAGATTTACTTCAAGGTTTTGGAGGAGTTTGCAGTTTGCTATGGGGACTAAATTGAACTTTAGTACAGCGTTTCATCCTCAGACAGATGGACAGAGTGAGAGGACAATCAAGACTGTTGAAGATATGCTCAGAGCTTGTGTATTGCAGTTTAGAGGAGCTTGGGATCAATATATATCATTGATAGAGTTTGCCTACAACAACCATTACCACAGTAGTATCGGAATGGCACCATATGAGGCACTGTATGGTAGAAAATGTCGGTCGCCATTGTATTGGGATGAAGAGGGTTTGAGAATGGTTGAAGGCCCAGAGTTGATACAAAACACAGTGGACAAGGTGAAGTTGATCCGAAGTCGAATCAAAGCGGCTCAGGATAGACAGAAGAGTTATTTGGATCAACATCGACGTGATATGGAGTATAATGTGGGAGATAGAGTATTCTTGAGAGTGTCATCCTGGAGGGGAGTTTTGAGATTCGGTAAAAATGGCAAGTTAAGCCCTAGGTACATTGGTTCTTATGAGATCATTGAGAGGATATGACCTTTAGCCTATAAGTTGGCTTTACCAAATGAGATGTCTCAATTGTATAACGTATTTCATGTGAGTATGCTCTGAAGATACTGATCTGATCCGACACATGTGATACCAGCTTAGGAGATTGAGGTTGCTAGTAACTTAAGTTATGTTGAGGAGCCGATTAAGATTGTGGGACCGCAGAACAAGCAGTTGAGGAACAGGGCCATTCCATTGGTAAAAGTCCTTTGGAGGAATCACTCAACTGAAAAAGCAACATGGGAGACAAAGGAGAATATGAGGAGACAATATCCCCACCTGTTCGAGCAAGCGGGTAAGAATTTCGAGAACGAAATTTCTTTAAGGAGAGGAGAGTTATAACATCCCATTACCTGTGATAAGGTTATAATAGTAAATGTGAGTGATTTATGAGAGGCTTAGAAATGTTTCTTTATGCTCATGCATAATATGCCATACGCATATACATGAATAGTGAACTTATTTGCAAATTAAAATAATTGTACATGCATTCATGAATAATTCTGGGTATAATTGGATTGAATTGTGAATTTTTGAGAATTATGAATGTTTTTACATTGGAAATTTTACGGGTTACTGGAATTGTGATATTTTTGAATTTTGGTGAATTTAGGAATAAATTTTGGAAATTTTAGAAAATAGGAAAAAGAAATCAAATGAAGATTTGGAGATAGTTGGATTGTAAAGATGAAAGTTTAAAGGAGTTAGTTTCAAAAGAAACTAAGTTAGAGCTTAGGTATTAGGAAAGTGGCAAGTGTCACTTAGGCTTTTTGTACTTTTGCTAGAAGTAGGTTACTGTTCTTTAAGAGTTGACAGGTTAAGTCATGTCTAAGTCCCTTCTTCATTATCATTTTCTCCAAATTTTCTTCCCATACATAGAGTTTTCCATCAAATACCTTCTAAGAGACTTCTATGTTTTTCCTTTCCTACGCCAAACCCACTTTGCCATTTGTGTCCTCTACCCTAAAAAAAAATCAAAAGTTGGTCATTGTACTCAGTGAAGTACGTAAATTGTGTAGAGCTTAAGGCTTGAAGATTTTGAAGTTTTCAGCAGGTAAGTAGTGAATAAATCCTTTAGAATTGAGGATTTATGAAATAAATTGGATAAGTTACTGTCATCTGCATGGAAAAATGACATTTACGTGTTTGTTCATAAATATTGTGTTGTTGGGGATGAAATTTTTTTGGTTATAGTGTTAATTTAGTGTTTTGAAAGATTATTGGTGATTAGGAGTTGTAAAAGTAATTTTTGGAGTTGTAATGGAAGAGATAATTTAGGTAGAAGATGATTTAGATGTAAAATATTGAAAGTTTGAAAATCTGGAAAAATGTTCACTGAGTATACTTCAGTCTTTTAGTCACAACGTTTTCTCTAGTTATCCAAATGAGATGATTCTTAATTTGGATTAAACTAAAGATATATGGCTACATATCTTATAAAGACATCGAATTTCAATTCTGTCTCTAAGAATCTCAAAATTTCATGAAGTTGAGAATGGGGTGCAGTACACTGGGAACTGAATGTAAAATTCATATTCTGACTTCGGGAGAAAATCTGGATTAATCTAGAAAGATTTTGGCAAAGTTGCCTTCTTGAGAGTTGTAGATCTTTCTTTTATCTTTCCAACGGTATAAAGTATGAAAATTTTGGACATCCGAGTCAAAAGTTATGATCTTTATAAGTCGCGATGTTCTGAAAAGGAAAGTCAGACGAAAGGAAAGTAAGATGAAGCAAAGTAAGACAAAAGGAAAGTAAGACGATACACAAGGATATACAAAAGTCAAAAGATAGAATTTGTCTTCAAGATCTTCATAAAAGTTGTAGATGTCGAGGTTCTCTTTCCAATAGTCCAAAAATGAGATCAATCAGACGTTTTTTGTGAAAGTTATGGAAATTGCGCCAAAATAGGTTCAATTTGATTAAGGTCATAAACACGGTTGCTTCCTTTGGTCATAACTTCCTCTCTAGACTCCCAAATGACATGATTCTTGAACCATTGGACTCGTAAGACATTGGTCTACATCTCTACCAAAAATCATAGCCCTCTGAATCAAATTGAGAAAAGATTAAGTGAAAAAGTGGAATGGGTACAGTGAGTGTACTCCTAAATAATATGAACTAGTGTTATTCTACTGAACATACTTCATTATTTTGATGATATCTTGATTTGTAAAGCTCCAAATGAGATTATTTCTGAATTGTGGTAAACTAGAGACATGGAGCTACAAATGGTGTGAAAAACTTATAATCTAATTTAGTCTCTAAGATGTTTAAAATTCAGATGGAAGTTGTGCATAGTACATTGTTTTGAACAAGAGCAGTCCAAAACTGTTTGAGATATATCTTCCTATTTACTAAACCAAGTTGACTGATTTTAGTGTCAATAGATTCATAAGACGTAAAGGAACACTTTTCTAGAAGAGAGTATGGCCCAACTACTTCAGCTTCACTTTCTGATTTACTGTGAATAGTAGACCCGAAAGGGTGACTTGAAAAAAGATGAGTTTTGATACGAGAATGATTTTGTGATGGAATTGATGAAATGATACCCGGGATTGTCATGAACATGCATTCTACATATTTCATTGCATTCATATGCACTATTAAACACTTATGATTATGCAAATTGTGATATATGTGTATGTTATTTGTTATAGATGATCAACTAGAATGTCAACTCACAGACGTTGCCGGAACTTCTAGGCAATAGTTTTGGGAGCAACCTGTGAGTAACCTAGAGGGTCTCACTTAATTAGTTGTTTGCCTAATTCATGTTTTGAATGATAAATGAATGTGCTTAATTGTGGATTCTGGACGGGAAGTCCAATGAGTGTGTAATATGGATGGGCAGTATTAAGATGCTGCTTGAAGGTGAATGTGAAGATCTATGTGCTTTATAATGTGATTGATTGTGGTAAATGCATTCTATTCATGAATGCATAATCAGATAATGACAGTTGTGACCAAAGTAACTAACGATTAGAGCTTAAAGCTCAACGAGTGAAACTGAGGCTCGAGCTCAAAAGTAATTCAGAGCCTTAGGCTCAACGTTTAATGAGCCCTATATGGGACAGTTCAGGCACTCGGTCACAACAACGTAATAATTGGAAAAGTATCAAATGAGCATTTCATATGCATCTTGTTAAGTATGTTTGATGGAGTGAGATACAAAATTTGTTTATGCTTCAGTGAAAATGTGTTACTCATGTGAAATGTAAAATTGTGATATGAATTGACGTGATGCATTAATTGAGGGAACCATCGATGATGGTTATCTCAATGAGTTCGAAAAACTCACCAAAATTGTAATGTTGATTTTTTAGGACCGAGAGACGACTCTCACTACTAAGAGGCTTTACTGTCGTATAGATTGTGATTTGGCAAGAGAAGTCATGGCTCAAAGGTCGGTCAACTGAGATTTTTGGATAGCTTAGATAGATTTATTATATTTCCCTCTTTCATGTAGTACTATTGTGTTAGGTTTTTGATGATGTACATATGGAAAATGTTGAAAGACACAAAATAGACTTCGATTTTGTGAAATAAAATGAGGAAAAAGTTGGTTTTAAAAATATATTGTGATTTTCTATTGATGCTTCATAAGTGAATTTTGATACCATGCCATATGAGGTGAACGTAGTGATCGAACGTAGCATACCCTTATCCTTGGGTATGTACCGGAATGACCTCTGGGTGCCCCGGTGCATATCCCTAAGTAAGGGGGCACTACACGTATGGAGTGGACAAACCTCCCAATAAGCAAATAACAATGTTAATTTCCGAATACCCAAAACTAAGGCCCCATGGTGTATTTATAATCAAACAGCCAATGGGAACAATTATTTTTAACCTAAACACAACTACAATTAAGCAAATAAAATATGAAATATAAGCATGACTTGGAGACGTGCATTGGACTGGGTAAAAGAGTGGTGACATGCAAGAGGTATCCAAGGATGAGAACCATTTTTTCATTTCAGTAACTATCTTCTCAACTGGATCAGGAGCTATTTGAGATACAGCAGCAGCAGATAAGGTCCCACGTGTATCAGTGAATGACGGCTCACGTGGCCTCCTAAAATAAGTCTGCAAAGGAGGAATTGTATCAGTGCACTCCCCCTAAAAAATCACCTTGTCCTCAAGGCAAAAATGAGGAAACTGATTAGCAAGGAGGTCATATTCTTCCCATCTAGCCTCCTCCACAGGACGTTGATGCCATTTTACCAATAATTCTGGTGTAGGTACACTTGAAACTTTCAGCCAACGATGGCCCAAAATGTTTTCTGGTTCAATAACCATTTCCCAGTCAGCATTGATCGGTAAAGGAGGTGGTGTTGTTTATGTGGAGAATCCTTTTGCTGGTTGAAGGAGGGATACATGAAAAATTGGGTGGACTTTAGATGGGGGAGGAAGTTGTAGTTCATAAGCAACTGGTCTCACTTTGCAGACAATGGTATAAGGGCCAAAGTAGCATGGTGAAAGCTTGTGATAGGTACATTTAGCCAACGATTTCTGTTTGTAAGGTTGCAACTGCAGAAATACTGAATCGCCTACCTTGAATGTCAAGTCCCATCGTTTAGAGTCTGCTTGGGTTTTCATTCGAGATTGAGCCCTCAAGAGGTTGGCCTGCAATACTTGCAGGATATCATCACGAGCTCGCAATTGTACCTCCAATTCTACAATTCTAGTCTCGCCAAGAACAAAAGGGTGTAGAGGAGGAGGGTCTCTTCCATATAGAACCTGAAAAGGGGTCATGTTGGTTGATGAGTGGAAGCCTGTGTTGTACGAATACTCTGCCCATGCTAAAAATTTAGACCATGATTTGGGTTGTTCATGAGTGAAACAACGTTAATATTTCTCGAGACATCTGTTGACCACCTCAGTTTGGCCGTCAGATTGTGGGTGGTAAGCTGTCCCCATACGAAGCATAGTGCGACTAAGATGAAAGAGCTCCTGCCAAAAAGCACTTAAGAAGATGACGTCACGATCAGAAAGAATGGATCTCGGTATCCTATGTAGACGAACTATTTCCTTGCAAAACAAAGCTGCCACGATCTTGGTAGTAAATGGGTGGGACAAAGCCAAGAAGTGTGAAATAAATCACTTGTTAATATAGAATTCACATACAATATACAAAATGCACAAGAAGGGGGTTGAATTGTGTATTTTTTTCGTGAATACAAAAATCTTTGATATTTCTTGAAAAGAACTTTTTTCAAACTATTGAATGAATACCAAAAATGTTATACAAAAATAGCTACGTGGTTAAATCGCAAATAACTTCTATATACTTGTTTAAGAATAAGAGAAATTAAAATGAAAGGTTAGAAGATAGACACTGCGATTTTATATTAGTTCACCTCAAACCTTGAGCTACGTCTAGTCCTCAGAATTCGTCTGAGATTTTACTATACTTCTTTAATTTTACAAGCATTCTTTCTTTCCTTTCAGAGCCTCTTCAGGTCTCTTACACAAAGTATTCTTTCTGTTATCTTAGCCTCTTCAGGCTCTTAGCATTTTCTTTCTCTCACTAGAAAGATATTGTGAGCTTTTTGTTACAGTAGAGTTTGCTCTCATTTATAACACTTTGAATACAGAATTTTTCTTTATAAGTAATAATTTGAAAGCTCAAAGTTGAAAGTTGTTCAGTCTTCGACTACGATTAGTATTTGTAGCCTAAGTCTCCAACTACTTCTTGTTTCTTGTAGAAATCATTATTCAGTTAAGTTCTGTAATTAACTCCAACTGACTAACTGTCTGACGTACTAGAGTATCTTCATCTCTGTATCTTCTGTGTTTTTTGCTTCTTCTGTGTTTTCCGCTTCTTCTGTATTTTTCACTTCGTCTGTGTTTTCCACGTCTTCTGTGTTTTTTGCTTCTTCTGTGTTTTCCGTTTCTTCTGTGTTTTTCACTTCTTCTATTTTTTTCACTTCTTCTGTGTTTTCCGCTTCTTTTGTGTTTTTTGCTTCTTCTGTGTTTTTGCTTCTTCTGTGTTTTCGCTTCTTCAGTGTTTTTGCTTCTTCTGTTTTTTCTGCTTCTTCTGTGTTTTTGCTTCTTCTGTGTTTTCGCTTCTTCTGTGTTTTTGCTTTCTTCTGTGATTTCTACTTCTTCTGTGTTTTTGCTGCACGCTTAACACACTTATGAAAACAGTTCATTTATTTCTATTATTATTATTATTTAATTGTTATCAAAATTAATAGACGTGAAGTCTTCTTGACTTAACAAAGTGTGCATATTTGCTTAATCCGTCTACAACCACCCAAATTGTGTCAAAACCAGCTGAGATAGGGAGACCAACAATAAAATCAAGCAAAATGTCCTCCCAAATTTGTTCAAGTAGTGGTAAGGGTTGTAACAAACCAACTGGGGCCAAAGTCTAACACTTGTTCTGTTAACATGTTAAACAATTCTGAACAAAAGTCTTGGCATCTTGCTTTAAATGAGGCCAAAAAAATTGGCAATCACCCGTTTCAATGTTTTTAAGAACCCCCCAAGGCCCCCGGTAGGTGTGTTATGGGACTCCATTAGGATTTTGTGTTTCAGATCAAGTAAGTGGGGAATTACTAACAGATTTTTATGATAGAGGAGTTCGACAACCACCTGAAAATCAGATTGAGTTGTTGGTGCCTCACAAATCTGCTCCATTATGTTTTTGGTGTAAGCGTCAGATTGTAAAGCTCTTTGTAAGTCATTGAAATCCATGTGAACTAGGATTACCAAGGCTAAAAATTTAGCATGTTGTGGTCGATTGGAAAGTGCATCCGCCCCTTTGTTTTTGTTGCCTGCTTTATACAAAATTGTGAAATTAAAAGATAGGAGCTTCATTAAGAGTCGTTGCTGTTCATTTGTAGTGATTCGTTGGTCTAGGAGGAACTTCATGCTCAAGTGGTTTGTCTTGACGTAAAAATGACTGCCACATAGATAATGTTTCCACTTTTGTAAAGCAAGCACCAATGCTAACAATTCCTTGTCATATGTAGATTTAAGTCTGTTAGAAAAAGAGAGTCCCTTATCGAAATATGCTGCTGGATGATCTTGTTGTAGAAGGACGGCCCCAATGCCTACCAATGATGCATAACATTCAACTATGAAAGGCCATGTGAAGTTAGGTAAACGTAAGACCGGAACTGTAGTTAGAGCTGTTTTTAGTCGGTTAAAAGCTTCTTCAGCAGTAGAAGACCACCGAAAACCATCTTTCTTCGTCAGCTCAGTCAGAGGGCGAGCAAGAAGACCATAATCTTGAGCAAATCTCCTGTAGTAACCTGTGAGTCCCAAAAATCCTCTAAGTTCTTTCACATTTTGGGGAATTGGCCATTCTAAAACTGTTGAAATTTTTTCTGGGTCCATTATGACACCCTCTGGAGATATCACGTGTCCCAAAAACCCGATCTGTGTCTGTCTAAATAAGCATTTCTTTGAATTCGCAAAAAATGAATGAGTGGAGAGCAATTGGAAGGTAGCGCGAAGATGATTAATGTGTTGCTGCGTACTTGGGCTAAAAATGATAATGTCATCAAAAAACACCAAAATGAACTTGCGTAGATATGGTCTAAACAAATTGTTTATGGCAGCTTGGAAAGTCGAAGGTACGTTGGTAAGGCCAAAAGGCATTACTACAAATTCGTAGCGCCTTGAATGAGTGCGAAAAGTTGTTTTATATATGTCTAAGGGATTGAATCTAATATGATGATATTCTGAACGTAGATCAATTTTGGAGAAAATGGATGCACCATGTAATTCATTGATAAGCTCAGCAATGTTGGGAATCGGATATTTATCTGGTATGGTAATGCGGTTGAGGTTTCGATAGTCTACACAAAGTCTCCAAGAGTTATCTTTCTTTTTTTACCAATAGGACAAGACTGGCAAAAGGACTAGAACTCAAACGAATAAAACCAGAAGATAGGAGAGCCATAACCTATTCTTCAATTTCAATTTTTTGGTTGTATGGGTATCGACACGAACGCAAGTTTGGTGGTTTGGTATTGGGGAGTAATGGAATGGAGTGAACATGGGTATGAAAAGCGGGTAGTGATTTCAGTTCATGGAACACATTTACAAACTCTTGTATCACGGTTTGGATAGGGGCTGGAGGCTTAGAATGTTCAGTTGGGTTATTGGGTAGTCGATGTAAAACCTGTAAGGAGATGTTATCTGGGTGGTTAGTATGCACACTTTGTAACTTGTCTCGCTTGCCATCAAGAGAAAAAATAAGAAACATTTCATTCCAATTAGCTTGTACTGTATTTAAGGATGCCAACCATTTAATCCCAAATACCAAATCTGCTCCCCCAATGGAAATCGGGAAGAAATCTTGAGTGATGGTGAGGTTCGTCAGTTGGACATGGAGGTTTTTACACACTCAGTTGCAACGAATGACATCTCCATTCCCGATTTTAACTCCAAATGGTGAGACTTCGTTGATTGGAAGCGTAAGTTCTTTGACCATGGAATTTGAAATGAAGTTATGGGTAGATCCACTGTCCACCAAGATAATTACTTGGCGATTGCCAATCTTTCCTTGAAGCTTCATAGTGGTTCCCGAAGTCTTTCCCAAGATGGCATGCAAGGAGATCTCGACCATATCTGCTGGAGTTACATCGCTGTCGCCGTTTTCCTCATGGGACTCCTCTGTGGTGATTCCATCGTCGACAATCTCCATTAATAAAAACGTTGATTGTTTGCAGTGATGGCCTAGAGCGAATCTCTCGTTACACTTGAAGCAGAGACCTTTGGCCCATTGATTCTGTCATTCTAAATCCCATAGATGTGTTGGGTTTTGTTGATTTACGAGTTGGGAGACGCTTTGAAACTGACAACTGGAGGATGGAGTGGATGTGTGAGGAAGATGGTTGTCACGTGAAGAAGAAGTAGCACAAGTGTTTTGGTTGTAAACATTGGGCCGATTATGACAAGCCCAAACAGTTCCTTTGGTTCCACGGTTTAGGCCTAGCTTGGATTCAAATTCGAGGGCCAAGCTCATGGTCTTATAAGCCGAACGCGGTTTGTGAATTCGCATATCCGCTTTTAGTTCTTCCTTTAATCCACTAAGAGAAATTCCCAGTAAATAGTGTTCAGGCCATAACTTGACGCGTGCGGCACGTCTGGCAAATTCTTGTCGATATTCTTGGACGCTCCCTATTTGCTTAATGTTGCATAAATGTAACATCCCGTCCCCAAATTACAGGTTAAGACCCGAAATTTCAGTACATGGGAGCTTGAAGAGAGATTAAAGAAATACATTTTCTTACTCATGCATCATGTTAGCATATATGCACATAAATATTGAATGTTTGCATATAAAAAAAATGGTACATGCATTCATTGACAACTTCCAAGTACAATTGATGTTAAATGTGAATTTATTGAAAATGAGAAGTAGAGGGAGTAGCAATAGTGATCTTGGTATGAGTTGTGAGAAGGAAAGAGTTAGAAACCAAATTGGTAGTGATTTGGAAAATGTTTCCTTACTATGCTTTGGTCTGTTAGCCATAACGTCTTCTATAGTTATCCAAACAAGATATTCTTAATTTGGATTAAACTAGACATATGTGGCTACATTTCTTATGAAAACATCAAATTTCAATTCTGTCTCTAAGAAACTCAAAATTTGTCATGAAGTTAAGAATTGGGTGCAGTAAGTTGGTGTATGAATGGAAAATTCATCTTCGAAATTTAGGGGCAAATTTGGGATTGATATAAATGGATTTTAGCAAAGTTTCCTTCTGGAAAGTTGTAGATCTTTCTTTTATCTTTCCAACGGTATATAGTATGAAAATTTTTGACATTTGAATCAAAAGTTATACACTTTTTATTGTTCTATCTTAGTATGACGTCATCATCATCTTAGTATGACGCCATCATCATCTTAGTATGATCGTCTTAGTATGATGTCATCATCGTCTTAGTATGACGTTATCATCATCTTAGTATGATCGTCTTAGTATGACGTTATCATCGTCTTAGTATGACATTATCATCGTCTTAGTATGACATCATCATCGTCTTAGTATGATGTCATCATCATCTTAGTTTGACTTCAGCATCGTCTCAATTTGACCTTTTTCTTCTTTCTTCTGTTCCATTTTAACCCCTTTTGGAGGCCTAATCTCACTTTGTGGTCTTTATGAAAGTTGTAGCTCTTGAAGTCTTCTTTCCAGTAGTTCAAAAACGAGATCAATCCGATATTGTTTGTGAAATTTATGGAAATTGTGCCAAAATAGGTTCAAATTGATTGAGGTCATAAACATGGTTGCTTCTTTTGACCATAACTTCCTCTCTAGACCCCCAAATCACCTGATTCTTGAACCATTGGATTTGTAAGACGTTGATCTACATCTCCACCAAAAATCGAAGCTATTTGAAATGAAGTGAGAAAGATTGAGTGAAAAGCATGGGATGGGTACAGTGAGTGTGCTCTTAAGTAATATGAACTGGTGTTATTCCACTGAACATACTTCAGTATTTTGATGATTTCTGGAGTTCTACTGATTCAAATGAGATGATTTTTTATTTGTGGTAAACTAGAGACATGGAGCTACAAATGATATGAAGAAATTGGAATCTAATTCAGTCTCTAAGATGTGTAAATTTCAGATGGAAGTTGTGCATAGTACACTGTTTTGGGACAAAAGCAGTCCAAAAATATTTGAAGTATATCTTTTGAATCACTGAACCAAATGGAATGATTTCGGTGGCATTAGAAACTTAAGACAATGGGGGACATTTTTCTGAAAGAAAGTGTTATGTTAGAATGTTCAAGGGTATTGTTGGCAAGAACTTAAGTATAAAAGACATAAGGTATAAATGGAAGGGCAAATGGGACAAATCTCAATCATTAAGGGCATAATTGGAAGAAAAAGTGTTGTCTTGCTTATAAATAAAGGAGAAAACGTGAA
>JAOTAX010000198.1:17141484-17177398 GCA_025629825.1 Erythroxylum guanchezii | reverse complement strand
TATTTCCCTCCTCAGGTGCAACACAAGTCGACGGTTGATCTTTTGCAAGGCATCGAGTGCTCCTCAATAGTTAGAGATTTTTGTACTAAGTTAGTACTATTTTGGATAGTCCATTGAGCATCTCATTGTTGAGCATCCTGATGTATTTTGTTTTTAGCATGGATTGTATGACAATATGTTAACAAAGTTACTGAATATTTTGTTATTGTAATGGCTTTTTGGATAATCGTGCCTAGTTGATAGATATGATACTGCAAATGAATGTATGTTTGAGTGAGATAAGTATGCTTCCGCAGATTATCTCTTTCGTCGGTTCCGATGTATCACCCCAGGTTCAACCTTGGGGGTCGGGACTCGGGCCCAACGGCCTTCGTTTTCGACTCCGTTTTGGATAGTTGGGCTCCGGGAACGGGGTCCAGTACTGTTCGACTGGGCTCCGAGAACGGGGTCTAGCAGATATGCCTAACAATAAGGAATTGACTACAAGGAGACATTCTCACCTATAACTCGGTTTGAAACAGTTCGTATAATTTTGACATTAGCAGCTCAAAGAAATGGAAAGTTCTTCAGTTTGATGTTAAGTCAGCATTCTTGGATGGAGAACTACATGATTAAGTATAAGTGAGTCAGCCTCCCGGATTCGAAGATTCAAGCAAACCAAACAAAGTGTACCACCTAAAGAAGGTACTTTACGAGCTCAAATAGGCCCTTAGAGCATGGTACAACAAGATTGATGAATTCTTTCACAAAAATGGCTTTGAAAGAAGTATGCATAAGCCGAATTTATATATCAAAAGGCAAGGTATTAAAAACTTGATGATAGTAAGTCCATATGTTGACGACATAATTTATACTACTTCATCCTCACAACTCATATATGAAGAGATAACAGATTAGGGAGAACTTCATTATTTCTTTGGGTTAGAAGTTGTTCAAAGTAAAGAAGGAATTTTTATTTCATAAAGGAAATACATTGAAGACATTTTAAAGAAGTATAACATGATGAACTACAAGACAACAATCACGCCCATGAACATCAACGAGAAGCTGCAAGCTGAAGATGTTACGGGGCTAGCTGATGGAAACCAGTACAGAAGTCTAATTGGATGACACATTTATGTGACCCACTCATGATCTGACATCAGTTTTTTAGTGGGAATGTTGTCCAGATTTATGCATCATCTGACGAAGCATCATTTTGATGTTACAAAGAGGGTTTTGTGATACTTGGAAGGAACAAAAGAAGTGGGAATTTGGATTCAGAAAACAATATCCTCTAGTCTCAAAGGTTATAGTGACAACAATGAGCAAGAGATGTTAATGATAAAAGGAGCACCTCTGAAAACTGTTTTGTACTTGGATCGATAGTAGTCTCATAGAGTTTAAAGAAACAAAGCACAGTGACTTTATCATCCACAGAAGCATAATATGTTACTATGACAGCTGCAGCATGTCAGGTAGTATGGCTAAAGAGGATTTTACGAGATTTGGAACGTGAACAAGATGAAGCCACAAATATGTTTTGTGATAGTAAATCAGTGGTGATGTTAGCAAGAAATCTGATCTATTATAGTATAACAAAACACATTGAAATCAAACATCATTTTATCAGAGAACTTCTTGCTAATGGTGAAATTAAACTGGAGAATTGCACGATAGATCAGCAAGTTGCAGATATTCTTACAAAAAACTGGCCTCAGAAGAAACATGAAGAGTGTTGTATTCAACTCGGACTCTCCAAGTTCGAATGAAGGGGGAGTGTTGGAAGTTGAGGTTAATCTCAACTTGAAGGAGTTTTTTTATGACTTGTTTGTTTTATTGCTAATAAACTAGAGGATTAGTTATGATTATCTGGCTGTTATCTTTCCTAATTCATAGCTAGATTGGTAAGAGTCTGTAGCTTAGCTTCTCCTTTTTTAGCAAGTGTTAGTTTCATGTAAAGCCTATTTAACAGGCTTCTATTTAGATAAAATAAATATATGAGCAGTAGCGTCGTACTTCTCCATCTTTATATGTTTTTATCTAATTTTTTCCAACAATGCAACCTTATGATTTTCTTAAAGAACATGATAAGGTTGGAAAACGACATTAAGTTTGCATTATGTGAAACCATATATGAACACAATTGCTATTAATATGAACGCCCATATTGTTTGAGTTTTTTGTTTCTTTTGTGATGATTTGGAAAAATAATTGTATGCAATTCTCTAACTCATCTACTTACTAAGTTACACTATTTTTTTTAACATAGTTCTTTTTTTGAAAGTTAAGCTAGAAAAATAGGTTTAACAAAAAAGAAGTCTTATACAAGCAAAAGAGGTGGACCAAATTACGATATAGGTTAAACTTGCCAATTGTCTACTACTCCATTTCTCAAGCCCTGAGTTTGTCCATTAGCATGAATAACATATCTAATGCATCAAATAATAAGGTTGAAAGTCTGATGCATTTCCTTAGATATGTAAGAAAATTTCTTTTTGATATAATTCCAAGTAGGAGAATTTAGATATTACTTACAATATTTAGATATTATCCATATTAGAAAATTTTATATATTATCAAAATATCTAGATAAAAATAATTAATTTATGGTAGAAAATAAATATTAGAATATGTGATAATATAACAAGTTAAAATGTATGGTTATAGTTAGTTTAACACATCTATAAATACTCCTCCATCTAGTTGTTTTATGTACCAAGAAACAAGTTCAAGCATCTAAGAGTGCAGTTTGTGAGAATTCCAATCTTATAGTTTTAATATTTGTAACTTATAAAGTGATTATTATAATTCCTTTTTGTACCTATAATAATATTTCATATGTATTCTTTTTCTACCAAATTGAGTTACGTTTTTACTCTATCTATCTAATCATTCCAACAAATGATATTAGAGTCATGTTAGAGTATACATATCTACTTGTCGTATGCTCCATGGATGCTATTATAAATGAACCATTCACATCAGAAAGCAAGTTGGATATTACTCACTTTTTAAAGTAATTATGTACTGTTCATACATACAATTAATGTTTACATTAAATAGTGAAAGCTATTTCTATTAGCTCAAAGTAATTTGGGATAGAAATATGAAAACCAAATTTAAGATTGATAAGTTCAACGAATATAAATTCTCGTCGTTGAAGCTGAAGATGAAAGGTATCATTACAAAGGATAATTGCCTTGTAGCTATTAGTAGAAGGCTGACAGGCTTTGTAAATGATGCCAAATGGAATAGATGTATATGAGAGTTTTTGCAAATATTTATTCAGCTTTAAGTGATCAACTTTTCTCAAGCGTAAAGGAGAAGAAAACAATAAAAGAGATATGAAATCATCTCACAAAGTTGTACAAGGTTAAGTTACTCTATAATAAATTTTTCTAAAATAAATTTAGTGATTAAACATATTGGTTTTTTAACTATTTTATTGTCTCAACTCACATTATAGGGTTATAGAGTAGAGCCACATGAATTTGTCAAATTTCTACTTTAAAGTCTACCTAGTTCAAATGATTAGCTGATCATTAATTTAATCAATGGTCTTTTTACAACTACCTAGTCTTTGATGATATTGCAATTGTAGGAAGAAAGTTGGTGCAAGAATAAGGAAAAGAAATAATTTAGTTCATAACAATTTGAAACTTTGATAGTGACAAGAAGGAGATCAACATAATGTGACCCATATAAGAGCCAAAATCATGGTAAATCAAATTCAAAAAGTAAGAAGAATTTAAAATATTACAATTATGTAATAACAATTGTCACAAAAAAAAGGGTTGTTGGAATTTAAATAAAAAAAAACTTCAATCCTCAAGGAAATTTCACAAGTACTTTAGATGATGACAATGTTCTATATTATAAAGTAGCAATAACAATTGAAAGTAAGAAGTCATTACTCTAAGGTATGGCTTTTCAACTCAGGAGTTATTTTTCATATTACCTCTAGAAGATAATGGTTCCATCATTATAAACATATTTTAGTAGAATTTAGCAATAATAACTTTTTACTATTATTAGAAAAATTTACATTTATTGATAAGTTAAAAAATAACTGGATTATTAAAAACTTACATTTATTGCTAAAATAACTGGATTATTTACCAATTTAAGAATAAGTTTTTATTTAACCCCAGGGAATAAGAATTTTAAATGTCCTCTATAAGTCTTATGTACGAATGATAAACGACTTGTAATTTACATACATGTCAAGTGAGAGCCGAGAGGTGGCATAAAATAGGGATTCATTTAAGTAAAAGAACAGAAAACATGTGAACAACTGCAGAGTTGCAGAGAACTTGAAGCACAGCGAATAGGATGCATGTTCTTATTCATATGGAGAGATGGAATTATAGATGATGAGTTAGCCTAGTTTTCTGATTTCTGCATATGTAACAAAAGTTGACTGAACATGCTGGAATTTTTATGAAAGCTAATACATGCCCTCTTCAATGATATAAGCCATTTATGTATGTGGCTAGCTCGATTATGGAATCATCTTTATGTAGAATAGTAAAATGAGAGAGAGAGTGAGATGTGATCACCGAAATGGGTACAAAAGATTTTTAGTTCATTGTTGATCTCAATTTATAGGTCATGTATGTGGATGCTACGTGAACCTCAAACTTTGTCTTTAAATTTTTCATTTTAAGATGTTACTGCATGAAAGCACTTTCACAACATTCTGAACATGGCTTGACTAGGACCATTTCTTATGTAGCCTATGGTTGCTGTCTCCGTGGGTGGAGACAGATAACAAAACACAAAAATCATGTGTCTCGCAGTGTTTGGTTGCTGACCCAACTTATTTTTTGTTCCGACTCCAGATGACAAAAACTTAAATTTTTTGTTCCTTCCAAAACCGAAGGACAAGATTTCTTATCCCTTTGACATAAACAAAACATATAATCAAATTCCAGAAATACCCCTCCCTTTACTGATCATTGCATCTCAAACCCAACAAAATCACTTTCTCTCTAAAACAACTCCTCTCTCGCAGCGCTCCTTCTTCCCTCTGGTTTGTCTCGGTAATCAAAGGTAAGTTTTTTTTCTGTTCATTTTCTCCCCTTCTTTGCCTCTCGTTTCACTGTCTTTATTTGATTCCTTATGCATTTACTTGATTACTTTTGATCTCTGGCTTTGTTTCGTGTATGTTCATTTGGGTGTTTGCATTTAGGGGTGGCTCCTTTCAGCTACTAGAGTTCAATTTTGTTTAGTTCATCTTGCTCTTTCGGTTTGGATTGAAGGTTTGTCATCCTTCTCTATTTGAGACTTGTGTTGGTATTGGAAATGCATGAAGCTTCGCTTATCATCTGCTTTCAAATGTCAAAATAGGAGATAAAAGTTCTATTAAATCTAATGGTGGTGCTTAAATTTTCCGCAGCTATTTCTCTTTATTAATTCTAGAATCTATGATGAAAAACCATCGAAGATTCTATCTTTTCCATTTCCATAAAAGAAACAACTGAGCTGGGAAGCGGCGGGAGATAAAATTGCTTGATTTGTTTTGTTAATTATTATGTGGAAAATTGTTCGTTCTCAGGAACTCTATTTTGGATTACTTTTGGAGATAATTTTGTCTACCTCCTAGTTTATATTCTAAATTTGTAGTCATGAGCTTCAATATAAGAAGTCGATCAATGAAGCTCTTGTCTGGAGTTTGGTTTTTTGCATTGCATCGACACATGCATGCCCCTAAACAAGCTTTTAACACCAGTGTTTTGGTTACTAACAAAGTTTATTTTTATGTTCTTCTCTGCGTCTCTCTCTCTCTCTCAACAGACATTGCTCGCAAAGAAGACTTAGTCAACTCAATTATGGCTTTTGAAACTTAAATTCCTTGATAAATGGATTTCTGTTGCTCTTTTTATGACCTTTACCACTCTATAACTACTATTGATAGACGATTTAACTGTGCTACAGGCAATTACAGCAGCAACTTTGTCAGCTTTCAGCAACATTGTTGCCCAAAAGCTCACTGACATACGAAAACTTGAAATTAAATGACTTCTTGTCAAAATGGTAAGTCCTTCTTTGTCTTACCTTGAACTGAAAATATTCAGAAGTTATTTTGTCTTCAAAGAGCTTCATTACTTCTTTCCTTCAGTTACCTCCCTAAAATGATAAATAAGGCATAACTTCTTTGGCTCAGCTAGGGTTAATCTTATTTGTTGTGTATAACTCATATGTACGGGTGTAAACCTAGAATGTGAAGATGGCTTGACACATGATTGTGTGTGAAGGTGTGAAGATGGCTTGACACATGATTGTGTGTCAAGGTGTGTGCTTTTTAGGAATACAGAGGTGAAAGCACAAACTTGAATGAGGACGTGTTGGTGTAGTGGAGGACTTATTGCAATCATGTTTAACTTAGGTTGAGTTTAATAGGATTATATCGTTATAGTTTACAATTAACTATGATTGTGTAAACCTAGTGCTGTGATGGCTGGAATCCAAGCACTTAAATGAAACAACATGATAAAGATACACTACATTAAAGCATCAGAAACACAAAACAATTGTTTTCTGCTACTTAGACAACTGTGAATTATTAGGAGGTCATGATATTTAGGGGCTTCATTGGAAAAAGAAGATTATATGACCAACAAGATTTCTATTAAAGAAGCAGTAAGGTGGAAAGTAGAAAATGTAGAATCATAAAGATGAAGTGAACTTAAAACTTAATACACAACATAGTTAACTATAATAACCCGTAAGAAGACTTCATAAAAACCCAGGAAGGAAGTATCAAACTAATTTAAGAAAAAGACCATTACAACTTTTCTATCATTTTGAAACAAGAAAAGCTAAATAAGCTACAACTGAAACCAAGATATTTTTCACAAAAATTTGCATCACGGCACATCGATTTCCTCATTGAGTTATTGATCAATAGTGAAGTCAATCGCTCTTGGTTCACAAAAACAAGTATATCCAATTGGTTGAACCTCATTAAAAATTTTATTATTGGTTTCTTCTTTCTTTCATCCAACTATATTTACTTGATGCACCTTATATCTCAATAAATGATATTATAATATAAATGAGGCAACAATGAATTCACCTATGAGATTTGAAGGGAGGAAGTTCAATGAAACTGGATATTGTCGACTATGAAAACAAAGATTGAAGGATTTATTGGCGTAATAAGGGATTTTGAAGGGGTTGCAAGAGGAACCTCACAACATAGCTCACAAACTGGTTGATTGATATTTTCCTATTCAATCTCCATTACGATGTCTGTCTCAAGATTATATCTTTTGAGTGAAGTTAAACTGCCATGTACAGGAAGTATGCTATACACAAATTAGACATTATTTGATTAGAATATTGCAAAAAAGCAAATTAGCATTCCAAAACAAAAGGAAAAAGCTGAAATGGTCCCCTTCTATTAGGATTATGGCTGGCTTTTAACAAATTATTGTTAGTGTAATTCCTGAGTACATGCATTTGTTTTACATGAATCATACCCGGAAAACTATGTGAAGTAGAAATCTAACAAACTTGCATTGAAACTGTAAGACAATCTCAGAGTAGGAGGAAGTTCTGCAAGTTGATCTAGTCAATGAATAAAGAAAGAAAAGCTGACAAGAGAGTGATAAAGTCTACAGAGCTACAGAAAAAAAAAAAGTTGAAGAATCAAAAATCAGAGTGGTGAGTGAAAAATTGAAAAGAATGATATCATAGAGAGGGGCTCAAAGGGTGTGTGTGTGTGTGGGTCAGTTCAGATGATAGCTTCCGAATTCAGTAACATTAAGTAGTAACTTGAAGTAACCTCACAACTTGAAATAACCTCACAATGTACCAAGTCATGCCAAGTTGCCACCATTCCAGGCCATGTCTAGTTGAGTATTAGAAAGCATGCTGATTATTATGCCAACCCTCTCCAAATGCAAGTATTGCAACCCACTTGAGAATGATTTCATATTAGAATCAAACTTTAATTAGAATGTTAAAAAGGTTCTTCTTTTAAATTTGTGTGTAAGAATTAGAATCAAACTTTAATTAGAATTACATTAAAGGTTGTTTTAATAGCTTGTAGTCATGGATGTCTTATGGAAGATGGCTGGCGACTTTTTAAAAGCATTAAGAATGAGTATCTTATGGAACTGACACTTGAGCATTATGGTTTTGGTTGATATCCTTAGGACGTGTAGGGTTGGTATATGATTCTTTTGAGTTTGAGCATTATGACTTATTTGTATTGTTTGCCAAGTTAAAATCTGATGTAATGTGATGTTCTTTTGCTTGGTGTTTTTGCTAATGAAATTTTTAGTTGTTGTTTATTCTTATATTATTGGTTGTGGCTTGTTTATGATCATTATTTTTTTTAATCTTTGTAGACAGTTTTTATTTTCAAAAAAGGATAATAAGGATCATGATGCTATGTTTAAGTGTTTGACTTTATTTAAGCTTTGGAATGGGGAAATGGATTTTATGAGAATGGTCATGTTGGTATGCTTGTATGTATACACAAAAAAACTGTGTAGGAGTGAAAATGCTAAAGGTAGTAGGACATTGACAGTACCAACTAGGCAAGCTAATATAGATAGGATTTTGAATGAGGGTGATCAGAATAGCCAGTGGGATTTAAGGATGGACTTAAATACATTTGCATTGTTATGTGAAATGCTTCAAGTCTTGGTGGGTTGAGGAATAATGGCCACATGCCTATTGAAGAAAAAGTTTTAATCTTCCTAAGAATATTAGCACAAAATGAATCTAATAGAGTATTACAAGTTAGGTTTATAAGGTTAGGAGAAACAATAAGTAGGTTCTTCCATAGTGTGTTGAAGGCTGTGCTAAAGCTTCAACATCTGTTATATGTCACGCCCATACCAATTCCTGAGGATTGAACAGATAGTAGATGAAAATGGTTTAAGGTTAGTAAATTTAATTAGCTACAACAAATTGTCTAATTTCACTTTTTAAAAATACTAAACTCGAACTTTTTATTGTTGGAATTTTGTTCAAAGAGTTGCCTTGGTGCTCTAGATGGGACCTATTTAGAAATAATAGTTTCCCATGCAGACAAACCTAGATACAGAGGTAGGAGAGGGAAAATATGCACTAATGTGTTAGAGGTGTGTGATAAGAACTTAAACTTTGTTTATGTTCTTGTTGGATGGGAGGGTTCAGCATTTGATTCAAGGGTTTTGCATGATGCTGTTACTAGGCCTAATGGACTTCAAGTTCCAAGGGGTATATAAGATAAGAATTTTCATAGTTTTGATATTTTTTTAAAAAGGTTTGATTAAAAATACAATAGTAATAGTGTCATTTGTTTATAGGAAATTACTACTTAGTAGATGCTGGCTATACCAATGGTCCTGGCTTTCATGAACCTTTTAGAGACACAAGATACCATAATCAAGAGTAGGAAAGAGATGGAAGGGCACCTAGGAACCCAGAAGAGCTGTATAATAAGAGAAACTTATCTGCCAAAAATGTGATTGAACATGTATTTAGTTTACTGAAAAAAGATGGAAAATCTTAAGAAATCTAGCATTTTATACAGCAGCCACTCATGTGCATATAATTCTTGCATACTACCTTCTGCACAACTTTATTAAGTTGCATATGACTTATGATCCAGCAGAGCTTACTCCTCTTGAAGCTGAGGATATGCCAATTGGGAAAGATGCACCTTTCCCTCAATTTGTTGATTGTGTTGAGACAAGTAATGAATTAAGTCAATGGAGAGAGGATTTAGCTAAGAACATGTTTGATTATTGGAGAAGAAACCATTAAATTGTGAACTTTCATTTAGTTAATTTTTTTAATTGAATTGATGGTTTAAATTTGGTTGGCTTTCATTGTAACTGAATTGAGGTTTGCTTTAATTTCTCTTTATGTTGTTGACTTTCATTGTAACTGAATTTAAGAAGACAATTAATTTTCTGTTTATTTGTTTTATTTGTACTTAATTACAAGTTTCTTTTAATTCAATATTTTTTTTCTTTATTTCAAAAAAAAGTTTCAATGTATGTTGGTTAATCAGTTATGGAAATGGTTTGGAATGGCTTGGGGTATGACATTGCATGGTTTAGGTGTAATGTCCAAAGTTTGGACTTTAGATGAAACAGAAACATTTGTGACCTTCATGGAGGAGGCAGTTATTGCTGGTCACAGAGCTGATAATGGACAATTTAAACTTGGTACTTTCCAAATTCTTGCTAGAATGATGGTAAAGAAGTTTCCTGATTGTGGTATTGACAATAGGCATATCAAAAATAAGCACAAGAGTTTGAAGGACAAATATCAGACAGCCTTTGACATGTTAAACTATAGTGGGTTTGGTTGAAATGAAAGCAAGCATTGCGTTGAGGTTGACAGCAAGCAAGTGCTGGAAGAATGGATAAGAGTTTTTTTTTAATTGTTGGTTGTTTTTAGAAGCATCCTAATAATAATATGTTTGTCATGCTGAAGTTTTCTTTTTTTTTTTCAAAGACACCCTAACAAGTACTACACTCCTAGAAAGCCTTTCCCGCTTTACGCTAAACTTGAGTTTGTCTTTGGGAAAGACAGAGCCACTAGTGTAGTAGCTTAAGATGCTGCAGATGATGTTGCTTAGCTTGAGACTGATGAAACTGAAGGTGATGCACCAACTGCTACACCAACTCCTGCTGCCCCATCAGATCCAACAGGCCCATCGATCACTCCTGCTCTAATTGCTTCAACCCATCTCACTAGTTCTGTCGCCTTTTCCAGCAACACAAAAGGGAACCAACAAAACAAAGGGAAAAGGAAGATGAGGGATATTAAAGTGTTAGAAAGCCTTGCTACCTCATTTGCTCGTGCCATTGACAATAGTAGAGAGAATGCTAAGATCATTGCTGATGCCATTGTAGGAGAATTTGAAGTTAAGCTAGGTAAAGAGTTTGGGAATTTGGGTTTCTCCACTGAAGAAGTTATTAGGACTGCAAGGATCTTCTCAAAGAATGCTCATGCTGGGAATCTTTTCTAGGGTTTAACTGCAGTCTAGAAACAGGCTTATGTGAGGAGCCTGTTAGATGATGAAATCAGACTTTATGTTTTATTTCTGAATTAGTAGGTTATAGTACACTATTATATGGTAATGTAGGATGGTAACAATGCTTCTAGCTTAACTATTTTTGCTTCTGCCATTATTTGTAGTGGACCGTAATTTTTTCGTTATGACCTGTCACTTTCGAGCTCACCGTTTTTTGTGGAGCTATTAGCTTCATAGTAGCTTAACAGGAAAGCTAGGATTTGCATTGTCTTCAAACTGGCTGTGTGATGTTGAATGATGATAAGATGAACTGTTGACTTTGTTTGTACACTTGTGTATCAATGATGAATGGTTGGTTTACTAACATTTTTGTTTGTACACTTGTGTATCAATGATGAATGGCTGGTTTATTAACTTTTTAATATTTGTCATTTATATACATGTATAAATGATGAGAATATGATTCATTTTCAGGCACTTAACTATGGGCAGATACAACTTTTATGTTGTATTTGTTGGACATCAAGTAGGTATTTTTACAAATTGGGATGATGTTAAATTGACAACTGAGGGGTTTCCTAATGCTAGATTCAAGGGGCATCAGACTTTGGTTGAAGCACAGAGTGCTTCTATCATGGATCCAAATAGGCGGACTCGTCGAAATGAAAAAATTGTTCCTACCGCCAATGAACCCTCATCAATACTGAATCAAGTTTTACTTCTAACAAATGAACAACTAAATGAAGTTGCAACTTTGAAGAAAAAAATGGCATGGAGTCAACGATTTTTACTCATTGCCATTGGAGTCATTTTGGATATTATTGTTAAGGACATTCTTAATAAAATATAAGGCTTTAATGGATCTTTAACCTATTATATAATTAATTCCATGAAGACTTAGATATTTTATTAAATTATTATGTACTAGAATTTCTAACTTGTAGGATCTTTTAACCTATTATGTAATTAATTACATGAATGCTTAGATGTTTTATTAAATTATTATGTACTAGAATTGCTAACTTGTAGGAATTTTTTATTCAATAACTCATTTCATTTAACTTTTAGGTTTATCATTTTATTAAATATTTAGGTTTCTCATTTTATTTCATCGTAATTAAAAAATTACAAATACAATTAAATTAAATATTGATACAATTATATAAAATATTTAACGTAATTCATTTTATTGTTAACTTGTACTAATACAAATCATTCGTTTTAAAATAATCAATGAATTATATATTTTCAATAATATTATACTGCAGGGGTATTTTAATCATTGATACTGTTTTTTAATATTCTGTCAACTGCAACCAAATATATTTCTGTCCTCGAGACAAATGCAGTTTTATCTGTTTTGTCCATTACAACCAAACATCTCACTATCTCCAATTTTTGTCCTGTTCTACCTCCAAATTTTTATTTCGTTCCGTCTCAGCATATAGATCATAGTAACTATACGCAGCATTAGGAAACAAATAATTTGTTTCTTTTAATTTTTTGTCTTATGGAAGACAAACTATGGGGTTAGGGTGAATCATGTCACCTTGTCACTGTCTATCTCTCTCTCTCTTCTATGTATAATGTATAGCTGAACTTCTTTTTTTTAAAAAAACAATAAGTAGATCATGTTCCCAACAAAAGCAGAATAAGTGAAAACCAAATCTTAATTAAACTCTAAATCTTGATGATGATCCATATATAGTACAAGCTCCAATTATTTGTTATGGTTTTTTTCACGATGTTCTTGTGAAAATCATAATAATCAAATCGGAACATCAACTTAAAGTTATCTTTTAGTTATGATATGCACATTTTATGTTCTCATGAAACCAATACAATCAAATTGGAACTTCAATTTAAAGTTAAGTAATCTATTAGTTATTATACGCCCCTTGAATTTCACAAGTACTTGGAATGGGAAAATCATTAAACCAGCGAATTGCAAATTATGAGTAAGATTACTTTCTTTATCTCACATCATTTTCTGCTTGAAAACCCTACATCTCTTATCATTTGAATATTGTTGTCTCTTTGTCAATCAACACTGGCATGGTGGCACCACCTATATACATAATGTGCTTATCTCCACGTCACACTGCAGGATCGATCTGGACGTTACGGGCGATGGACGTATAATCACATTGCGACATCAAGACGAAAATAAAGTTTTAATAGAGGTGGTGGCTTGGAGAAGCAGAGGGAAGACATTTTTAGGGCTTACTTGAAGATATCTTTTATTTGACTCATTGACACGTACGATGCGTCAAATGAAGTGCAATAACATGATTGATCATTTGTTTATAAGTGCCTCATGTATAATCTGTAAGCTTATACCCTTTGAGTCAGTCATTTGTATGCAATTTGATGCCTTTGGAGTCAAGCATTTGGATGTAATTTGATGTATGATATTATTATTTATTAATAAAAAAATTCTTTATCTTTTGTATTAAGTTATTTATATTTGATATTTTAATACTGAAGATAAAATACTTTGAATAATTACTATGTAATTGAAATTATAATAAGATCATAATTGTGAAGTTTGATTTATATTTACGCATGATTCTTAAAACTGACACACATTATACATGCGCAGACAACCTCTCTCCCTTTATTTATTTGGTTTTAACGTTTTTAAAAATCTTAATTTCTATTAAATTTTGTTAATGGAGATTAAATTAGTTAATACTCCTAATAATATTGAAAATTTATATTCTGAATTTTTGAAAATTGTTTTCAAGGGTAATTTTATTGAGTATTTTTGTAATTTAGTTTAATTTTCCAAGAGTTGAATTATTAAATTAAAATTTTATCAAATCAATAACAAGAATCAAGCAAAGGTTTTAAATTATTTCGTTCATAATTAGATTATGTTTGAAATTATAAATATAATGAGATTATATTATTTTGATGAGACCAAAATTTTTGAAATTTTAAAACCCTCAATTAAATATTAAGTTCACATTTAAAATGTGATGTTTGCCTTCCATTATTTAAGAATAAAACTAGAATTTTGTTTATTGGTTGGCTCGTTGAGTAAACTCAAGGTCACCTTAACCTGACTATGTTATATCTTAAATTGATAGGCCCTAATTAACTAAATCTGTATAATTTGGATGAGCAAACTCATGATCGTATGAATATATATATATATATATATAATGAGATTATATTATTTTGATGAGACCAAAATTTTTGAAAATTTAAAACCCGCAATTAAATATTAAGTTCACATTAAAAATGTGATGTTTGCCTTCCATTATTTAAGAATAAAACTAGAATTTTGTTTATTGGTTGGCTTGTTGAGTAAACTCAAGATCACCTTAACTTGACTATGTTATATCTTAAATTGATAGGTCCTAATTAACTAAATTTGTATGATTTTGATGAGCAAACTTATGATCGTATGAATTTATAGGTAAGGTTATATATATATGTATATAATTGGCAAAAAGTTGTCACCTAACGATTCTAGAAGTTACATATGATGTGATTAACAAAGATGTTATCTACCTAATTTAAATTTAGTTGACTTGTTAAGTAAACTTAAGATCAATTATTTTTGAATGGGATCCAAGCCCACTAGGATATTATTTGATAATTTCTCGATTTAATAGTGAGGGCTATTATTTTGAATAAAATAGTGGAAGTAATCAAATAATTTTAAAGTACTTATTTTATTTGATTTTGGATATGAACTAATACTATCTCCCTTTTATGTTTTTTCAGTTATCGAATCAGAAGATGAGTACTAACCTGACATTAAGGAGCATCGTGAATGCTAACAAGCTGATTGGACCTAACTTTGAAGACTGGTTTAGAAACTTGAGAATAGTGATCAGGCAATAAAAGAAATTGCATGTTCTTGTCACTCCTGTTCCATAAGAGTCTAGCTTAGATGCGACTGATCAGGTTTAAGAGAGATATCAACATTATATTGATGACGTTGAGCAAGCCATATGTGTGATGTTGCCAAGCATGTATCCTAAACTGCAAAGGCAACATGAGAACATGGATGCACCTACTATGATTTTATGTCTCAAGGAGTTATTTGTTGCACATAGTAGGGTACAGAGGTATCAAATCTCCAAGGTGCTATTTCAATGCAAGATGGTAAAAAGATTTTCAGTTAACCTGCGAAGATGATTAAGTATATTGAAAATTAGCCCAATTACGTTTTGTCATAGATCATGAGTTAAGCGTTGATCTAGTGTTGTAGTCTTGAAGTTCGAGCTTTTCACATTTCGTCATGAACTTCAACATGAACCAGAAGGATAAGACATTGCCCAAACTATTGAATATGTTTAATACTGCAAAAGGGTGCCTTAAGAAAGTACCCAGTTCTATACTTGTTGTGAATTCTTTTGAGAGCAAGAAAAAGGGAAATAAAATGAATAAGAACAAAAAAAGGTTTCTACTAATGTAGTAAAGCCTAAAGGATGTGCCAAGAAGAAGAGCAATGACAAGAGTACATGTATTCACTGCAAAGTCAATGGACACTAGAAGAGGAACTGCTCATCTTATCTTGCTTCCCTCAAAGATAAAAAGCTTAAGGAAGTTGTCTCTTCAGGTACATTTATGATTGAGATCAATCTTTCTACTTCTGTTCCACATACTTGGGTATTAGATACTAGATGTGGTTCTCACATATGTAATAACATGCAGATGTTAATATGGAGTAGATCGTTGAGGAAAGGCAAAGTTGACCTATAAGTTGGCAATATAGCAAGAATTGCTGCATTAGCTGTAGAAACTTGTAGTTTAGCTTTGCCTTCTGGCTTTGTATTAGAACTTAATAATTGTTATTATGTTCCTTTTATTACAAGAAACATCATTTCTATTTCTTCTTTGGATTTGAATGGATTTGTCTTTATTATTAAGAATAACAGTTGTTCTTTTTATAAAGATGATGTTTGTTATAAATATGGATTACTTACAAATGGTTTCTACGAGTTCAATCTTGAAAGGCCAATTCTTAACATAAGTAGTAAGAAAAGAAAGTTAAGTGAACAAAATCCATCTAATTTATGGCATTGTAGGTTAGGTCATATCAGTAAAACTATAATCACAAAGCTACACAAAGAAGGATATTTGGATCCTTTTGATTATGAATCATATGAAATTTGTGAATCTTGTTTATTGAGAAAGATGGGCAAATTACCTTTTAGTGGAAAGGGACAATGTGCTAGTGAGTTACTAGAACTAATACATTCATATGTATGTGGACCTATGTCCATATTAGTGTTGGAGGTGGGCACTCATATTTCATTACATTCACAGATGATCATTCTAGATATGGTTATGTATACTTAATGAAACAAAAGTGAATCATTTGAAAAGTTAAAGGAATTTAGACTTGAGGTTGAGAAACAAACTAGTAAAAGTATTAAGACACTTAGATCCGATTGAGGTGGTGAATACTTAGATTGCGAGTTTTTTGGTTACTTAAAAGAGAACGGGATTATCTCACAATGGACTCTTCCTGCAACTCCACAGCATAATTGGGTTTTTTGAGAGGAGAAATCATACACCATTAGATATGGTACGTTCTATTATGTGTCATGCAGTCCTTCCTATC
This sequence comes from Erythroxylum guanchezii, assembly GCA_025629825.1. Classification (NCBI taxonomy): domain Eukaryota; kingdom Viridiplantae; phylum Streptophyta; class Magnoliopsida; order Malpighiales; family Erythroxylaceae; genus Erythroxylum; species Erythroxylum guanchezii. The sequence continues at coordinate 17,160,845 of JAOTAX010000198.1, read as the reverse complement.
TCCTTTTAGGGATATGCCACTGAAACCGCAATTTACCCTCTAAATAGAGTTCCATCCAAATCGATAGACAAAAAACCATATGAGATATGAATTGGTAGAAGACCAAGATTGTCACATTTAAAGATCTGGGGATGTGATGCTTATATGAAGCGTGCAATATCTAATAAGCTTCAAGTTAAATTAGATAAATGCAAATTTGTGGGGTATCAAAAGAGTTTCAGATATCAATTTTACCATCTTGTTGAGCAAAAGGTGTTTGCCTCAAGACATGCTAAATTCTTAAAAAGAGAATTTATTCTCAAAGAAAGTAGTGTGAGTGAGGTTGAACTTAGTGAAGTTTAAGAGACACAAAGACATGTCGAGATGGAACCATAACCTCAAGTTGATACATATGATGCACAACTGAGAGTTGAAGAGAGACATAGTCCGCGATGCACTAGTAGGATACTTCGTCCCATCTCTAGATTAGATATACATATAAAACAAGGGAAGGATAGTGTATCGCTCATAAATAATAAGCCTACAAAATTTAAAGAAGGAATGTTTAACATTGATTCTTTAAGATGACATAAAGCTATGAGATCTGAAATGGAATCTATGTACACTAACTAAGTATGGACTTTAATGGATGCGCCTGATGGTATTATACCTATTGGATATAAGTGGGCTTTTAAGAGAAAAACTAATATGGATGGTAACGTACATACATACAAAGCAAAGTTAGTGGTTCAAGGTTACAAACAAAAATAAGGAGTTGATTTTGATGAAACCTTTTCCTTAGTAGCTATACTAAAGCCCATAAGGATCTTATTGGCTATAGCTACATATCATGGTTATGAGATCTGACAGATGGATGTCAAAACTGCATTTCTTAATGAGAATTTGCGGGAGGATGTTTTATGACACAACCCGAAGGTTTTAAATCCGAGAGATTTCCTAATCAAGTATGCAAGTTGCAAAAGTCCATTTATGGACTTAAGTAAGCATCACAGAGCTGGAACATCCGTTTAATGAGACAATCAAATAGTTTGATTTTATAAAAAATGTGGATGAATCATGTGTCTATAAGAAGGTAAGTGGGAGTGTAGTCATTTTCTTAGTACTATATGTGGATAACATATTGTTAATTGGAAACGACATCCCTATGCTACAGTCTGTAAAGGTTTGGTTATCTAAGAATTTCTCTATGAAGGATATGGGAGAAGCAGCCTATATTATAGGAATAAAAATCTATATATATTGATCAAAGAGGTTGCTTAGGTTATCCTAATCCATATACATAGACAAAATGTTAAAGAGGTTTAGCATGGAGAATTCTAAGAGGGAATTCTTGCTCATGTCGCATGTGATTTCTCTCTCATAGAGTATGTGTCCAAAGACACAAGTGGAGAGAGATAAAATGGATTGTATTCCATATGTTTTGGTAATTGGATCAATCATGTATGCAATGTTATGTACTAGATCAGTTGACTCATATACTTTGAGCATAACGAGTAGGTTTCAAGCCAATTTAGGTGAGGGTCACTGGACAGTTGTGAAAAACATCTTAAAGTACTTAAGAAGAACTAAAGACAATTTTTTTGGTCCATGAAGGAGTTGAATTGAGAGTTTAAGGATATTCAGATGCTAGTTTCTAGTTAGATCCCGATGATAGCAGATCACAGTCAGGGTACATCTTCACAATTAATAGTGGTGTGGTAAGTTGGAAGAGTTCCAAACAACCAACCATTTCAGATTCAATAACCAAGGCATAGTACATTTCAGTGTCAAAGGCGGCAAAGGAAGTGGATTAGATCAAGAAATTCAGTACTGAACTTGACGTGGTTCCTAACATTGTCGAGCCTATAATATTGTACTGTGACAACAATAGTGCTATTGTATAGGCAAAGGAACCAAGGTCTCATCAATTGTCCAAACATGTACTGAAGAAGTTTCACTTGATCAGGGAGATAGTGGAACGAAAAGACCCAGTATTGGAGCGAGTTCTCACTGAAGAGAATCTTGTCGATTCTCTAACTAAGCCACTGTCTTAAAAGATACATGATCAACATATGGATGGATATGGTATTAGATACATAAACAATTAAGTTTAGTGCAAGTGAGAGACTGTTAGTTTATACCCTTGCAGTCAATCATTTCGATGCAATTTGATGTATGACATTATTATTTATTAATGAAGAGGCATTCTTTATCTTTTGTATTAAGTTAATTATATCTGATATTTTAATACTAAAGATAAAATTTCTGGAACAATTACTGTTTAATTGAAATTATGATAAGATTATAATTGTGAGATTTAATTTACATTTATGCATTATTCCTAAATGTTCCTAGTTGTAGTTTCATCAAAATAAGATATTGTTGAAACTGTAAAACTGGCACACATTATGTTTCTTTATTATGAAAAAATAATTGATATCATAAATTAAAGTATAAAGATACTTAAATTAATATGTGGGTGATTATTAAAGATTAAGTCACCGAATTGACTTGATCATGAGAATCTTAAATAGAATATCACTTATGTGTCCGTGAATTTTCTCACAATGATGGTTGTATAATTGATCCTTAGACTTGAGATTACCAAGGCATCTCGTATAAGAATTAATATGTTTTAATGCTACTTATGAACTGTCCTAGAATAATTCAGTCAGTAGTACTTGGATGCAATATGAACTATACGGAGATAGTTGAGTGAGTCAATACATGATTCGTCACTCTAAAATAATTAGAGAGGATATTCTACTATTCTTGATTAGTAGTCATTTATGAAATTCTCTGGCCAACGTGAATTGATATTTGAAAAGACGTTTTTAAATTTTAATTATAAATCAATCACTAATTAGCAGGAACGAACAAGATTAGACTAAAAGAGTATACATTATTTTCATACTCTGTCCAATTGGAATATTGGATGATAAAAGGATTAATCAATCTTAATGTATGATTATAAATTATTTAATTAGAGAATTAAAGATAAATTAAAAGAAATTTTAATTTATGTGATACTAATTGTGAATTAGAATTAGAATTACAATTTATAATCATTGCTAATATATTAGGAACCTAATGGGTCACTTATCAAAGAACAATTTGTGAAAGAAAAATCTATTTAGTTAAATTAGACTTAATTATGAAGTTTGAGAAACTTTAGGGATCAAATATGAGGTATTTGATTTTATTTAAATTAAATTAATTATAATTTGATTTTAATTATAATTAAAGAATTTAATTTTAATAAAATGAAAAATCCTAATGATTTTTCTATTAATAGGAAGAACAAACAAAAAAGCTAACACTTCTTGTTCTTCCTTCCAAGAAATTGTTTTGGTACATACCATTAAAGGCTGAACGGTTGAACAACTCGTGATTACTACAGTAAAAAACTTGTCAAAAGATTTTAACAAGAAACATGAATCAAGTATGATTCATATTTTGCAATTCATGTTTTTATTTAAGTTATACAATTATTGAGATTTTATCGAAATCTGTAAAAAAAATTATTTTCTGCTATGTTAATGATTTGATCACGATGAGATTCCAACATAATCTTGTCATTTTCTCTGGACGATGGTTTACTTAGATAATTTCTGCAGCTTCTGACTTTGATCGAGAATATTTTTGTCCCTATCACTTAAACAGACATAATCGTATGAAGTTGGAACACAAGCTTCTTCTCTTTTCTTTTCCTTTTTCATTGTTTTCCCTATTTTGGATTCTGATTGTTATTGGACCACCATCTTTCGGTTTCAAGAAAGCAATCAAAACCCAAACGAAACTTGAGTGCATATCTAGTATGAAACATGAGATTGGTCAATTCTTATTATGTTATTATTATTTAATTTATGATATCAGAGGCGACCGTAGTGAATTTAAAAGAACTGGTATTTGGATAGAAAATATTTTTCCCTATTATTTATATCGTAGTTTGCAACGCGTAAACCAGGACGAACCATGTCATCATTCTAGCCATTAACTATAGGGGTAATTGAATAAAACAATCATTTCTACTTGAGTTTCGCGAAAACGAGACACTAATACTTTTAGGGGGCACGTAAATTCGACCTATACTTAAATTATATGCACATGAAGTTGAAAGGCTGACTGGAAATGCACATTCTCCTCTATAAATATAAATATAAATATATATATTGTGCCCGAGTCAGGAGCACTATCCAACCCCTGAGGATCAAGTTCTTTCGTCTTTTTGCGCAGATTGGATACTCTGAACCATAATCCAATTGTAAATTGGGGTTGAAATTGGTTTACAGTACCAGATGTGTGCCTCTTTGCGCATGATGAGGAAACCAACATTAAAAAATTATCGATAATGACAATGATTATGCTCCAGTTATTGGATGAACCATGGCAATTTAAGTATCACGGTCTTATTAAAGAGTCGTATGCAACTTTCTACAGCAATATCTCCCTTCTTCTTACATAAGGAAGTGAACAGCAGCTTCATGGAGAATTTATTGGGGGTTAATTGCTAATGGACTACAAAGCTGAGAGAGAGGCCTGTGTGAATTTGAAACGACATAGAAACCGCCATTATCTGTACTTTTTGAATAGAATTAATAATTTAATATAGTTACTGTTCCTGCGAGGTCTTGTAATGATCCTGACCTTATCTTTTCTTTGGTGCACTCCACGTGTAAATCAAAAGTAATTACCCATAATAATTATTGGGTTTCTAAGTTCCAATCACTGGGGAGTTTAATTAGCCTCGGGATAATATAAATAACAATCAGTGACTCAGACACAAGCATGCATAACACTCGTGGCATTTACATTAGCAATTTATTATTTTCCAGCCTTTTCTCAGATTGCGACTTAGTTCTTATGCCACCAAACTTATATATGATTCTACTTGGAAGTTGGAATGGATAAATATATATATAATCTGTGTTTCCACAATCAACATAAATTGTCCACTTTGAGTGAGGCAAGCAATGATGATCCAGAATTCAACGTCTAGGATCCAGAAGCAGAATTAGTTCATAGAACTAGTTTTTTTTTTTTACAATAAACTTGAAATCAAGGAAATTTTTCTGGATTAGAAAATATATAAAAGATGATAACACAACATTATAATTACTAACAAGGTAGACATTGACAACATTTTTTGGTTACGTTTTAAAAAATCGTCTCTAAAATTAAGTTTTCAGTGATGACCCTTTGGCCAAGGCTCGCTCGAGAGTCCTTGATGCAGATCGGCACTGTTCGAGAAAATTAAAGCGGACCATAGGAGACTGATCCGAGGGTAACGTTAGTTCACTCATTAGGCCTCAATTAGCAAGCATTAGCCCTCCTAAGGCTCCCATTAGTTCACGTAAGGCTGATAGTGCTTTCTTCTTTTATAACGTGCGTAGCCATTGCTGATAGGATGCTTTTAAACTTTCGACTATGGTTTTAAAAGATGTAGTTAGAAGTGACACTTTTAGCTACGTTTTTCGAAAGCGTACCTAAAAGTCGCAATATCTAAATAAATATTAAATCAAATTTTAATATTCATTTATAAAATTCATTTTATTTGTATATAGCATAATAATGCATTATTTAAAATTTTTATTGTACTAATAAATCTTTAATTGTGATATACATTAACTTTTATATAATAAATAAATTGTATTTATATTTATATTGAGGATCAACTTACAAACATCAAAAAATTAATTTTTTATTTTTTATTTATATTTATTGTTTTGAAAATTGAGATTGAAGAGACAGTTTTTTAAAAATCAAGCTTTGATAGCTTTGATTCATTAAGTGAAAGTCAATTAATTAAAAATAAATTTAATTTGGACAATGAACAATTGTTCCTAATTTATTTGACCCATATTTGTTTGGTCTTGTAAAATTGTTTTAACTTTAGATAAAAACTAAAAGTTAGTAAAAAATGGTCACTTTTAGTGACACTTATTAAAAATGTAGTTAAAAGTGTCAGAATTTGATAACGAATTTCAAATTGTTCATTTAAAAGTCAACCTTTAGAGGATGACCCTTATTGTCCCTTTGGTGACGGATTTTCAAGGGTGCACATGAGGTTACGAATTTTTGAAAATCGTTGCGTTCAAAATCATCACTAAATAATTATAGGAGAGAAATGAAAATAAGATAAGTTTATAGTGGGGAAATGAAAACGAAAACGAAAACAAAAACAAAAACAAAAATAAAAACACTATCTCTCATCCTTTGCGCTAACCAAAACAAAACTCGGGTAATCAAGAAAGAGCTATCAGTATCAGTAGTACGTATGTGAGTTCTCTCACCTTAGGTGATTTCTTCCCTAGGTATCGCACTATACCCGACTTGACTACACTCTTTTTTATCCATTAATCCCTTGTTACTTTGTAAATTTGGATTGAGTTTGGTGAGCACTCTTGACAGTCCGAAGAAATTAGAACATTTTTAGGGTAATTTTTGCTTGGCTTTCTCGATAGTTTGGGGCATGAGTAAGAAGAAGAAGACACCGCATAAAGGAAGGGACATTACTGCCGAGTGTGTTCCAGGTTTGTAGGTGGAAGAATACGACAATGGAGATAATGAAATACAAGAGGGGAGGGCATACAACCATTCAACAATGAAGGTGACGAGTGAGCAATTTATGGCGAAGGGTAGATAGAAAACGAACATTGCTGATGGAGCAAGCAGTGTGGGTGTAAGAAGAGTTACATTACAAGGCAAGCATCTGGCAGCGAAAGGGGACAGACTAAGGCCTTTGGGCATTGAGAATAGGGAAGGAAGGTTACTGAGTAAAACAACAAATGTGGGTACGGGGGGGGATGAGCAAAGGTGGAATGAGGGATATGAGGAGTTATTCACGTCTGATGAGGATACAGATGGGGAGAATGTACACACTAAGGCTTCGGACTTAGAGAATGAAGAACCAACCCCGAAGGTACTCGACAAAATGTCAGAACTAATTTTAGACAAGTAGGGTTAAGGAAAAACCAAGCCAACGTATGTAAGCTTATTCAGGAATAATAGAGAGCTGAAACAAAGAATGCAGCTAGAATATTTGCGGGTAGATGATGAAGTCATCATGGAGGAAGAAGATGTGATACAAATTGAACAAGAACGAGGATATTGTCTTATGGTATGCTTCATGGGGATATTTCCAGGAATGAAGGCACTTGAAGGACTAATTGCAAAATGGAGTGTTCAACGTAAAATCCTATTGTATGATCAAGGCAGGATAATTTTTCAATTTGACACAGAAGAGGATCGCACTAATGTACTAGCAGGGGGACCGTATGTGCTATATGGGAAGACTCTGCTTCTTGAAAGACTTTCTTAAGGCTTTGCATTTGACTATAAAGATTTTATGGAAGTTCCCATATGGCTACAATTTCCTAATGTATCTTTGGAGTTGTAGAATGAGAGGGGGCTATCGAAACTAGGATCTCGTATTGGAAGATCACTATGTACGGACAAAATCACTAGCAAAAAGACACAGATTGGCTATGCTAGAATATTAATAGAAGTAGGTGTGTCAAGATAACCAGTGACAAGCTTTGATGTGAAGATGCCTAGAGGTACATGATACACACAAATGGTTTACTATGAAACTTTCCCTAGCTACTACTGCCATTGTAAACAATTTGGTCATAACCCTTTTGAATGCAAATCCAAAGAAAGAATTAAGAAGAAACAAATGAAGAGCCCAGTAAATGTAAGAGGTACTGAAAATGTTACGGATGGTAATGATATGAATCAGCCCAACCAAGAGATGGAGGAAGGCATGCATGAACAACTAGAAGCTCATGCAGGAGCCACTCAAGAAGGAAATCCTAACAAGGAGGGAGAACAGCAATCACAGAATGAAGGTAGTATTAAAGAAGTTGGGTGTAGGGTGGAATTGACTGGAATGAGGGGATACAAGCCACTCCAAACTCGGATGAACCCCAAAAAAATAAATGATGGAGAATGGCAGAAGGTGCATACTAACAGAAATATCAACAAGGGGAAGGCAGTGATGATACAACTTAATAGAACAGTGACAAAGAGGAGAAGTATGCAAGTGTCGGGGGGTAACAATAGAGAGGATATGGGTAAGAATACCAATGAAGCTTATTCAGGAATAATAGAGAGCTGAAACAAAGAATGCAGCTGGAATATTTGTGAGTAGATGATGAAGTCATCATTGAGGAAGAAGATGTGATACAAATTGAACAAGAACAGGGATACTGTCTTATGGTATACTTCATGGGGATATTTCCAAGAATGAAGGCACTTAAAGGACTAATTGCAAAATGGAGTGTTCAACATAAAATCCTACTGCATGATCAAGGCTGGATAATTTTTCAATTTGACACAGAAGAGGATCACACTAATGTACTAGCAGGGGGACCGTATGTGTTATATGGGAAGACTCTGCTTCTTGAAAGACTTTCTCAGGGATTTGCATTTGACTATAAAGATTTTATGGAAGTTCCCATATGGTTGCAATTTCGTAATGTACCTTTGGAGTTGTGGAATGAGAGGGGGCTATCGAAACTAGGATCTCGTAATGGAAGACCACTATGCCCGAACAAAATCACTAGCAAAAAGTCACGGATTGGCTATGCTAGAATGTTAGTAGAAGTAGATGTGTAAAGACAACCAGTGACAAGCTTTGATGTGAAGATACCTAGAGGTGCCCGATACACACAAATGGTTTACTATGAAACTTTCCCTAGCTACTACTGCCATTGTAAACAATTTGGTCATAACTCTTTTGAATGCAAATCCAAAGAAAGAATTAAGAAGAAACAAATGAAGAGCCGAGTAAATGTAAGAGGTACTGAAAATGTTACGGATGGTAATGATATGAATCAACCCAACCAAGAGATGGAGGAAGGCATGCATGAACAACCAGAAGCACATGTAGGAGCCACTCAAGAAGGAAATCTTGACAAGGAGGGAGAACAACAATCACAGAATGAAGGTAGTATTGAAGAAGCTGGGTGCAGGGTGAAATTGACTGGAATAAGGGGATACAAGCCACTCCAAACTCGGATGAACCCCAAAAAAGTAAATGATGGAAAATGGCAGAAGGTACATACTAACAGAAATGTCAACAAGGGGAAAGCAGTGATGACATAATTTAATAGAACAGTGGCAAAGAGGAGAAGTATGTAAGTATCTGGGGGTAACAATATAGAAGATATGGGTAAGAATACCAATGAAGCTCCAAAGAAGACAGGAGGGGGAAAGGTCCTTGTCCACCCCTCCCCCCCCCAAATTGACAAGTAAGGATACTATGTTGGAATGTCCGAGGCCTAAACAAAGCCTCGAGACAACATAGTGTTGTCAATCTTATTCGATAACATGAGTGTAAGTTTGCTTGTTTTCTTGAAACCAAATTATCCACTAATAGTTTGAGTAAGATGATGAAAAATAGATTTAAAGGTTGGGACTTTTGTCACAACTTTGGATCTATTACAGGAGGAAGATTATGTATTATATGGAATTCTGCTTTTTATCAGTCTCATGTGTTGGAGATGGGAGAACAATTTATTCATGTAAAAATCCAGTGCAGTATTTCTCAGTTTTCATTTATAGTATCTTTTGTTTATGGTTTAGATAGTGTGACAAGAAGAAAGGAATTTGTGGTAGAACCTAACAGAGCTAAATGCAGACTCCTTGATACCTTAGATCATAATGGAGGATTTTAATTGTGTGTGTGCAACAAGAGAAAGGCTCGAATGTCAGCCTCCCTCAACTTATTTTCTTAAAGACGTGTTAGATTTTATAATGACACTTGGGCTTGAAGATGCTCCATGTAAGGGAGAATTCTTTACTTGACACATTCACATATCCAATTCTCTTTCTAGTAGCCATCATCTCATCTATGCATACTGCTTTTCTTATGTAATTGACTAACATACTCAACCCTTTATTGACTAATACTCTAGGGGAACTTTATGTAAGTTTATCGGGGTACTCTCCTGCATAATGTGATCAAAATTACTACCTGGTTTCCATGGTTGTAGGAATAATGAGGTAAAAGGACATTCTTTATCTTGCACATGTTCAGATGTATATAATAAAGTTCATAGGATAATTGTATATTGCAAATAAAAATATAATGAGATTATAATTATGAAATTCATATTGCATTTATGTATTATTCTTAAATTGTTCCTAGTCATTATTCTATTAAGATTGAACATTAATAAAACGTAAAAAGACTAGACATGTTATATTTTTTTTCTTATGAAGGAAGTATTCAATCTCATAGGCTAAAGTATGGTGATACTTAAACAAACGTGTGAGTGTTTGTTAGAGAACAAGTTCCCTAAACAAACCCGATATGAGAAATTCATTTGGAACATTACTTGTATATCTATGGAATTCTCATTGTGATAATTGTATAAGTGATTCTTTAACTTAGGTCTCCAAAGTTATATTATATAGAAATTGCTATGTTTGGATACTGCTTATGACCTATTCAATCGTGGGTCGATCAATCGATAATCATTAGATGTAGCATAAACTATATGGAGGCAATTTTGTATTCATGATAGGATTTATCACCCTAAAGTAACTAGAAAAAATGTTCAATTATTCTCGATTAGTGTTGATTTAAGAAATCCTTGGCCAAGGTAGAATGATGTTTTGTAAATAGTTTAGAAATGTCACTAATTGAATTGATAGCTAATGGTAGAGAACCAATATGATTGGACTAAAAATAAAGTAAACATTAATTCCAAGCTCTATGTCTTATTGGAACATTGTATAATGAAATGATTGAATTATACATAAAAATTATGTACGAAAAGGTTAGTTAAAACTATTTTAATGTTCCTAAATATTTGTGTAGTCGTAATGCTTTGCCAGACGTCAATCTTGATCTATGATTATAAATTGTTTAATTGGAGAATTAAAGATAAATTAAAATAAAATAAAATTTATCTAATTCTAATTATAAATTAGAATTATAATTTATAATCATTGCCAACATATTTGGAAACCTAATGGGTCTCATATAAAGAATAAGTTGAAGAATGCAAAAATATTTTAATCAAGTTGGATTATTTTAATTTATCTAATTTTAATTATAAATTAGAATTATAATTTATAATCATTGCCAACATATTTGGAAACCTAATAGGTCTCATATAAAGAATAGGTTGAAGAATGCAAAAATATTTTAATCAAGTTGGATTTTATTGTAAAGTTTGAGAAACTTTATGATTAAATATGAGATATTTAATAAATAAGGATCAATATGAGATATTGGATCCTATTTGGACATAATTAGTATTTAATTATAATTATTTGTAATTCCAATTAAAGGTTAATTGAAATTAAAATTAATTTCAATTAAATTATCTAAAATCTATTATAGATAGGCTTAAGCTCTAATGGATCTAGTACTTCTTGCTTAACCTTCTCTGCAAAAGTGAAAGAGTTCTCTCAAGCTGTTCTATAGATACTGTTAAAAGTCAGACACTTATGTGACTACGGTGGTTAAAATATATCAATTTCAAAAACGGTTCGTGGGATACAACAAAAAAATGATCAAGCTTTAGAATAAGATATGAATTAAGATTCATGCTTTAATTTATGTGTTAATCATTTAATAAAATTAACGAGATGTTGGTTTTTAGGAAGTTAAACATATAAAAATGTTTTGTAATTATTCCTCTACAGTTAGGTATGGATTCCGTCCCAGTTTTTCAACATGCAAGTCTTTTACTCAAGAAGAATCCCATTAGAGTTAATGTGTATGCACTAGCTCCTCCCTTTAGACTCTCAACATCAGGAGCAATTACAATTCTTCTTTCCAAGCTCACCGGAGGGACGTAACACAAGGAGGCTTTAGTATTATCTCCTCCAACAGCCTTCCAGCTTAGTTGAGAATTTACTATTCACTCATCAAGAGGAGGTTCTGACGGAGGAGGAGTAGTAAGGAGTTGTTTGGTAGGGGCAGAACGGTAATTCGACTTTGGGCGTCAAGACTATTTCTAGTAGTAGTCATTTTTTGAATAGATAAGTTGCACATAAATTATTGAAATAGAAGCTAGAGATCATGACCTCTTTCAGCTTCCTTGAACTTGGTTTAGAAGAAAACTAGAAACTAGACGGAACAAGTGGATTGTGCGTTCAAGCCCATTAACAAAAGTAAACATTTGCAGAAAGTTTAAGAAGAGAAAAACATTGTAAAAGCCCAAATTTAATCTCTAGGCCCAAAAGTAAAAAGCTGCATCTTTAGCCCCTCTTAGTCATAGGTGGGTTAAATGCGTAATTTTCTGAGCCTTTATAAGAAACCCTTGGTCGACTAAAACCCGACTACGAGCCGTACAGCAGCAGCCAAGACTCTCCTCAGATGGCTCCTTCTAAAGGTATGTGCGTCTTATCATCCTGTTTCTGTACCCTTTCGTCTCGTTCTAGAGTTTTTAATGCGGGTTATGGGAATTGTTTGTTGGATTTTTTATATAAACTTATATATTAAGATTATGGTTTGATGTCTATTTGTATTGTTGAAGTGATGGTGCTGCTCCTTGTACTTATGAATCCAGTAGCGTGTTAGCTTTAGTTTAGATTAGTGGCTTTTGGATACTAAAAATTAGAAGGAAAAAAAAAGAAGGAAATGAGAGATATGTATGTCTTTGCAGTAGATGGTACAAAAAAGGCTGACCCGAAATCACAAGCTGTGAAGGCTGCCAAGGCTGTGAAATCAGGTCCAACCTTTAAGAAAAAGGCCAAGAAGATCCGAACTAAGGTTACATTCCACCGTCCCAAGACCGTGAAGAAAGAGCGGAACCCCAAATATCCCCGCATCAGTGCACCTCCAAGGAATAAACTAGACCATTATCAGATTTTGAAGTATCCTTTGACTACTGAGTCTGCTATGAAGAAGATCGAAGACAATAACACCCTTGTCTTCATTGTTGACATTCGTGCCGATAAGAAGAAGATCAAAGATGCTGTCAAGAAGATGTATGACATTCAGACCAAGAAAGTTAATACCTTGATCAGGTACACATTTTTTAAAAATGGGATTAAAATCTGTGTTTAATTTAATTTTGTACACGAATTTAAAATCTGTTGACTTGTCTTCAACTCAGGCCTGATGGAACTAAGAAGGCGTACGTCAGGCTGACTGCGGATTATGATGCGTTGGATGTAGCAAACAAGATTGGGATTATCTAAGTTGCAGTTTTGTACTCTCCTTTGAGTAAGGTGAAGTGATACCAAACTAACACCAGCTCTTATTTTTCCAATTTTTTGTTAGAACCGATGCACCGTGTTGTTTCTGTGAACTAGAGTCTGGAGATTTCTCATTTTGTATGAAAAAAAATTGTGCTTTAATGCAGATGTTGCTTTTCTTTGATCAATTTTTTTCAAGAATGCAAAATTTGGAGTCATTCTTTGAAAAATGTTTGGTTGTTGAAGTTGAAATTCAACGTGAAGAGAAAAAGTAATGTTGACCAAGTACAGCTGAGAAAATCATAAACAATTTGTAAGCCTAGGACTATCTACTGCCACCATTCTTGTCTGTCATGTACAATCTTGCGGGAGCGAATCCATCCCATTTTCCGGTCAGAATACCCAATCATTGCTCGATATATCCACTGGGGAAGGTAATATAGAGCAACCAAGAAAAACAAGGCCAAGTTAATATTGGACCAAATTTTGTTGGGCGATATGACAGACATGGCCAGTAAGTAGCAGGAGAACAAAAGAAAAGCACCTTCTTGTCTTATAATTCTTGCAACTGTGACAAAAAATAGGGAAGAATTCGCCAGCCAGAAAAGAGTAAACGTGACACTGCCCATGATCGATGTTCCCACAAAGTGTGATGAACTCGACGCAGTCTGTGTCTGTGTGCAATTGCTAGGCGAATCGATGTGAATGATACTTCTGGAGGGCAAATTGTTGTCAGATTGACCTTGCCAGACACCACCGGGTGGGCTCAAAGCTGTTTGAAACGTGACTGTGGCGATCAGAGCATGCACTACCAGTAAAGCGTTGTACCTGTCAGCTGGTAATATGTTTCTCAGTCGGTCTAAGTGAAGCGTCTGTTGTTCACAAATCGTTACTGGTGACCTCAAGTTACCTACCGGTCGGTTCGAACCTCTAAAAAATCGCGGACGGGATTGGAGCATTCGGATATTTTGACCACCCAAATTTTGACTTTCAAGAATTTCTGCGGCTGTTCTATGTTGTTGGTTTTGTATGTCACCGTAAACACGAGTTGACACCAACGTCACAGCCTATATTTAGAAAATATGTATCAGAAAACTTTTTAACAGTTTACAAAAGTCTAGTTCTATGATTTGGTGAAAATATAAATAAATACCTTGTGTAGATTCTTCGAGAGAGCTATGTGCAACAAGGTGTCCCCTTCCTTGTTCTTCCAGTTCAACAGTTCTCTTTGCCAAAATTTGGAATCTTTGAAGACAGACCTCCTAAGCCATCCCAGAAAGATCTCAAAAGCTTCAATTTGGCCGCTTCTAAGCGCAATATGCATGGCAGTATCTCCATCATTAGTCACGTCCAATATAGATTCTGGACAAGCTTCGAAAATTGCAGCCAAAATCGACGAATTTCCGACCTCCGCCGCGCAATGCAAAGGAGTACTACCGCCTCTACCTTTGACACGAACAAGCGCAGAGTCAACGTCTAGGAGCCAAAGCACAATGAGTTCATTACCCTTTTGGACGGCGAGGTGCATGGGAGTCCATCCTCTATTGTTTAGCTTCTTGGCAAATGATGCTTTCAAGATCATAACCTCCATGGCGAACTCAATTTTCCCATCAGCTACAGCGATGTGCAGCGGAGTTTCAATAAATGGTATCTGATCTATCCGCTCCAAAAGATAGGGGTCCTGGGCGAGTAATTCATACAAGGTGCCGATGCTGTCTGATCGAGCAGCTTCCTCTAAACGAGTCAGATCTTGGCAACTGGGGGGATCCATTGCCAAATGACTTGAAGGAGCAAGAAGTTAAGAATTTGTGAAGAGATGAGGACCACTGTCCTGCAATAATGGCTTTAAAGTCGAGACAAAGAGTATAAAAGCAAGGGAATTATAGATTTTTGTAATTACATTGACTGAATATTATTTAAAGGAAAAAATTATAAAATCATAATTTTAATATTTAATACTGATTAATATGAAGGTTTTCCCTTAAAATATCTTCGGGATCCAGTTTGAGTCAATACAAATATTTTTGACAGGATCATTTTGCTTTGAAGCTTCCTAAAGTTTGGTCATCATTGTCAGGCACGGTTCCAATCAAGTTCATCTGATTGTCGTTATTGTTGAATAAATAAACAATCGATCACAAATCTTAAAAGTTCCCCCCAGTAATGAGTTGGAATTGGTCAATTCAACTGGAATAAAGTAGAAACCCATGACCCAAGCAAGTCTCAGGAAAGAGAGCATTTTGTTTTCTTAAAACAAAAGAAAGCATTTTGTTCAATACCCTCGCGTAATCTCACAATGTCCATAATTGGCAGCTATTGTCTAAAGGAAAATCAACTGTAACAGGCGAAAAATGAAAACACGAGTACAGAGTACTTCCAAGAATCAAGCCTCATCGTGCTAGTATTTTTACCAAGTAGGTTGTTCTAGGCCTGATAAATGAAAAATTCGCACGTTAACTACTTTAAAGGAATCAATGACCGTGCACAATTTATCTTTGGTCTACACCCATCTCCTTTCATTTGCCCCTGATGTCAAGGTGTGCAATTTACCTGCCAAAAAGCAGTCACATCCAATCAAAGCTCACTTATGGAGGATATAAACAGATACCGACAAACTAGTTTGATATAAATTTGGATCACGAATGTCCGCCACATTGGCAATTCCTGGTGTTAAAAAACTTTTTTCCAAGTATAATACACTGCTTTCAGAAGAATCATGTCGTTGCTTCCTAATTCTAAAGTGTTGACAGTATGGTGACAACCTGGTAAGAAATTTGACCAAAAGGAATTCATTTCCGGAAACGAAATTCAAAAAGTTCATCACCAATTTTCATACCATTGCCAGTAGAGATTGAAACAGGTGCATGACGAGTGTAGATTGCAACTTGAGCAATGAATTCAAATGTGTAATAAAACCCTTCCATCTGAAGAGTATATATATTTAATTGGTTGTAAATAGTTGCTGTAACTATTGTAGTTAGTGATTTATTACTTCGTTCTTTTAGCAACACTACAACACGTGCTTATACACGTTCTTATGTTTTTCTGTATATAAAAGACTTATACATGGAATGAAATACTGAGCGGTTTTTTCCTCATTGTTTCTTGCTCTGTTTATATTTTCTACATAGTATCAGAGCTAGTAACCATTTTTTTTCGAGATTTAGATTTGGATTTTACAGATTTCATGGATTCTTTCTCAACTGGTTGTAACTGAAGTGATTCTTGTTCAGTTGATTGAAATTGTTTTTTTTTTCGCTGGTTTGCTCTTGTTTGGATTGATTGTTTTTTGTGCTTACGTAACAATGGTGGTTGGTGATGAACAGGGAGCTAACTTCAAGAAAGCTCCGATGACTTTGAAGGAGTCTGATAATCCTGGTGTAAATCTAGTTTCTGTTCCTCTCAATGGGTTTAATTATTGAACTTGGAGCACATCAATGAGGAAGGCGTTGGCTGCAAAACACAAATTAGGGTTCATAACTGGCAAGGTTAAGATGCCAGTTGAAGATGCAGAAGATTTTGAAGAATGGATGAGCGTTAATGCCATGGTTGAGTCTTGGATTTTAAATTCCTTGAATCCATAATTACATGATGCTTTCCTGTATGTTTCTTCTGCTAAAAATTTATGGGATAAGCTTGAGAAGCGGTTTGGTGACTCCACTGGACCTTAGGAATATCAACTGAAACGTGATCATGGGAATATTACTCAAGGGAATACTAGTCTTTCGATGTATTTCGCTAAATTGTGCAGATTGTGGGATGAGCTGCAATGCATTGTTCCAGTGCCTCAGTGCATTTGTGAAAAGTGTACTTGTGATGTTTCTGGACAAGTAATGAAGTTGACTGAAAATGCTAAGATCATTCAATTTTTAATGGGATTGAATGATTCTTATAGTCGCATGAAAAATTAGATCTTAATGATGGATCCTTATCCTACTTTGGACAAGGTCTATTCTATATTGATGAATGCTGAAAAACAAAAACAAATAGCTGAGAGTTATCCTGACATTATTGAAGGGAATGCGTTATTGGCTATTGCTGCTAATACTCAACGAAGTAATACTTCTAGCAAACAGAACATCAAGAGGAAGGATTATATGAAGGATAAGGAGGACAAGTATTGTTCTTTTTGCAAAATGGAAGGACACATTAAAGACACGTGCTTCAAGATTTATGGTTATCTTGAATGATACATGGATCTTAAGAAACAACAAAAGAAGAAGGGAGGTAGAAATGCTAATACAAACTTGGCTGAAACACATTTTGATGATCGGGAGGACTCTGCTGAAGAAAAAAGTATATACTGTATGAGAGAAATGATACAACATGAACTAACTAAACTCATGAAAGGGAAGCAGATCTAGACCGATGAACAGATGAATTTTGCTGCCACTTTTGCTGGTAATATTTCTAAACTGAATGCTTTTGTTGATGAGTATGATGTGAAGAATTCTTGTTGGATAGTGGATATAGGAGCTAGTACACACATGTCTGGAAATAAATGCCGGTTCAATGGCTTAGCTCCTTTGAGAAGAAAGTGTAATGTTCAGTTACCAATCGAAACAGCTACATGTGTCAGATTTGTGGGTGATATTAGCCTTCATGGGAAAGTTGTTTTGAAAAATGTCTTCTACCTGCCATCTTTCAAGTATAACTTGTTGTCAGTAAATAGACTATTGAAGGAAAATGGTGGAGTTTTCACTTTTTATCCTAAATTTTGTGTTTTACAGGCCCAGAGCAGTAAAAACTTGCTGGCAGTGGAAAAAACAGTTGGCCATCTCTATTATCTTGATAAAGATTCTTTTAATCCCGTTTTGGTACACAAGTATGTTTCTTTGTTGAATAACATTACCTAGGAAATCTATTGTATGAATACTATGGTTAGTCCGAAAGTTTGGCACCATAGGTTGGGGCATCCTTCAATTGGTGTTATCAAGAACCTAAGATTGATGAATAAAGACGTTGATAGTTTCTTTGATACTTGTGATGTGTGTGCTCAGTCTAAACAGACTAGAACTCATTTTCCTGTAAGTGATAGTCATAGTGACAAATTGTTTGAATTGTTACATGTGGATGTTTGGGGGCCTTATCAAACATAATCACTTTCTGGTGCTTTTTATTTTTTAACAATCGTTGAAGATTGCAACAGGTTTACTTGGACTTATTTGATGCAAAAAAAGGATCAAGTTAGTTCATTATTGAGTACCTTTTTCAAAATGGTGAAGAATCAGTATTCTGCTTCAATTAAAGTTGTTAGAAGTGATAATGGTGGAGAGTTTGTGGGTTCCAAATGTCAACAGATTTTTCATGATCATGGCATTATTCATCAAAGGACATGTATATATAGTCCTTAACAGAATGGCAGGGTAGAGAGGAAACACAGACATATTTTGCAGATTTTTAGAAGTTTATTGCAACAAGCTCATCTACCTAAGAATTTATGGGGCGAGGCTATACTTCATGCTACTTATCTGATAAATAAGTTGCCATCTTCTGTGTTGAATTGGAAAAGTCCAAATAAGGTGCTACTTAGAAGACCACTAGATTATAATGCTTTGAGAGCATTTGGGTATTTATGTTATGTGACAGATACTAGTCCTAAGAAGGACAAGTTTGATGTCAGAGCAAAAAAATGTATTTTTTTGGGATATGTTTCTAGTCAGAAAGGGTATACAGTGTATGATGTCTCTTCTCAGCAGTTATATACCTCCAAGGATGTGGTGTTTCATGAAACCATATATCCTTTTATTAATATTCCTTTTCTGATGCAAGAGTTCCCATTCCATTGTGCCCTATAACTGATGCTACTTTGTATTTTCCAAATGTTATTCATGTAAGTCTTAATGCCATGAACACTGAACTTCAAGCACTGGAGACAAACAAAACCTGGATACTTACTGATCTGCCTGAAGGTAAGAAGGCCATAGGGAGTAAGCGGGTTTATAAATTGAAGCTCAAATCTGTTGAACCTCTTGACAAACATAAAGCATGGTTGGATGCAAAAGGGTACAATCAAGTGTATGGGGAAGATTACTATGATAGTTATTCTTCGGTTGCAAAGGTCGTCACAGTGAGACTATTCATGGCTATCGTAGTTGCAAAAGGTTGGCCTTTGCATCAAATCGATGTTAACAATGCTTTTCTTCAATGGTAAGAGGCGTGCATGAAAGTGCAACAAAACCTTGAGGTCTTGGGTTCGAGTCGTGGCCTCACCCTTGACC
>JAOTAX010000198.1:17056688-17090295 GCA_025629825.1 Erythroxylum guanchezii | reverse complement strand
AAGAAATCATACTATATTTCCTCATTTAATTTCATTTAATAAATCAAATCTCCAAGAAAAGTTCGAGGTCCAACACTTCTTTCTTCGTGATTTAAAAGATGTATTGATTGATCATTGATCAGTATAGGGTCTACTTGTACCTTGACTAACTTTTTTGAAGGTTCTCTTAGAATAACTGAGTTTCTGCTTCGAATAGGTACCGATTCTTCTATAACCTTCATTCTCAAATCCTTCTTGCTGATAGGTTGAGAAGAATTGTAACGTGCCAATTAGTGTTCAACTGTCTTTGTCTTTTGATGAACATCAGATGAAGCACTCTTTTTCTGACTGGGCTTCTGCTTCTTTTGTTCTTTTGCTAGTTTAGAAGAAAGTTGTTGTTGAGGCTTCTTCCTCTCAAACACTAATTTCCTCTTAATTTTTGTCTCTTTAAATGATTTTGCTGGCTGACTATGCAAAATTGAGATCATTGATCTAGTGGCCTGATGTGCTTTCTCTGACTTTTCAGAATCTTCGCCAAGAGTCAAACCTTCCTGTTTCTTCTATTCTTGTTGACGTAAGGTCAATAGTCTTGGTGACCTTCTTGATTGTTTATATTTTTCTGAATGAAGTGTCTCTCCCTTTCTTTTCAATGACACTTGTTGTATTGATTGTATAACCTGGCTTCCTTCTCTTTGTGAAATTGTCTTAGCTTTTATTGATACATCTGACGATTTCTCTGTCTATTCTTCTATAGATGTTCTCCCTGTGGGTTGAGGTTTTGTCTTTCTTGCAGGTGTAACACGTTCACTCCTGCTCCGTCTCACTATATGCTCCCCCTAAGACCTTGCTTTTAGCATAAAACCTATATCTGCCTTACCTTCAATCTTTAATCCCATTCTACTAATAGTGGTTACATTAATAATGCTTTTCATATCCATCTTCATCCTGTTCCCTCTGTCAAGAAGGATTCCAGAATCTCTAAAAATCCTTGTTAACAACATACCATACGGTAAAGAGCTAGAATCTCTTTTTGACTTCATCATTTACTTCAAAATTAAGTACGGAAGATTAATAGGTTAATGATTGAGTAGATGAAACAAACATTGTTCATCAATCGTTGTCACAATATGCTTCGAGCCTGATATTGGTAGAACACAATGAAAAAGTAGAGAATGTAGAACCTTAGCCTTCGGAACAAGAGTTGACACCTTCTTGTCTCTTAGGTCACTACTTCCATATGGTTGTCGATTGATGTGTGCTTTATCTACACAGCCTTGAGTGATGCATTTTGTATTATGAGACAACTTTGCTCCAATACATGGACACTCACTGACCTTCTCGATTAAATCCAGTGTCACGATAACCGACAATCTATCTACCATTGGTACTAAGGTGTCGTCTACCACCTTTGCATTCTTCCAAAACTCATATAACTCATTTAGATAGAATGTTTCATGAACCTTAAAGAAAATTCTCCATCCAACTGCTTCAATTTCTGGTTCAATGTCTATCTAATTTTGCATAGATAATAGATTGCTCCATTTGTGATCTGTAATCGATAAAAACTAAACACACAAATGTATTTTGCTCAAAGTAACGATGTTAGTATCTGAAGATAAGAATATGAAATGAGAGAACTTGAAGCTAAGAATAGAGTGATGAATCGTCTCGGTTGAGAGCACTACAAAACGATTTCAAAGTATTTCAGGAATATTCTAGAGTAAAAGGTATTCTATAATCTTGAGAAGGTTTCCCTTTAATACCTACTCTTGAAAAGTTACCATCTATGACTTACCGTTACTGTTTACTTGAAAACTTACGACTTTTATCTTCTTCTCTTGTGAATCATCTGGGTTATGACACTTTAGACGATTGGTCATTCAACATTACCATATTCAAGTTTCGTCTGATTTCTTTGAATCTATCTTCACTCAAAGGTTTAGTGAAGATATCCACCTATTGATGATTTGTCTCAACAAATTGTAGACTGATGATTCTCCTCTGTGCATAGTCTCGTAGGAAATGATGTCTAACTACAATATGCTTTGCCCTCGAGTGTTGTATTGGATTCTTCAATAGATTGATAGCACTTGTGTTATCACAGAAGATTGGAATTTGTTCTTCTTGTATGGAGTAATCTTCTAACTGATACTTAACCCATAATGTCTGTGAATAATAGCTTGCAGCTGACATATATTTAGTTTCTGCAGTAGATAGAGCAATTGCACTTTGCCTCTTGCTTGACCAAGAAACTAGATTATGACCAAGGAAGTGACAACTTCCACTTGTACTCTTCCTATCAATCTTGTCTCCAGCATAATCAGCATCACAGTAGCCAATTAATCTAAAATCTTTACCTTTCTCATACATTAAGCAAAGATCAGTATAACATGATAAGTATCTCAATATTCTTTTAACAGCAATATAATGATATTCTCTAGGATTTGCTTGAAATCTTGCACACAAACAAACACTAAATAATATATCAGGCCCTGCTTGTTGTAAGGTAAAATAGAGAACCAATAATTTCTCTGAAAAGAGTTTGATCAACCTTCTTAGCTGATTCATCCTTAGATAAAAGGTTTGAAGGATGCATAGGAGTTCATATAGGTTTCACCTTTTCCATTTTATATTTGACCAACAGTTCTTTGATATATTTCTGTTGATGAATAAAAATCTTTTCTTCGGTTTGCTTAATTTGTAAACTAAGAAAGAATTTTAATTCACCCATCATACTCGTTTCAAATTCACTTTTCATCAGATTTTCAAAACTAGAACATAACTTCTTAAAAGTTGCACCAAAAATAATATCATCTACATATATTTGTACTACGATGAAATCATTTTTAATACATTTTCTAAACAAAGTCTTATATACTTGACCTCTATTAAATCCATTTTCAATCAAAAAAGAACTTAGACGATCATACCAAGCACGAGGTGCTTGTTTTAATCCATACAAAGTTTTATAAAGTTTATAGACATAATATGGTTTATTAGAATCTTCAAAACTAGGAGGCTGCTTTACATAAATCTCTTCATCTATAAAACCATTCAAAAAGACAATTTTTACATCCATTTGAAACAATTTTATATCATGACAACCAACATATACAAGCAAAATCCGAATATCTTCTAATCTAGCTACAAAAGCATAGGTTTCATTATAGTCTATTCCTTCTTGTTGATTGTAGCCTTGACCTACTAATCTAGCTTTGATACGACTTACTCTACCTGATTCATCTAGTTTATTTTTAAAAACCTATCTGGTTCCTATGATTGACTTATTGGAGGGTATAGGAATTAAAGACCAAACTTTGTTCCTTGTAAATTGATTCAACTCCTCTTGCATGGCTAAAATCCAAGCTTCATCTTGAAGAGCTTCATCAATTTTCTTAGGCTCTAATTTAGAAATAAAAGCTACATTTGCCTCTCTTCTAAATTTAGACCTAGATCTCACACCTTCTGAAGTTTCACCTATAATCAGGTTTTCTGGGTTAGAGGATTTATACTTCTAGTCTTTTCTAAAACTAAGGTTTTTAGTAATATCTTTTACTTTATTGAATGGATCATCTGATGGTGATATGTCCACATTATTAACTAAGAGAGCAGATAGAGTTTCATCATCAGAATCATTTCTTCTATTTGGTTGTGAATCATCATCAAACTTGACATACATAGATTCTTCAACAGATTTAGAAGTAAGATTATAAACTCTATAAGCTTTAGAAGACAATGAGTATTCTAGAAAAATTCCTGAATTGATCTTAGAATCAAATTTATCTAATATTTCTTTTGTATTCAATATAGTACATTTGCAACCAAACGGATGGAAGTAAGAGATATTGGCTTCCTTTCTTTCCATAACTCATATGGAGTTTTATTTAACAGAGATCGCAAAAGTATTCTATTTTGAATATAACAAGCTGTATTTATAGCTTTTGCCCAGAAATACTTAGGAAGATTCATTTCACATAGCATGGTTCTTGTTATTTCCTGAATCGTCCTGTTCTTTCTTTCTACAACTCCATTCTGTTGTGGAGTTCTAAGAGTAGAGAAATTATGAAAAATTCCATTCTCTTCACAAAACATTCTGAATTTTTCATTTTCAAATTCACCACCATGATCACTTCTAATTTCAGTGATAGAAATTCCTTTTTCATTTTGTAACTTTTTGGAAAGAACTTTAAAGCACTTGAAAGATTCATCTTTATGTGATAAGAACAATATCCAACAAAATCGAGTGAAGTTATTAACAATTCCAAGACCATACTTCTTTCTGCCAAA
Organism: Erythroxylum guanchezii; assembly: GCA_025629825.1. Lineage (NCBI taxonomy): Eukaryota > Viridiplantae > Streptophyta > Magnoliopsida > Malpighiales > Erythroxylaceae > Erythroxylum > Erythroxylum guanchezii. The sequence goes on along the minus strand of JAOTAX010000198.1, from coordinate 17,086,029 downwards.
ACTTAGTGTTCTAGTTGGACCAAACAAATCTATATGTAACAACTCTAGAGGTCTAGAAGAAGTTACAACATTTTTAGAAGAAAAAGATGTTTTAACTTGTTTTCCTTTTTGACAACTTTCACAAAAGAAATCTTTGTTAAAACTTATTTTTGGTAAACCTCTTACCAAATCATGTTTAACCGACTTGGAAATATGTTTAAAACTAACATGACCTAGCTTTTTATGCCAGATCAGTTTTTCGTCATTTGTTGATATAAAACATGAAATATTTTGACTTTGCAAATCTTCTAAATTAATGTTATAGAGATTGTTTCGTCTTTTGGCAGAAAAGAATACGGAACCGTCCTTGTTTTGGCTGCATAAGAATTTTGATTAAAGGATACTTCAAAGCCAGAATCACATAATTGACGTACACTAATTAAATTATGCTTTAAACCTTCAACTAGCAGAACATTATCAATAGATACAAATGAATCTTTACAACTTTGTTGATTCCAACTATTTTGTCCTGCTCGTTGTCTCCAAAAGTTACTGATCCTCCTTGCTTATTTTGGAGGTCTAGGAGCATAGACCTTCTTCCTGTCATATGTCGCGAGCATCCACTATCCAAGTACCATTGGTGCTGGTTGCTTTTTCCAAGAAAGGAGATATGCAGTATATATTATGTCCTTTTTAGGTACCCAAATTTTCTTGGGTCCTTTGGGGTTAGTCTTACAATTATTTATCGAATAATAATAAGAAGATTGTTTCTTTTTCTTTTTGTAAGGAACAAAACTCTTACTGTGATGAACATTGCTATTAGTAAACCCTAAACTACTCTTATCATTAGGGTGTCTATATTTTTCAATCATGTCATTCATTTTTTTCGTACTTTTAGTAAAAGTTGATAAATCTGCTAAAAGAATATTAATCCTTTGTTTCAATTGACTAATTTCCTCAGATCTATCTACAGTTACTTTCTTTTTCATATTGTCTACTTGTTTCTTAAGACAAACGTTTCTTTTACTAACACTTCTTTATTCTTCAAGTTTTCAACAAATTTTCTTTTTAAAGCTTTATATTGCTTTAATATAGCATGTGAATCTTCTAATAATTATAAATATGCCTTTTGAAGTTCATTAAAATTGGAGGTTAACTCATCATCGCATTCTTTTTCAACTACTAAGCATATATTTGTTTATACTGATGCTTCTGAATCGGAATCAGATTCGGACGAATCCAAATCTTCCTAAGTTGCCATCATGCTCTTTTTGTTTTCTTTACTTTTCTTCTGTTTTCTTCTGAGCAATGGACATTTAGACTTGTAGTGTGCTAGTTTGTTGCACTCATAAAAAATGATAAAAGTTTTCTCGTTCTTGACTTCGTCTTTGCTATTTTTCTTAAAAGAAAAATCTTTATTTCCCTTTGCTTTCTTTTTCCACATCCTCCTAATCTTTCTTGAAATGAAGGATAGTTCATCATCATCTTCACTTGAATCTTGATCAGATTCACTGGCATCATCATTCTTGATTTCTTCAATCTTTAATGCTTTTGAAGATGAACTTCTATTTCTTTAGATCTTTTGATTTTTCTGACCAGCCTTTAATGTTATAGATTTGTCTCTTCTAGGTTTATCTTCTGTATCAAGCTCTACTTCATGTATCTTCAAAGAACCAAGCAATTCATCTAGCTTCAATCTGCTTAAGTTCTTGGCTTCTTGTATTGCTGTAACTTTGGATCTCCATCTTTTAGGTAGACTTCTGAGAATTTTTCTGACATGGTCTTGATTATCGTAGATTCTCCCAAGAGCTTTAAGTCCATTTATAATAGTTTGAAATCGTCCAAACATCTGATCAATAAACTCATCCTCTTTCATCTCGAACAGCTCATACTGATGTACAAGAATACTGATCTTGGACTCTTTCACCTGATTTGTACCTTCATGTGCAATGGATAAGTGTCCCACATTTCCTTTGCAGTTTCGCATCCATAAACTTTATCATATTCACTTCTGCTTTGAGCACAACTTAGAAAGAACTTGGCTTTTGAGTTTAATTGAAATTGAGCTTTTTGATCAGCTGACCATCTGATACAAGGAATGATATTACCTTCATTGGCTATTGGTGTGTATGGTCCATTCTCAATAATATCCCAAAGATCAATATGTGTGGATTCTATAAAGAGCCGCATCCTTTCCTTCCAATAATGATAATCCTCACCATTGAACACAGGAGGTCTTGTGACTGAGGCACCTTCAGCTATAAAAACATATGATTCAGCCATAGATCTTCGTCCTCACTTTGTAAAGGTGGTTCTTGGAAACCGAGCTCTGATACCAACTGAAGTAAATCACTTGTTAATATAGGAATCACATAAAGTATACAAAATACACAAGAAGGGGGGTTGAATTGTGTATTCTTTTCGAGAATATAAATCTTTTGATATTTCTTGAAAATCTTTTCAATTATCAGATGAATACTAAAGATACTTTACTAAAGTTGATACGTATTTGAATCGCAAGTAATTTTTACCTACTCGTCCAACAATAAAAAAGATAAAGTGTAAGGTTAGAGAATAGACGCCGGGATTTTATACTGGTTCACCCCAAACCTTGGACTACATCCAGTCCTCAGAGTTCGTCTGAGATTTCACTATACTCTTCAACTTTACAAGTATTCTTTCTTCCCTTCCAGAGCTTCTTCAGGTCTCTTTCATAAAGTATTCTTTTTACTATCTTAGCCTCTCCAGGCTCTAGCCTTTTCTTTCTCTCACTAGAAAGATATTGTGAGCTTTACGTTACAGTAGTATTTGCTATCTTGTTTCGCACCTTGAATACATAATTTTTTCTAAGTAAACAAAAAGCTATTTCAGTTTTCGATTAGGACTAGTATTTATAACCTAAATCTCCAATTGCTTCTTGAGAAACTGCTTCTTATTTCTTCTAGAAACCGTTATTTAGTTGAGTTCTGTAACTAACTTCAACTAACTAACTATCTGACGTTCTAGAGTATCTTCTTCTTTTTATTGTCTAATTTTGTCGCTTTGTCTGTGTTTTGTACTTCGTCTGTGTTTTGCGCTTCGTCTATGATGACTAAGTGATACTTACATTTTTCTGCACACTTAACAAACTTATCAAAACAGTTCATTCATTTCTAAGATTAATATTATTTGATTGTCACCAAAATTAATAGAAGTGAGGTCATTTTGACTTAACAATTTATGTATAGTTGAAAGGTACAAAACATTGAAACATTCACTTTTATGATAAATTCAAATATTTTATTTTGGAGATGATTATCAACTTTTCCTATCTACAAGAAGGTTAGTTGGAGTATAGTTTTCCTCTTAAGTGAGAATATGTAGAGACATATTGCTCATAGAGAACAATAATTCTAATTTTAAATTATTGAAAATATAATTATGCAAGAACAACTTTTGTTGGATATGAAATGGTAATAGTCTAATTATAGAAATTAGATCTATAAAGATATATTGGAAGTTTTTTTACCTGTTTTCCATACAAGTAAATAGATAATGTACTAACAATGTTTAGTATTTGAGATATTTTGATACTTGTGAAGTGTTAAAGATATCCATTACTCTATGTATAAGTTGATATTTGAATTCAAGGTCATATGGATATTAACTTTAGAAGTAAATCCTAACTAAGACCTATTTTACTTGGAACATTATCATTTAAAGATTGGAAAGGTTCCAATGTAGTAATGATTGCTATTTAAGTCATAATACATATTTCATTAGTAGAAATGATTAATTGGATTAATAAGTTTTTTAATGAACTTGATATAGTTCCTAACATTATTCAAAATAGTAATGTACCGTAGAATATTAAAGCCATTAGGCATGTAAGAGGAGCTAAGGTCTCATATAAGACCTAAGGATGTATTTAGGTAATTTTTCTTAATTATGATGATAATTAAAATGAAACTTGTAAGATTTAAGCAAGAGCTCACTATAGAGAATCTTGAAGAATTCTCTCATGAAGTCACTGTCCCAGTAAAGCATAATCATCATATGGTAATATGGTATGAAATACTTAAACTATTACCTTAGTGCAAGTGCGAGATTGTTGGTATATACCTTACAGCCAATCGGTTGGTCGTAGTTTAGTGACAAATAATTTAATAAATAATGATCAATATAAAATATTAGATTTTAGATTTTATTTGGGCATAATGAGATTTAATTAAAATTATTTTAATTAAAATTAAATTTTAATTGAAAATACAATTTAATTTCAATTAAATTATTAAAATATCCAAAATCTATTATAAATAGGCTTAAGCTCTAATGAAGCTAGCACTCGTTGCTTAACCCTTTATGTAAGAGTTATAGAGTTCTCTTAACATATTATTTGGACATCGTTAGAGGTCAGACTCTTGTGTGGCTACGATGGTTGAGATGGACTAATTTCATAAACAATTTGAAGGATACGATAAGAAAAGGATCAAGCTTTGGAATAAGGTACAAATTACAATTCATGCTTTATTATGCTTTATATGTTAATCATTTTATATAGTTAAAGTAATCTTGTTTTTTGGGAAATCAAAATATGAAAGAATTTTGTAATTATTCTGTTGCAGTTAAGATCAGATCCTGTTCTGATTTGCTAATAAAGACATGGTTGTTTGGTTGTTGTTGCTATGGTGATCCCTATTTGTACGTGGTTGTGCTCCATTATGATCAAGTTGGTGATGGAAGGTTGCTCAAGGGTAATTTAATTTAGCTATTATTTTAAAGTTAATAATTTTAAAACTATTTATTTTATGTTTATCTTCCTAGACCTACTATTCTTCAAAACCCTTAATTAAAAAAAATACCAGTCATGAGCAAATGGAATCATAAATGCCCAATGCCCTTGAGAAGCTTGTACCTAAAAATATCTGGGTTTAAGCTACAATTATTGGGCAATTCCTTTATTAACTCTCTTGTTCTTTATTTTGAATAGAGTATAGGATTTCATATTGTACCGCTTGATACTGGCCGAAAAATGGTTCAAAATTATAGAATTTGTACCGATTAATGGTACCAGTTGGTATTTAAAATATCAGTTAAATACCGATCAGTTTCATAACATTCAAAATGTTCAGGCATGTAAATGTAAAAATGTTTAACCTAACTATAAATTCAAATGCAACATATAGAACGGTAGAAGGAGTCAAGCAAAATAGAACCAGTCGAAAGCTCACTTTGTAGTCACTGCAACCTCCCTGTAATCGTTGTTGCTCCCCTACAACCACCACAGTCCCCTTGTAGCCGCCGCAACCTTCCCTCCACTCTGTGCCTCACCAGTATCCCATAACTTGCTCCTCTGTGTCGCTAGCTAACTCCTTTCCTTTACTTGTCGCAGTCTGTTGCAACATGCCAACTTCTCTCCTCCTCCTCTAGCTGCTGATCACAACTCATAACTCGTAACTCTCTAGCCATACACCAACTCCTCCAGTCCACTTGTTGTCAATTGCTTGCTAGTCGCCAGTAGTTACCAGTCATCACCCTCTTGTCTTATGTTGCACTGTTGTGTTCTAAAATTGCAGTTTTGTGAGCTTAAGCCATGGTTGTGTTTTGCTAGTGTGTGTATGTGGAACTATGGATTGTGGAATCGTGAGTGTGTGTGTGATTGATTGTATAATAGGCTTATGGACTTGCTGACTTGTGGATGTAATTGTGGAAGGCTTGAGAAATATGAAATGTGAAATTGTGATTATGGAACACTGAAATGAAAGTTTTAATTTATATCATTTGTAAAAATTATCATAGTATTCACCTGGAAATTAAAATTGGTTGTGTTTTTGAATTTTTGTGACGATTGGAAACTAGAATTTTGAATTGAATCATGAATTTGAGTTTGAGGTTATTCATTTGTTTTTTGAAATTTAGAATCAGATTATGAATTTGAGGTTGTTTTTATCAGAAATTTAAGATTAAGATATATTGAAATTTAAATAAAACGTTAGTCTTTATTATAAATTAGGTTATGTATTATAAAGTAAATTTGGTGATCATCAAAATGGGTTAGTTAATTTGCGGTTGAATTATATGATTAGTAATTATACAAATTTAATTATAGTTGTGAGTTTATGTCGAAGATTGGATTATTTAATCAACTAATCAATAATCATACCAAATAAGTTACAGTTAAGAGTTTATGGTTAAATTATGTGATTACACAAACTGAATTATAGATGTAAGTTTATAATTGAATTATGTCAATAACATAAAATAAGTTATAGTTGTAACATGAGTTTATAATTGGATGATATAATCATACAAAATAGGTTATAGTTGTGAGTTTATTTTTGAACTATATAATTACGCAAAATAGTTTATAGTTGTGATTTTATGTTTGAATTATATAACCAAACAAAATGAGTTATACTTATTAAAGTGTAGTAATCAATGTATATATATGATGTTTAGGTTTAGAAAGAAACATGAGTTATTGAAAAACTATTATTGATCTATTTCTTCATGTTTTTTAAACAACTTTATTTTAATATGAAGTTATTAAGCTAATTTTGATATATGTCTTCATTTACTTTTATAGATAAATGGAAGGAAATTCAATAATTCCTGATAATTCAACCAGTTCAAAAAGATTCAATGATCTAAATTACGCTTATACTAGATTGGTTCTATAATGAAGAACTATACCATTTATTTGTTTTGTAATAAACATTTGAAAGGTTTAGGAATCACCAGATTAAATAAGCATTTAGATAGGTTAAAGGTGATATAGAGCCTTGTGAAAAAGTGATCTATGATGTGAAATGGCAAATGAAGACTTTGCTTAAAGAGTGCTAGCCTGAGAAATATAAAAGGCAAAGGTTAAATTATGAAATTGGTAATGGAAGTTCTTTTATTGATGTTCAGGATGATAGTAGGAATGTTGAAGGTGGTAGTATTCCTACCCAACAAGAAAGGAATGTTGCACTTGATGTTAAGAAAAAAAGAAGACAGGTGTCTAATATTTTTGCACCACAAACAACTTTTGGAGCTTAGCCTTCAATGTAGCGGCCCCTTATCGCAAGGTACACACCGGGACGCCCGGAGGTCATTCCGGTACATATCCTACGATAAAGGCAAGTTATAATCGATCACTACATTCACTTCATATGGCATAATATCATAATTCACTTATTAAGCATCATAAGAGAACCACAATATTTTAAAATCAACTTTTTCCTCATTTCATTTCACAAAACCGAAAGTCTACATTGTGTCTTTTAGCATTTTCCATAAGTGCAACATCAAAAACCTAATACCATAGTATTAAATGAATAGGGAAAAAGGGGTACAATTTAACTAATTTGTCCAAAAATCCCAGCTGATAGACCTTTGAGCCATGACTTCTCTTGCCAATCACAATCTACACGGTTGGTAGAGCCTCTCAGTAGCTAAAGTTGTCTCTCAGTCATGAAAAGACAACGTTGCAATTTTGGTGAGTTTTGCAAACTCAATGAGGTAACCATCATCGAAGGTTCACTCAATTCATGCATCACATCAATACATATAACAAGCTATTCACATCTTTGCAATTTCCCATGATATCACATTTCAATTTCAGAACAATCATCATAATCATTTCACTTATGTAAAATTACACATACCCAGTATAAATGCAATGCACGTGAGACTCTATTTCATTTATTATTATCGTTGTGACCGAGTGCCTTTTTACTAGCTCATATCCCTTAGTGGATATTGAGCTGTGTCAAATTATGTCCCATATCCCTTAGTGGATATCGGGTACATTCACAACTGAGCCCGAGGCTCTTTTCACATTTTGAGCTTTAAGCTCTGATCGGGGGCTACTCTGGTTACAACTACCATTATCTGATTACGCATTCATGTATGGAATGCATGTACCACAATCACTCACATTATGAAACACTTAGGTATTCACATTCACATTCAAGTAGAACTTCATTATACATTCCACATTCATAATCATTCAAGCATAATTCAAGCAAACAATAATTGAGAGAAACCATCTAGGTTACTCACTAGTTGCTCCCAAAGCTATTGCCTCGAAGTATCGGGAACGTCTGGAGGATGGTGCTCCATTCGATCCTCTATATTAAACAACATGCGTATATATCACAATTTGTACAATCATAAGTATTCAATAATGCACATGTATGAAATGAATCATGTACAATGCATGTTTATGATAATCCCGGGTATCATTCCATCAATTTCATCACATAATTAATCTCATTTGGAATCCTACAGATCCAGATATCATCAAAATACAGGAACATGTTCAGTAAAATATCCAATTCATGCACTTCCAACCGATACCCTTACTTTGATTAGATTAATATTTTTCGAGTCAAAACCAAAAGCTATAATTTCTATGGAGAGATAGAGAAATGTGTTATGAATCCAATGTTTCAAAAATCAGGTTATTTGGAGGTCAGACGACAAAGTTATGGCTGAAAGAATCAAACAAGGTTATGTCCACATAAGATGAAGCAGATAGCAGATGAATGCAAGAAGCAGACGAATGCGAGAAGCAGACGAATCAAGAAGCAGACGAATGAGAGAAGCAGACAAACCAAGAAGCAGACAAATGCAAGAAGCAGACGAATAAAAAAGCAGACGAATGCAAGAAGTAGACAAATGCAACTCTTAGGACGATATGACGTCATCACAGACGATACGTCTTTACAGACGATACAGAGGGTCAACTTAAGACAAAACAGAAGTCAACCTAAGATGATACAGATAGTCAACTTAAGACGAAGTAGAAGTCAACCTAAGATGATATAGACGGTCAACTTAAGACGAAGTAGTAGTCAACCTAAAACGATACAGACGGTCAACTTAAGACGAAGCAGAAGTCAACCTAAGACGATACAGACGGTCAACTTAAGACAAAGCAGAAGTCAACCTAAGACGATACAGACGGTCATCTTAAGACAAAGTAGAAGTCAACCTAAGACGATACAGACGATCAACTTAAGACGAAGCAGAAGTCAACCTAAGACGATACTTTCTATACTCCTCAACTCAAAAACCTTTTTCTTGAACATCTCTAAGTTTTCATCAACACACCTATACACCATTGCAATGCTATTTCTAACTCCAAAAATTATTTTTACAACATTTGATCACTAATAATCCATCAAAACCCCAAATAACACCATATCCAAAATTTTCATCCCCTTAACACAGTGTTTAAGAATATAAATATACGTAAATGCCATGATCATGCACTGACAGTAAATTCATCAACTTTATTTCAAAAAAATCCACAACTCCAACAATTTTATTCACTACTTACTTGTTGAAAACTCCAAAAGCTTCCACTATCTTCAAGCCCTAACTCCATACAAAATACGTAATCCACTGTGAACATTAACCATCTTCTGGTTTTTCTTAAGGTAGAAGAAACAACTTACAAGGTGGGATTGGTTTAGGAAAAAGAGAAACACATAAATATCTTAGAAGGTGTTTGATGAAAAACTTTGTGCATTGGGAGGAAATTAGAAGAACGTAATTATGAAGAAGTTATCGGGACAAAACTTAAGCTTTCAACTCTCAGAGAACAGTAACGTACTTCTAGCAAAAGTACAATAAGCATTTGATACTTGTCACTTTCCTATGGTCTAAGCTCTAACCAAGTTTCTTTTGAGCTAAACTCTTTAACTCCCATCTTTACAATCCAATTCTCTCCAAATATCTTTTAATTTCTTGTCCCCCTATTTTCCACAATACTCTATACATTCCAAAAGTAAATCCTAAATTTACCAATACAATATTTCTACTAATCAATAATATTTCTAAGATAGATAATTCCAAATTCACTAAATTCCCAAAAATCCCAATCCAATCCAATTATACCCGAAATCATTCATGAATGCATATACAATTATTTTCATATGCAAAAATTTTACTATTCACGTGTATAAGAATGACACATTATGCATGAGCAAGGAAAAATGCATTTCTAAGCTCTCATTAATTACTCGTATTTACTATTTTAGCCTCCCACAGGTAATGGGATATTACATTCAATCCGTAATGTCCTACAATCTACAGAAGCAGCTTATAATATGGATATGGCAATGGCTACATTGTGGTATGATTTAGATATAGCATTCAATGCTTCTCAGTATTATTATTATCAACTTATGGTAGAAGTTGTTACCTTTTACGGTCTAGGATAGAAAGCTCCTTCAATTGATGACTAGAAAGATAAACTTCTGAGTAAATCTATTTATGAAATAAAAGTTATTTTGATGTAATAAAAATGAGTTGGGCTACTTTTATGTGCTCAATCATGTGTGATAGTTGGACAAATAGAAGGCATAAGCCTATTATTACATTTTGATTTAGTTTACAAAGGGGCAATGTTTTTTTAAGTCTATTGAAGCATCTATCCTTGTTAAAGAATGCTAGTACTCCATTTGAAATATTTGATGAAGTTATAAATAAAGTTGGACATAGAATATTGTTTAGTTTATTACTGAAAATAATTCCACTTATAAAGTAGCTAGAAGAAGATTGAAAAGCAAGTATAATTCTTTTTATTGGACTCTTTGTGCTGGACATTGTATTGACTTGATGTTGGAAAATATAAGGGATGCTAAGTATTTTTCTATTATTAATAAGACTGTGTAGAAAGAAAAAAAGGTGACCAAATTCATCTACAATCGTGCATGGTGCTTGAATTTAATGAGAAAGGATTAGAAATTTGCGTCGTCCTACTATTGATTTGCAGAAAAACTCTTAATACTTCATCATTTATTATGATGAAGAATCAGTTAAAACAAATATTTACAAGTGATAAGTGAGTTGAATCTTAACATGCTAGGTCTAATGTTGGATTGGAGGTTTCTAGAATTATGCTTGAAGATAATGAATTTTGGTCTCAATGTCAATTTTTTATGCGAGTTTGTGAGCCTTTAGTGAAGGTACTTTGTCTGATTGATAGTGATGAGAAGGCAATAACGGGTTATTTTTAGGATGTCATGGAGAGGGTGAAGGAAGTAATCAAGGTCAACATGAAAAATAGGTATTCTTTGTACATACTTGATCTTGTATTCATCAATGAGATATGAAAAGGCAACTTTACTCTTCTTTGTTTGTAGCTGGGGCATTTTTGAATCCTAATGCCTATTTTAGACCAAGTTTTACAAAGAAAGCTGAAGTTAATAGGAGAATGCTATTAACTATTACAATAATTGTTATCCATGAGATGATGCAAGATCTTATAAGCTTATAAATGAATATTTATCAGGATGCTAATGGTGATTTTATGACACCAATTGTTATTCATCAAAGAGACAAACTTAATCCAGGTATATATTTTTTTCACTTTTTTACTAGTTAAAAATTAATCATCACTTTATTTTGTTTATAATGCTACTTTTGTTGTCTTGCGACTTACAGTTGCTTGGTGGAATCAATGCAGAAGTGATGTTTCAGAATTGCAAAGGTTTATAATTTAAATTCCAAGTTAATGTGTGAGCAATAAGGTGTGAAAGAAATTAGAGCGCATTTGAATTTATCCACTTCAAGAAAAGGAATATATTGGAACGTAAAAGATTGAACAACTTAGTCTTTGTTCGATATAATTTTAAGCTTCGTGAAATGTATGTTGTTATCATTATTATGTTGGATATAATTTCTTAATCATTTAATTTTCTTATTTGCTAGGACTCTTAACCGAACAAGTAGTTCTGTAAATTCAATTTCCCTTGACCATATCAATCTTTTGGTGGATTGAGTTCTAAAAAACTAGATTTGATAGATGAGAGTGACTTGAAAGATAATCTTGGATGAGAAATTATTGATATGTCAGTTGGTGCAATGAATATAAATGATGGTGATATATAAGGATGCTATTGGTGATTTTAGGATGCCAATTGATATTCGTTAAAGAGACAAACTTATTCTTGGTATGTATATTTTTTCACTTTTGTTACTAGTTGAAAATTAATTATCACTTTATTTTTTTATAATGCTACTTTTGTTGTCTTACCACTTACAGTTGCTTAGTGGAACCAATTTGGAAGTGGTGTTCCAGAATTGCAACGGTTTGTAATTTGAATTCTAAGTTAATGTGTGAGTACAACAAGGTGTGAAAGGAATTGTAGCATATTTAAGTTTATTCATTCCAAGAAAAGGAATAGACTGGGCATAAAAGATTGAACGATTTAGTCTTTGTTCAGTACAATTTAAAGTTTCAGGTAAGGTATGTTATTATCTTTGTTAAGTTGGATATAATTTCTTAATCAATTAATTTTCTTATTTTCTAAGACTCTTAGCAAAACATGTAGTTTTGTAGATCTAATTTGCTTTGATTATATTGATCTTTTGACGGATTGAGTTTTTGAAGAACTAGGTTTGATAGATAAAAGAGGCTTGAAAGATAATCTTGGATAAGAAAGTATTGACATGTCATTTAGTGCAATGAATTTAAATGATGATGATGAAGGGGCTCCTCTCAATGATAAAGATTTTGTACCAAATTAGAATTAAGGTCAATGTGATTTGAGTGGGTATTCGATTGAGTGAAGTTCTTTTTGTTTTTCATATTCTTTTAATTTCACTTATATTTGATATATATATATATATATGTTAAATTCTATATATGAAATATAATTATAAATATTTTTGTTTCAGGTTTCAATTCTAGTTGGTTCTTCGACACGAAGTATTGTCGTAATTCTAATATTTAGAGTCGTAAATATTTATTATTCTTTTTATTTTTAAAGTAATTATTATTTATTATATGATGAAATTGTAATAGTTTAAGTACTTTGGATTGTCATTAATTTTATATTTTTATTAATGATCAAATAATCTTTTTCATATTAATTGTGATTATTATTTATTTGTAAAAAGTAATATTAATAAAAATAAATAGATTGTTGTTATTTTAAAATTTTATTATTATAATTTTAAGATAGGGTTGATGTAAAATTATATTTATATAGTACAATATATTGAGGGACTATTTTGTAATTTTAAAAAATTTAGGGACTACTTTTTAAATTTTAAAAACTACTCGAAATGATTTCCAGTAATGACCGATATTGGTATAGTACGATACCAAAATCAAATCCAATATTGATTATGGTACAATATTTATTGCATTGATTTTGAAAGAGTAACAACACAAAGGTTAATATGTTTCATTATTTTCTTTCTTTTTAATTATTTTAAATATAACTATTTAATATATTATGAAGTTGCTAATCTGTAAAGGCTTCTGGTTATATAACAGTCCACATTAATACTATTAACAGTTAATTATTTTTAGAATAAATAAAAATTTTGAAATTTTGTTAATGTTTTTAATAATTCTAGTTAGTATTGAAAATCATGTAAATTTAAAACTTTAGATATAATTTATCATATTTCATATTACTATAAACTTGGTGACTCTCAAAATTTCAAAATTAAAGTTTATTTCTTACTTCAACCATTTAATTGTAAAGCAAAGGCAACTGTGTGGTCCTATTATCGTTGCAGGTTAGTACTTGCATTTGTCAAAGTCTTACTCAAGTCCGCAAAAGAAGTATAACTATTTCTTATTCAATACAATTTATTTATTTTTAGTTTATGTTTAAAGTCAACTATTTGAATTTTATGTGTAATCTTTTCTATCTACCAATTTTATTTCTTTTCGTTTTACTGAATACTTTGATTTTTTTTATAGTAACATTCATGTTAATCCTTTATATTTTGTACTATAGTCTACTTATTAATAGTTCAAGCTATAATTTTATATGATTTAAATATATAGTTAAGATTTGATAGATAAATGCTTGTTTAACTAATTCAAACATCTCAAAGACAATAAAATTAGGAGAGAGCTCTCATTATAAAAATTGTATTTGTTATTTTTAATTTCGAATCTAAGAGAATTAAATTTATTGTACAAGTGAATATGAACTATGTTTAATATAATCATCTTAATAATTATATAAATTCCTAAAACTAAGAGTTATATCATCCTCAAACAGAAAGCACGGGCATAAAATGGTTGGCTAATGATATCTCAATGTCGACGTTTAAGTTTGGTGTGAACTAATGTCTATCACGATGTCGTTTCTTTATTTCCTAGTCTCATTAACATCGTCATTTTCTTAAGTTTCTCTTGGTCGTAGGAGAAACTTATAGACTTGTTTATTTATTACAATTCTTTAATAAATTTTAATTTTTTTTAAAAAAGGAGAGTTATAATAGTAATTTGGATAATATTTTAAAGAATATCCACATAAAGTGCAAGTGAAACGACTTGTATATATTTAAGGTAAAGCTTTCTAACACCATAAATTTCTTGTTAAACGAGTACAACATTATTTGATAACTCTACTAAATAATAACAGTACTGATGAATACTTAAAAATTTAGGGAAGAAAACTATTAACTATCATAATGTTGTAAATAAGTAATTCAATAAGTAGATTGAAGTTTGAAAAGTCACAAATCAGTTTTGATAACTTTTCATATATTAGTGCAATAATCATCTATAACTATCCTTGTCACTTAAGGTTAATTTTCTTCATTTTTTAGGTAAGATATTGACATACAAGATTAATAACAATGATGATAATCACTTTTGATGTAATTGGTATTGGTCCTAGAATTTCGAAGGATAGATTACTCTCTCTTGAGTTATAATCATTAAACCCTAAATCATAAACCCTAATTGAATTATGGATTTTGCAATCTCTTAATTAACAGAAAGCCCACACATCCAATTAGTTCTTAAGTAATCTAATAGACAATTGGGTCCTCACACAAGATCTCTCTTCGTGTGATTATCGATTTGATAATTGCATGACTTATTAGGTTGTTAACTTTCATTACCCAACCTAATCAGATTATTATCAACTCACTCTCTAGATTTATTGTCGATATATATGCAAACACAAATATCACAATATCCAAACAATTTCATTAACATCAAAAAGCAAGTAAATCACAAAATGATTCAAGATTCAATCCCACAATGAAATTAGAACATCATTAACAACATGTTCAACATTCTCAAACCCAATTCATACATTAAGATGCAACATGTTCAACATTCTTAAACCCAATTCATACATCAAGATGAAGTAAATAAACAAGAGAAAGTAGAAAAGAACTTGAAATGGCTGGGTTGCAGTGGCTGGACAGCAGTTGCAGATGCTCCTTTTCCCTTCTCTCATTCTTCCCTCTTCCTTATGTTCTTTCCCAAAGTGGAAAATGGAGGCCCTTAATCTAGGTCATTTTTCCTTCTTTGTGTAGTCTTTTCTAATTAGGGTAAAAACTACGTTTTACCCGAGCCCAAAATTTTGAAATAACCCTTGAAAACTTAAGTTCGGGAGGTTGGTCTGAGTCTGTTTACGAGTAAGCCATGATCGTGGCACTTAGGATTTTGCTTCTGCCATGATTGTCTAGATCTTCCACTAGACTTCTTCTAAATCTTCTTCGTTTTTGATATCTGACCTCAAATACTAACAAACACATTGGGGCACCTCAAATACACAAAATTGAAGCTCAGTAACATGCTCTAACCTATATAACACTCAAAACACAAATATTTAACCAATTAACACAATTCTAAACCTAAACATACGTGAATCAATTAATTAACCATTAAATACATACTAAAATGCTTATTAAAACATCATACAACTTACAATTATCAAATGTTGCTCGAATCCAATTCACAATCTCGTCTGCTAGCTAATGTTTTTCTTCTTTAACTCCTTTTTATATTCTCTTATTCCTTTCCCTCCATATGGAATAGATCACGGTAATAAAGGCTGTCTTGATGAGTAAACCATCCACTTTACCCTGTTTAGCACATCCTATGATCATAGCTAGATAACTATAACATAACCATAATTCTACTTCAAATTACTTCGGTGTAGCTACATTCAAAGTATAAATGATTTATGCTCTCATTAATATGCTTACATAATACAAATGTAGGATCATCTATCTCAAACCATCTATCTATGCTTCTATGCCTGTTTTTAATCACTAGCAAAATGACAATTGTAGCTTTAGGATTTAAAGATTGTTTCCAA
This sequence comes from Erythroxylum guanchezii, assembly GCA_025629825.1. NCBI lineage: Eukaryota > Viridiplantae > Streptophyta > Magnoliopsida > Malpighiales > Erythroxylaceae > Erythroxylum > Erythroxylum guanchezii. The sequence continues at coordinate 17,069,989 of JAOTAX010000198.1, read as the reverse complement.
AGAAGTTCAAACTAAGAAACATCTTCAACATTGTTTGCAAGCATATGATGATATGATATGTTATTAAACATACCATAGAATAAAAATTACAGATGATGCTATCCTACCTCAGCCCTTCAAGGATACTTGGCAAATGCTCTACAAATAGGGAAAAACCTCTGAAGTTTCTAGCCCAAACTCCACTTTGGATTAATGATGAGACTCTAATATTAACAGGAATTCTATTTCTGATGTAAGCTAGTGCTTTTTTATGGATAAGTGGACTAAAATTGGTCTAGCTATCAAACCAGAACCATACATCCTCACCTTATGGGAACTGATGCTTGATATGAGGATAAATCAAGTCTCTCAAATGAAGCATATGGATGAATATCCATGAATGATCTCTAGATTTATCCAGCTACCAAAAACTCTTCCACAGATACTACACTAAGTCTATAACATCCCAGACCACTCGTCCACAGATATTGTTCACTTTGGGTTGCTCATCGGGTCAAAGCTCTCATGGTTTTGCTCTTCCCGCACTCTGAAAAATGCGTCTAAGGGGGAGATATATCTATACCCTTTATAAGGCGTACTTCGTTTCCCTCTCCAACCGATATGGGATCTCACAATTCACCCCCTCTTAGGGCCCAGCATCCTACGCTGGCACAACGAGTTGGGAACTGGCTCTAATATCATTTGTAACAGCCCAAACCGCCTGCCCACAAATATTGTTCGCTTTGGGTTGCTCCTCGGGCCAAGACACTTACAGTTTTGCTCTTCCCACACTCAAGAAAATGTGTCTAAGAGGGAGAGGTATCTATACCTTTTATAAGGCGTACTTCGTTCCCCTCTCTAACCAATGTGGGATCTCATAACTTCGTTCCCCTCTCCAACCAATGTGAGATCTCACAATCAATACGCCTTTATGGATACATTTTTTCAGGTGTGGAAAGAGCAAAACTGTGAGGGTCTTGGCCCGAGGGGCAACCCAAAGCGAACAATATCTATAGACGGGTGGTCTGGGCTGTTACAAAGTTTGTTGCATCCTCTAAAATTGAGATACCATTCATTATTACTGATCAAGCTAGGGACTTTAGCCATAGGTTTCATCATGTGTCTTACTTTATATATGTTGGGGATGAGGTAAAGAAGCCCTTATGTCCTCTGATTGTCAAACCACATACTAGTGTCCTTACCATTACCAATATGGCTTTGAATGCTAATATATCTTGATCTGAGCCTAAGGATTTTAGTGAGTGTCCAAGATAAGGATTGGGTTACTTTAAGTTTCCAAAAGTTGGTAGTCATAAGGAGATATGAATGCATCCATCTGGTCCATAGGTTCTCTTCATCAATGGGTAACTTATAAACCTTTTTGTTAAGGGTATATTACTTATCAGCTGCAATGATCCGATGTCAAGTCCTCCTTATTCTGTAGGCTTATATAAATCATTCCAAGTCACCTTATCCCCTGAATTCTTGTATGAATTCCTATGCCATAAGAAATTTCTCATAATCCTTTCTATTTCCTTAATAAGCTTTAATGGAATAAACAGATGATTCAACCAGTATGTATGAATGTTGGAGAACTGACTTTATCAAGTATAGCCTGCCTGTATAGGATAGGCTTCTATTGTATCAATTACTTATTCTACTCTCAACCATGTCAAATAGTTTATTATAGTCCCTTTAAGTAGGCTTTATTGTTATTCCTAAGTATTAGATAGGGATTATTGCACTTTGAATATAGTAAATTGAGCAATCTATGGACTCGTATACATTGCATCCTTTGAAAGGAAAATGAAGCTTGTTTAAATGTGTACCTTAATACTAGAAATATCAACGAATTGCTTAATAGAGTTGTTGATGACTTTTATAGAGTCAATGTTAGCCTTGTAGAATATTAAAAGGTCATATGCAAATCCAAGGCCAGATAGTTTTAGATTGGGATATTTCCTATGACATTTGAAGCATAAAAAGTTCACAATCTTATAAGCTGATATCTTGTGCAGAATTTCCATGCAAATTGTGAACAAGGGGATAAATAATCCTCTTATGTGAGTCCTTTACCTCTATAGAACCAATGTGTTTGTTCACCACTCACCAATACATGATATGATGTTTTTGTCACACACTTCATTACCTAGACAATGATTTTGTTAGGAAAACTAATGACTTTTAGTGAAAAAGCTAGTAAGTCCCACCTTACAAAATCAAATGCTTTCTTGAAATCAATTTTTAGTATACAATATTGACTTGTTCCTTTTCTTAGGTACCCCTAGAGTAGTTCTTAAGATAGGAGCACATTATCCCAATGGATCGTACTTTAATGAAAGTACTTTGTATTTGACTAATAATGAGGGCCATCATTGACGTTAGTCTTTGTACTATGATGTTGGAGATTATCTTGTAAGATAGTGTTACAATAAGACATAGGTTTATAGTCATTTAGGTTGGGACTTTTGGGAACAAGACATATATGGGTTTGATTAAACTCCCTCAAAAGTATTCCACTATTGAAAAATTCATTCACAAATCTATATATATATTCCCTTGTCCATTGCCATGTTTTCTTGAAAAATATACATTAGATTAGGAATTTATTGGGATTTAAGAATTTCAAGGCTAGGTCAATGTGGCTTTTTATTGTTCCCTTCTTTCGCTTTAGTCTCTAAAATACCATAGATAACATGTTTAATAGAGTGTATGTAGTCTTTAATAGAATGTTTTTTTTTTTGGTCATTCAACCCCTTATATTCCATGCTATTAGGGACATGGTTTGTAAAGGGAGTTACCATTTCTTTTTACTGGATCTTCTAATTCAAGGGGTGAAAGTCATTTTTTGCTCCTTATTTCCCATTTATATTACCAATTTTGTCATTTCATGCTTCTCATTCCTCTCTGAGGAGAGATTAGAGCTTCATGTTTCCACCTTAGAGTTTTCTGCAACGTCCTTGGATTTTTCCTTTTCTACTTCATTAATTCTATTACATATGATAAGGTCCTGCAACTCCTCATTTGGAATAATGGTTGTCTCACTGCAATTACCTCAATTATTGGTCTCTGACTTCTTAAAGCCTTCCTCACATTATAGAATGATTGTTTCCTTATTGGCAAATTGGATATTTGGAGAAAATAGCTCATTTGTTGTTTTACCAAGCATTGTTTCCTTATTGACAAATTAGATATTTGGAGAATATAGCTCATTTGTTATTTTACCAAGCTCAATTTTGGAAGTTATTCTGTCAATTTCCTCTTAAGTACATGTTCTTCCTATTGGTTTCCACTAAGTGGCTTTTTTTGTTTGAGGCTTCCATATGTAGGTGACAGAAATTGTGGTTTCATCCAAATTCCCCTTAAGATTCAGTCTCTTAAGCCTTAAAGTCTTTGGAAGTAGTTTGTTCACATAAGCTTCTATTAATATTTTAGTAAAACAAATCCTTGTAATCTCAACTATGTTCTCATCCATGAGTAGTGGATTGCCAATTTAGCATGTTAAATAACTTAAGGCTATAGTGCTTCAATATTCTAGTGGAATATTATGATATTGAGCCTATATTGGAATAACTTTTAGCTTGGTAATACCTAGCTCTATACCTGATTTTCACATTTGGAGTATTAAAGGTTTCTTATTATACTGCTAGGGACCTGATTCCATTAATTTCTCGACCAACATTTCAAAGGTGAAAGTGAATAAGTAGAAATCCTCCTAGTTTACGAAGACCTTCAATCGACTCAAATCAATCCATCTAGCCTTTTCTCAAATCACCACTGGAAATGCTAGCCTTTTCTCTACAAAATACCCAACTATGTCAGTCATACTTTTAATTTCGTTATTCCTTGACTTTTATATGATTCTCCTTTTTTGTTTATTATACTTTCATAAAGATAAATTTAATTAATAATATCTAAAAATTTTAAATTATGTGATAATGTAATTGACATGAATAATTAATGGTAATGTCTTTAGTGTATGAATAAATATTAGTACATTAAAATGATTTATTTTATTTTTCTATTACTTTCAAATTTACTCATTAAATAAGAATATAATTATTATATAAGTAAAATAAAATTATTTTTAAAAAAGATTGATAAATAAAATATCAACTATTTGACAGGTGACAATAAGTAGGATACTTTCATAATTGTCACACTAGGATTATTAGTTACAATAAATAGTTATATTGTGAATTAATTTTATTTAGTACATTTTCTAATATTCCCTTATGCCTTTCAAAAAAAATTTATTAACATTAACCTGATTAATATGACAGAATAAAATTTCTTATAATAAACTGTATTTATTAAAATCATGTAAAAGTCTGGTATTGATAAAATGTGTTTCCAATAATACCTTATGGGGCCGCTACAGCCAACCCTATAGCCGCTAGGCTCCGTGGTCGTAGGTCCCTCAAAAAGTTAATCACTCCGTCTCCATGTCACAATCGCAATCCACCGTCCACTTCGCTGACCATGAGTTTTTCACTGCCTAAAACCATTCCAGTAGGACCCGTGGCCTAACTTGGCCGGTGATCAAGCCGCTCCTAAATTCAAGCACCACCATAACTTTTATCCACCACGGTAGTTGGTCAGCTCGTTCACGTCTCTCACCGACATATGGCACGACATTGGAACAGTATAATAACATTCCCAGTCAGCCCCTACCCTGTAGCCATTATTTTAGGTTTATAAATTCAAGCATAACACTTGCTTATCACCTGTGCCATTACATCCATAGTGATAAGAGTACAAGCTTACAGCAAAGGATTGCGAGTTCATCAAACAAACAAGCAAACAAACAAAATGCCAATCTATAAGATAGCTGTTGGGAGTCCGTCAGAGGCTAGCCACCCGGACGCCCTCCGGGCTGCCTTGGCTGAGTTCTTCTCCATGATTATTTTCGTGTTTGCCGGTCAAGGTTCTGGCATGGCTTTTAGTAAGTGATCAAATGTTGCATATTGTAAATCAATGTCAATTACATCATTTTATGTTAGGATCATGTACAAAAGCGTAACAATAAAGTCATATACTGCTAATACATCATATGACTATTTCATTAAATTATTTATTCTCCTTCATTACATCCTAAAATTTACTTCTTTCCATTACGTTTTACCAATATATGTTCTGACAGGCAAGCTCACCGATGATGGGTCCACTACGCCGTCAGGACTAATAGCCGCCGCATTGGCTCATGCATTTGGTCTGTTCGTGGCTGTTTCGGTGGGTGCCAATATTTCAGGGGGTCACGTGAATCCTGCTGTGACCTTGGGTGCATTCATTGGCGGTAACATTACTCTGTTGAGAAGTATTTTGTATTGGATCGCTCAGTTGCTAGGATCTGTTGTTGCTTGCTTGCTTCTCAAATTCGCCACTGGTGGCATGGTAAGAAACTATAAACAAAACTCACATGCATTAGATGATGAACACTAGAGAGAAATATATTCCATTTGTTGCTGAACCGGTATTGACATTACAGGAAACATCAGCATTTTCGCTGTCATCAGGAGTTTCATCGTGGAATGCACTTGTTTTTGAGATTGTGATGACCTTCGGCCTGGTATACACGGTGTACGCTACGGCAGTGGATCCAAAGAAGGGAGATATTGGTGTTGTTGCACCTATCGCAATTGGTTTCATAGTAGGTGCCAACATTTTGGTCGGTGGTGCTTTTGATGGTGCGTCCATGAACCCTGCGGTTTCTTTCGGTCCTGCAGTCGTGAGCTGGACGTGGACTAACCACTGGGTCTATTGGGTCGGCCCATTTATTGGTTCAACTGTTGCTGCTCTCGTCTATGACAACATTTATATTGGTGACAATGCACATCACCCTCTTAGCGCCAATGATTTTTAGGATCATGTCCTTTCTGTTTTTCGTTCTTTAGAGTGGATCCGAGAAGAAATAAAGTTTCTGCTTTCTGGGTTTAGATCCTTATAGGTGATGTAGTAGTTAGCCATTCTTCCTGTAGCCTTGTTTGTTAAATTTAATCAATATCGTTTTGTTTCTCTAGTTACTACTAGCAACTCCTGGTAGGTATCCATATTAGCCTTCACATATTAAGAGAGGTAACGGGTTGGATCCGAGGTCCTTACGTTTGAGTCTGAAACCCAATATGAAATTAAATCTAAATAACTGAATTCAAATTAAATTAAATATAATTTAATGTATTAATTTAGGATGATCTAATTTTGCATAATTAATCAAAATTTAAATTTATTAAATCTAAATTTAAACTTGATCACATTTGAATATTTAAATATAAATTCAAATTCAATCAAAAAAAGACATTAGGTATTGAATTTATAACATATCCGAACCTAAACTTTTGTCATCTCTATCTCAAATCAAGATTCTGGTTAATAACATACAACAAATTTGTTTGTTTTAGGCCTTCTCACAGCGAGGCTTATTTTGTAAGCTTCATCGAGTTTTTTTTAATTACATGGGAAAGAAAATAATTAAAACTAGCGCATATGTCGGGAATACATCATTTCTTGCACATATCTGAGAATAAGGTCCTGGATGACCTCTTGAGGCTCATGTAGCAGGTGCAAGCTTGAACTTAATAAAATTGTAAAAGTTGTCAATCTGTCGGTACACTAGTTCCCTTTGTGAAAGGCATGTCGAAGATGGACCTCCCAATCACAGTGTAGAAGGTCACGAATACCTGCAACCAAAGAAGAATCCCCAATTAGTACTCTGGTGGAGGCAGAGAGAATGTTAATAATCTTTAAAGAGTCTACTTCGACAATGATGTGTCTATAGCCCAGGTTTCAGGCCAATGTGAGGCTTGAGAAGATGCCTCAGAGTTCTGTAGATAAAGGTGAACCCTACATCACGCTCCATGACTATCTCTAATTAGTCATCCAGCTGAGGCCGTAGTAGACCCTTGTTTGAACGCCCCATTTGAATTTAATTTCACCAAACCCTCGGACGGTTTAATCCAACCTACTAAACTACCCACAGGCAAGCCCTAGGATGGGAACACACAATTTTTCATAGTTCTAGCTCGACCAATCCATTCCACGTAGTCCAATACAACCCTGGTACCATCGTCCGGCCAAACAAAACCCCTCTCAAACAGGTTGTTGTTCTGTTATTTCCATAATAACCAACAGGCGACTCCGTAGATTGTAGCCCACTCGACCTGCTGGATTGTCACATATTTGATGAGATTGGACACTAGCCATAGCCACTCATCTTGTTGGAAGAAGCCCGTATTGACCACAGTCCGGGGAAATTTTACGCCAGAAAGTTTGCACTCTCGGGCAATCTCATATCACATGTAAAGTTGACTCTTCCTGACCACAGAAATGACAATTGCTATCCGTGATGATGTGCCTGACTACTCGCTGCTGATTAGTCAGAAGTTTTCATTTAGCCAGTAGCCACAAGAAAGATCGAATCCACTGAGATCCAACCCATTTCCATATAACCTCCCAAAGTTTGTGATTCGTATCTATGGAGGGACCTTCCAGTAAATCATAAGCTGACGCCACAGTAAACCTCCAATGAGTGGTTGGTCCCTATACTAACTTATCTTCCCTATCCGCTCAACATTAGGCAGAGAATTGCTAGCTTCAGACAAACTAAAGAAAGAAGGTACTCTTGAAACTTTTGCCAGTGCCAGGTACCGCCTTCATTAGTAAAGTTGGCAAGCTTCATCGAATTGATTGTGAAAGAACAAATAACTATGCAAAGGAGAAGCAAACTGTTGGATCTTGAAGAGAGAATGCCTTTTTTTTTTTTCGTCATGCAATAAAACTGTGGACTCATTAGCCCAAACGCCTCCACGAAGGCTTAAACCTTATTTAAGCCTAGAGGGGATGACATGAAGCCTTCCTCCCTCAAGGCTATATTGTCTTTACTCAATGCTCTTGTTCAAGTTCTTATTGTCCTGCAAATAAAACCTGAGATCGTATGCCTGAAAACAATCTTCTGAACAGATAGTGTCTTGTCATGAAACATATGTTTGGCGGAACATAAAGTAGAGAACTCAAAGTTAATGATACAAAGAAGACTAAGTGATGTCTAAATAACAAGTCGTTTTATTGTTTATATTAGATTTTTATGGTAATTACCGTTTTTATCTGATGTTCTTCTTTTGCAAATGATCGCTTCGTTCAGCAAAGTATAATCTGTATGCGAAGTCCTTCAATTAACTTTAATTTTGAAGTTTAACGAGCCTTACCTCGTCAAATGATCTTCCTCGCCTTTAAGTCCCTTTGTAATTAAGAAAAATAATAGATTTGTCATAAATATTCAACTTTCGTTACATTTCTAGTTGAAGAAGCAAGTTTAAGAAAAGAAAATTAATGACAATATACAGTACTTCATAAATTTACTTTGCCATTCGACTTATGATTGTAAGGACTCCGTTATGTTTAATTTTTATTTAAAGACTAACTAAGGTATTCTCTTTTACCATTTTGTCATAAAATTAATGCTGCAAATTATTTAGAGTAAAAGACATAAATATTTCTTATAGTTTAAGAAACTTTTGTAAAACCCCTTAATATTAAAATTTTTCAAAAACCTTCTTTTAATTTTTAATTCCTAAAAAGCACCTTATCTTAAACTTTACTTTAAAAATAACAACAAAAAATATATAGTATGAAGATCACACTTGTACCAACCACATGCTACTTACTCTCTTTATTTTTGACATTACCACATGCTACTTACATTATGATTTAAATAAGTTCTTAATCTTGATCCGAGCTAATTAAATATGATCTAAATTAATAATTTATTATGATTATCTAAAATTGTTCCAAATATCAAGAGTTTTAAACATTAAAGTCTATGATCACATTAAAAATAAACGTCTTTATTATGTATTATACTAAAAATTTACTATAATCAATTCAAAGATTAAGGTCTTTTTAAACTATAAATAACATGTCTAAACTAATGGGTTGCATAACCTACTCTAATATGAATTATTAAAAACTAAATGATTAAGATTTTTCACTAATAAGATAATTTTATTTATGCAATCAATTTTTTCTTACTAGAAAGAAGCAAAATATAGTGAACAATTAAACAGAATGAAAGAGTTAAATTTCAATTTAGAGATTAGAACCTTTTAATGACATCTTCTATGTTATGCATTTTATTGATTATTATTAATTACAAGTATGTAAACAATACCAATTAGTGAAGTTAAATTCGTCATAAATTGATTGCCAAATGACATAATAGAAGGACATTAGCTATACTTAAAATTAATAACCTAAATCTAGTTACCCTACACCATCTATATAAATATATAGAACAAAAGATTGCAAGATTGGTATCACAATTTTCTATTCCAAAGCCATTTACTAATTTCTAGAACTTGCAAAAAGTTTTGACTTATGCCAATTACAAATATTAAAGAGGCTCAACACTAAAGGGGGCAGTTGGTTCGTATGAGGGAATGGTATTAAGAATGAGAATGAATATAGTAAGAAATGATAATGGATATTATCATTATAATTATGATGGTTGGTTAAGAGGAAAGAATGATTATCATTACTATTGATAGTGGTTGGTTTATAAAAAAATTAAGAAATAGAAATTTATTATATTTTAATTAATTCATTAATTATATTATATTTTAATTAATTATATTGTAATTAATTAATCAATTACAATATATTAATTAATGAATGAATTATATTTTAATTAATTATATTGTAACTAACTATTTATTTATTTTTAATTAATTATAATGTAATAATTAATAATAATAATATTTTAATTAATTATATTTTAATTAATTATATTTTAATTAATTAATGAAATATTTTAATTAATTAATGAAATATATTTTAATTAGTTATATTTTAAATAATTAATGATATTTAAATTAATTATAATGTAATTAATTAATAATAATAATTTAATTAATAATATTGTAATTAATTAATTAGTTAATTACAATATTTTAATTAATTATAATGTAATTAATTAATTAATAATAATATTGTAATTAATTAATTACAATATTTTAATTAATGAATGAACTATATTTTAATTAATTAATTATAATATTTTAATTAATGAATTGAAATTAATTATATTTTAATTAATTAGTTAAAACATTTAAAAAAAAAGAGCCACTGCTAAGGAATGAGTTTCATTCATTTACTAAATGGAGAGTACGGAGGATTTCCCAAAAGTGAGATATTAAACTATTCTTCTTATAATGATAATCAACAACCAATCACTAACTTTTCATTCTTTACCCATTAACCCCTTCCCAAACTCATCAACCAAGCACCCCCTCAGTCTTTGAATGACAAGTATATCTTGGATTAGTACTTGTTAAAAATATTTACACAATAAAAGTAATAAAGAGGATAATAAAAAGTAAGAATATTTTGCAACTTGAAACTACAATATAAAATCAAAATAAAATATATAACAATTGAAATAAGATAGTATGATGCATCAAACAATAATTGAAGTACATAACTAAAATAACTTACAATTTGCAACTCTTTGATTAGGATTTTAATGTTTCTTTTTCTTGCATCCACACAAGATTAAAGTTTGCAGAGTGTATACACATGTACATGATTTTGGTAACATCTTGATTCATGATTCACAAAGATTCAAATATTGTAGATGCTTTAGGTTTCCAACTAATTTAACACAATTAAGTCATTAGATTCACTTAAAATTCAGGTAATATCTTGATTAATGATTCAAGAAGATTTAATTATGGCAGATGCTTCAAGTTTCCAACTAATTCAGGAAACACGATTAAGTTATTAAATCCGCATAAATTTGATATTTGGAAATATTATAAGTTATTAATAACCTCATAAAACACTATGATGGTTGTTCTTGATATTCAAATATTGCAAATGCTTCAAGTTCCTGGTTGAATCAGAGGCAAACTGATCACATTATCATACCTGGATAGAAATATTGCTCTGAGACACTTCGTTATTGGTAATATATCATTGATTATTTTACTATTAATACACCCGATAACAAAATAATAAGTAGAAAAGTGAGCAAAAAGTTTACTTGAGAGATACCCTCAAACTTTAGAGGATTGTCATGTTTTGTTCTCATATATGATACATGGTAATAAAAAATAATACAACTACTACATGTACTAAAAAAAATCAAATATATTGCAAGTGGTCATCATCACTATAGACTTATGGGATATCCATACATATATAATATCTAAACAATAATAGGTACAGGATAATCCCAAAGAGTAAGAGGGTAGTTTCTTAAATCAAAGTAGGGATGACATCAAATAGTATTTGAGTAGTAAAGAATAGAGAGATAGAAATATATTCTAACATTTTTAAGAAAGTAAAGACTTTGTTAAAAAAGAAGAGAACTAGGATATAAGCTAGAAAGAATAAAGAAACAAGCCTTTAATCAGAAAATATCACCCTAGTATCTCTTATTTTTCTTTATTTAAATTTGGTAAAACAAACGAGGCTCTTTTATGGTTTAAGTAACTTTTAAAAACTCAAATCTTTAAAACTCTTTAAAACCTATTTTTAATTCTATTAAAAAATAATGACACACTTGATATGAATTAGTTTAAGATAATTACAATAAACTATTAGTTTAACTTGAATTTAATTAATTTAAGTAAAGTTTAAGAGATAGATTAGCTCATAATGTTTGTAATATCCAATTAATCCATATGTAATACTCATGTCATATGTATTTAATCGTTTATTTAATTTAAGAATAGAGATTTTTTACAAAATTCAAAATGACAATTAGTTTTTTTGAGAGTTTTAAATGTTAATTTTTTTAAACTACTTAAACTATAAGGGAGTTCTATACCTTTTGTTCTTTAAACTTCTATCTTTCTCCTTTTCACAAATTAATCAGATTTTTCTTTAAAAGGCATTCTAATTTGGTCATGTCTTTTATTCAAAGGATAAAAATTAATGATCTTAAATCCAAATTTATAAATTTACAAATTTTAAATTAATGAAATTAATTAAAAATATTTAAATAAATTTTATGATAACATAATAAATTTAGTTATTTTGATCTAATTCAATTTAGAATAATTTGATATAATTTAGTTTAATTTTTAATTTAAGTACTACATAATAGCTTAAACAACACCAAATTAAAGTTAACAGTATAATTTGGTTTAGTTTTGGTTAAAAAATTAAAAGTACAATTTAGTCATAGATCTTTTTATCTAGTTAAAAATATTCAAGATCCATACACAGTCTTATAAAATATTTTAAAAATCAGACCAAATTGACCGGTTTGACCAGATTAAGTTTGAATTGGCATAAATTCTTGCTCGATTTTTATTGTTAACCATTATGAAGAAAAATCGGTCAATTAAACAATAAGCCTGTCAGTTTTTTCTGAATCGTGAAGAACAGTAAATACAGTTCTTCTTCTTCTTCACAATGGCTGTGTTTGGTTATCGTTTTTGGACGTGAGGATGGATGACGAGGACACAAAAGTTCTGTCCTTCGACGTGTTTGCTTACCGTCCTCACCAATTTTTGTTCCGTCTTCACCATTTATTGTCCTACGAATAAGAATTTTTTGTTCCTCTCAAAACTGAGGTACAAAAATTCTTATTCGTAGGACAATAAATGGAAACGACCAATATACCCTCTCTTATTCACAAACCAACATACCCCCTCTTCATCTGTCTTGTTTCTCCACCGAACGCAGCTCACCACCGACATTGCCTCCCTCCTTATTTTCGTTACCGTCTGAAACTACCCTCCCTCGCAACTCTCCTTCTTCACTTTGCTGCGTCTCCTTCTCGAAAGGTATATTGTGTTTTTCCCCTTCGCACGATCTTCTTCTTAAAGGTATATTGCTGCGTCTCCTTCGTCCCTCTCTGCTTCGTCTCCCCAGTGAAAGGTATGCAAATACTCTCTACTTCTTTTCTCTGCTTCGTATCTGCAGTGCAAGGTTTGGTATTTGTTTTTTTCTGCTTCATCTCCTTCTTTGTTTTTTGCTTATTTTTCACTTTACCTCCCGATTGTGAACAGCAGATTCGCACTCTCCCTTTAACCAGCCCAGCGTCTGACCAGCTCTCCTCTCTTCTCGGTGAGACTCTGTCATCCCATCGATTTAGTTTTTCGAAGGTATGGGTAATGGATCCATCTGGGTTTTTACGTTTTGTTGGTTTAATACCTTTTTTATGCTATTTTTCTCTTTTGCTTCCCCACGCTGGATAGAGTTTGTTCTGGTTATGCCTTTTTGGTTTTGCGAAGCAACCTCTGTGAATTGTCATAAATTTTGTCTTTTTTATTCTCGATATGGTGATGTTTGATGTATTGGGCATTTGGGCTGAGTACTTA
>JAOTAX010000198.1:17031448-17056588 GCA_025629825.1 Erythroxylum guanchezii | reverse complement strand
AACACCAAAGCAAAACATGAATCTATCCACATTTCTCATTCACTACTTTACTCTTATCTATCATTTCTAATTCAAAAAGTTTCATTCATTTGTTCTTTACTCATGACTAATCGCCAAAAATTTCTCATTTAATAGTTCTAACTTCTAAGAAAAGTTCGGGGTCCAACATTGATCGTCAACACCCTTTGCACGGTAGTCTCACTTAGGTCCTCTTAAGCAAGACTTCAGCCTTTAACAACCCTCGAAGTGTTTACCTCGTATACTCTAAGAAATAATGCTACGAAAGCAATAAGAAAATAAAGGCAACCAGAAAACAAGAGAGATACGGTAAAACTAACCTTTATATTACTTTCCCTTAAAAGAATACAAGGAATGCTCTCTCTGACTGAATGAGGAGAGCAAACCTCAAATGAGCTATATATAGGCACTCTGGCTTGGAAGCCAAGTTACATTTAGAATCCTACTTAAACTAAAATGCCTAAGATCGTGTTAAGATCACGTCTATCTTTATTAGATTACATCACATGGACCAATTGGATGACACTCTCATCCAAATAGGACTCGGATGACACTCCCATCCAAATAGGACTCTAACTGATAAGATAGAATCTACAAGATAACAGAAAGATAGAGTTTACATTCAAATAGGAAACTAACATCCTTATCCTCGGAGATCTCCGCTATCTTCATATGTTGAGTCCCACTGCAACTCCAACTCCTAGTTGTCACCATATCATCCAAGATCTCCTTACGATCTCTATCTGTTGATGATGTAGTGTGATCTTACCAAAGCCCATATAGCACACTGGCCTGATCTAATGCTTTCCACAACAAGTTTGCTAGTCGTGGTCCATTCATCCGAGCATGGGCCAAGTCCTTTGTCCATTAAGTCCTTAGCCTAGGTCGAGTCAATCTTCACAAGGTCTGAGACTCTTCCAAAATTTGCACCAAGTCCAATCCCACTCGCCCATGTTTGCCTTAGTATTTTCGCATGCCTCCCTCATGTGTGTAAACCAGCTAACATTCCACCTAAAACGCATCGTGAAGGTCACTAAGAAGTGCTCCAAAGTTTAAGGGTGTAACACTTGTCCCCAAGAAAAATTGAGAAATCTAAACTCTACAAAGAACAAACAATGAAAACAATAGTTTTCCCAAGTAATAGTCAAAGATATCAAAAATCATTTTAATAAACATAACCCGAGAACCTAAAACTCACAATACTCCATAAACAAGCTATTCTCCTCATAATTTAAACAAAAGTAACAAGTACTTAAATTCAAAGAATCATTAACAACCTTGATAGACACTCACTATACTCTCTAACCTCTTAAGCATTCAAGGGTAGGATATATTCACTCATCATTCATTTCATGTAAGGCATCTATCATAAGCTTGCTTACTAATATAATCTCCACCACTAATATCAAACATAAACATCAATATGAAGGTCTTTGTTTTTTTTGTAATGGGACCGGGCTAAGGGTAGGAAAAAGGAAAATCAAAGGTTAAGATTATAGAAATAATTGAGCATTTAAAATAATATTGAACAATAAAGCATAAAACACTCAATTCTTTCATTTCATTTGACAAGATTAGCACTCCTTTTTTTTTGTTTTTTTGGTCTCTCCTCTTTCTTTCATTTTCTAGCTATCTTCTCTTCTCTTCCCTTCTTTTCTTTTCTATTTCTTTTGTTTCTTTCTTTTCTCTGTCTTTTCTTTACTTATTTGGAATAAGGAGATCAAATTTAGAAGAGGAAAAATGAAGAGGAGAGATACAAGTTGTTACAACTGTACTCATTCCTAACTCAATAGCCAACCATATGCTATGATTCTCCCACACTTATTCAAAAAACCCAGTTATACCATTTCAAATACTCAACTCGCCCTTATGGTAAGTATAATGAAGAGGATAAATAATCAAAGTTAGAGCTCATATTTTGGGTTTAAAGAAAAAAAAGGGTTTCATGTTAAGCTCAAATGGGGCTTATTAAATCTAAAAGTTGCATGATCAGAATGGATTATAACTTTTGACCCTAACAAATAAGATCTGAATTTTTCCAATGTAAAAATCACCACTAACAATTCTTTCTTAGTGGGTCAATTTTGCCATTCCTAATCCTATGCATACACATAGAGGGACTAATTCCCTTAATGTCACTCAATCCCCATCTTATGGCCTTTTTCAATCTTTTCATCTCACTCAAAGTCCTTTTTTCTTGGTCAGCATCCAAAGTGGACACAATAATGGCAGGATATGTTTCCCCTTTCCTAAAAACACATATTTTAAATTCTTAGGTAACTCTTTTAGCCCTACTTTAGGTAGGGTTACATTCTTCTCTTCATTGGGAGTTGTCTCTAAGAATTTGCCAAACTCTCCCTCAGTTGCATTGTCTAGAATTTGACAATACTCATCAATTTCTTTAACGAAATCTAACTCCTTTTCTTCTTCTTCCTGCAAGGAAAAATCAAGATTTGTAGTATTAAATGGATCAAAAAGAGAACATTCTTCATAAATAGTAGTAGTAGGAATAGGTTTAACATTAAAGATTAAAAATTCTACTATTTCTCCCAGAACGGTCATGGTCAATTTTCCATTCTTTACATCAATAAAGGTATTGATGATGGCCATAAAAGGCCTCCTTAGGAGTATGTTGTGCTCCTTTTCTTGCTTTTATACTTCCTTCATGTCGAAGGCAACAAAGTCTATGGGGACAATCAATCCCCTAACCTTTACTAATACATCTTCCAATATTTCTTTTGGATAATGGATTGACCTATCAGCTAATTATAAACACATTTTTGTAGGTTTTAACTATACTAAATCTGATTTTGCATAAATAGAGTGGGGCATAAGGTTTATACTTACTTCAGGGTCAATCATACCTTTAACCTCATCACTATTACCTATTGATACTTTCACAATAAAATCCCTGGATCTTTCAAATTGGGGGGTAACTGCTACTGAAGAACTACACTTGCTACTTCTGAAACTATCACCTCCTTGTTTGGCTTAAAATTTCATTTTTTGGTGCTTAGTTCCTTGAAAAGCTTCACATAACCTGGAATGTTCCTTATCACATCTAACAAAGGCATATTAATATTAAATTTAGAAAGCATGTTATATATATTAGAAAATTGCTCATCTTGTTTTGAGTCTTTAAGGCGGCTTAGATATGGAATTGGTGGTCTATATAGGTCAGTCGCCTTATGAAGCCTTGATCCTTCATTGCTTTGGGTTACATGCCCAAGTTTTTTACCTTTCTTAACATGACTTGAATAATCGTACCTATTGCTTACCTCATTTTGCTCATCTTTTTCTTTGATGAGGCTTTCCTCCTCTTAATTACCGGTATTAGACAGATTGGAAGGAATCTTAACATGATTATTAATCACCTTACCACTTCTTAAAATATTAACTGTTTTGGCTTGTTTTAGTTGGTTGAGTAAGTTTCCATTTTAATTATTTTATAATTGAGCAGCGAGTTGGCCTACTTGAGTCTCAACCCTCTTTACAAAAGCTTCCAAGGAGTTGAATCTCTTATTGTTTGTTTCTTGATTTTGAGTTGTTGCCTGAATAAATGCATTCAGACTTTCCTCCAAAGAAGGCTTCCTTGGTAGGTTCTAATTTAAGGATTGCCCTTGGAATTGGTTTTGCTTATAAAAATTCTTATATTGTGGCTGGTGGATTATTGGTCTTCTAAACAAAGTTGGGGTAGTTGCTCTAATAAGGATTGTAGATATTTGAATATGGATCATTTCATACCCTTGGTTGAAAACCATTATATGAGTTCGCTTCTTCTTCCTCACTTGTAAAAGATTCAAAAGAATACGAACAAACATTAGTCCTATGACTATAAGTTCCACATATGCCACATACCTCTTGATTTGGAGTGTCTTGAGATGGTCTCATAGTTAACATTTTTTCATGCTTTGTTAACTCAACCAATTGTACAGTCATTCCTTAGAGCCAGAGCCTACTGTTTCTACTGAGATACAGGCTAGTCCAACTCGAACACCTAGTCTAGCTTTGATTACAGAGATGAGGACCACCCTTATTCAGATGCCCTGTGTTTTGAGTTCAGAGGCCTCTATCCCTAGTAGTATTCACATACCTAGATTCACTGATAAATTTGGAAATTTTTCACTGGATGACTCGTTAAGTCCTACTCTATTTTCGAGGTTGACAGATAAAGTTAGAGAGGGGAACAACCCCTCTTGTTAATCTTAACAGTTGTACTTCTATATTCCATTTCCTATGATAGGAAGTTGGAATATTAGGGGCTTTAATGGCCCCAATACTCAGCGAGTGGTTCGGGATTGGATTCAGCATCATGATCTTGGTTTGTTTGGTCTCTTGGAGATAAAGGTTGTTTCTTATAATTTGGAGGGTGTAGTTTTTGCTAGTTATCGGGGATGGGATTATTTGAGTAATGTCACGAATCTGTTTGCTTGTCACATTCTGCTATGTTGGGATTTGAGTATGTATGAGATACAGCTTCCGGTGTCTACACTTTAGGGCATTAGTTATGAGGTGACTCGACAGAGAGAGGATACTGGTTTTGGCCTGATAGGTTTTTATGGCTCCAATAACCCGAGTACTAGACGAGAGCTTTGGGGCTTTCTTCGAGGATAGGCTAAGCAATTTACTTCTATGCCTTGGTTGGTGTTGGGAGATTTTAATGCCATTCTGAGTCATTCAGACAGAGTCGGCGGAGATGCCGGATGGTATAGCCATATGGATGAGTTTGGGCAGTGTTTACATGATGCTGAGTTATTACGACTTCCTTACATGGGTTTGCAATATACTTGACATAATGGCAGGGAGGGACCAGGTTCTATTCTCCGGCGTTTGGATTGGAGTTTCAGCAACTCCGCATGGTTCACATCCTGGCCTAGTACCTTTACCGAGATCCTACTGAGAGACATATCTGACCATAGTGCTATGGTGGTACAGTTTGGAGCCCCGCGATGTCGGCTTCCTATTCCTTTCAAGTTTCTGAAATGTTGGGCTGATCATCCCAATTTTTTAGAGCTTGTTAGGAGGGTTTGGACTATACCGGTACGAGGCGACCCGATGTTTTGCTTGAGTCACTGGCTAGGTCTGCTCCAGCAGGAGCTGAAGTCCTTCCACTTTCGGGACTACAGCCACATTTTCAACAGAGTTAGGGAGGCACGGGCCCAGTGGACTATAGCTCAGGTAGCTTTAGATGCTTTCTCGCACTCGCCAGATTTAGGTATTATAGAGCATGACCTAGCTAGACAATACTACCGATTGACGCAGGATGAGGAGTCATTTTATCGACAGAGATCTAGGGTTCAATGGCTTGCTTTAGGGGACCAGAACACTAGATTTTTCCATAGATCCTTGCTTCATCGATAAATCAGAGGTAGGGTACATGGCTTGCATGATGAGATCGACACTTTTATCACAGATCAGGGACCACTGGGGTAGATGGCGGTGGATTATTTTCAGGGTATTCTCCAGTCTCCCTCCTTGATTCCTTCAGCTGATGCCTGTAGATTTTTCACTCGACGTATCCCAGATGATATGGTTGAGCCATTGGAGAGCCCAGTTTTAAATGAGGAGATATGTATTGCTTTATTCTCCATTCTGGAGGATAAGGCTCCAGGACCTGATGGGTACACCTCTTTTTTCTATAAAAGGTGTTGGGATATTATCGGAGCTAATTTTAGAGCAGTAGTGAGGTTCTTCTTCTTTACCTCGACTATGCCTCAATGGGTGAATTCTACTAGGATTACCTTGGTTCCCAAGGTGGAGAGTCGGCAGAAACTAAGTGACTTTAGGCCGATCTCTTGCTGCAATGTCCTTTATAACTGTATCTCAAAGATCATTACAAACAGTTTAAAGTTGTTCTTCTAGATGTGATTGGGAGAGCTCAGATGGCTTTTGTTCCGGGGAGGTAGATTGCAGATGCTATTTTTCTTACCCAGGAGTTAATGCACGATTATCACCTTGATCGTTCACCATCACGGTATGCTCACAAGGTTGATATTCATAAGGCTTTTGATACTGTCAGTTGGGAGTTTATATTACTGGGATTGAGGACCATTGGAGTTCCCGACTGCATGATCAGATGGATTGAGGTATGGCTTAGATCCGCTCATTTCTCTGTAGCACTTAAAGGCTCACTACACAATTATTTTTTGGCTACACGAGGGGTGAGACAGGGGGATCCTAAGCATACATGCATGTGAATTTGAATCTTTGCACACATGAAAATAATTGTACATGCACTCATTGACATTTCAGGTATATTAAATAGTAATATGATAGATTGAGAATTATGGTTATAGTGAATGAGTAGAATGAAATGGAGTAGAAAGACTAGAAAATTTAAGTGTTGGATTTAATGAAGGAAAATACGTTGGAGAAGTTTAATGAGAATATATAGTATGGAATTTTTGGATAGTGGAGTAGAAAGTTATGGCCCTTATAAGGGGAGATGCTCAGGAGTATAGATGCATCGTTTGTAAAAACGTATCGTCTGTGATGATGTCAAATGATATTTGATGATGTCATATCATTTGTGATGACGTCATATCGTCTGTGAAGATGTATCATCTGTAATGACATCATATCATCTGTGAAGATATATCGTTTATAAAGATGTATCGTCTGGTCCAAATTTGATTCTCTAGATAATAGAATTTGCCTTCAAGGTCTTCATAAAAGTTATAGACCTATAAGTCTTCTTTCAAACCATCCAACAATGACCTTGATCCAATACCTATAGCGAAAGTTATGCTAGTTGCCCCAAAAGAAAAAGGTTCAATATGATTGAGGGCAGAACCTTGTTTGATTCTTTCGTCCATAACTTTGTTATCCGACCTCCAAATGAAGTGATTCTTGAACCATTGGATTCATAAGACATTGTTCTACCTTTTCACAAAATTGGTAGCATTCTGAATTGATTTGAAAAATATTGATTGAACGAAAGTGAGGGGATCGGTTGGAACAGTGAACTGGTGTTGTTTCACATAACATACTTTGGTATTTTAATTATATATGGATTTGAGGAATTCCTAATTGAATGATTTTGGTATCAATGTGAACATAAGAAATATGGGAACATGTTTATAGGAGAAAGTGTTATGAAATATCTTCAGTATCGGGGTCAAAAAGAACATGAAAAGTTGACCTGAAATGGTATTTTATGGAAAAATCTAGAAGTGATTTAATGGGTTATGACTTATATTTCAGTGGTTTTATTAAGTGATAAACTTAGGTACAGATCATACTTAAGTGAGTTTTATTAAAGGAAGTTGGATAAATGGCTAAGAAATAGACAAGTGTCCCAGCTTTAAAGTTGAGTTTTAAATAATGTTGAAAGACAAGCTGCTGTCCTTGTCTTTATCCTTCTTGAAACTTCTTTCTTTAGAGTTCCTCCAACATAGAGTTTTTTTATCAAATATTCACCAAAGTTAAATCTTGCCTTTCTCTATTTGTCATCACTTCCACTTTGATATTTCTTTCTTCTATCCCAAGGAAAACCGAACCCCCTGTTAACTTTCAAGTTGATGTATGTGGTTGCATGAGGAACTAGGGTTCACGTGATCTGAAGATGTTAGAGCTTTAAGCAAGTTTAATGGCCGCATTTAGGCCTTTCCAGAATTTGGAAGCAAATGCTAATCTAGAGCATACTGTGAGTAGACCGAGATGGCCTTACTTCATTGTTTGGTTTGTTTGAATTTTGTATTGATTGACTACTGGATGATGTTATGAATGTGAATGATTGTATTGATTTTTGGACAGAAGGTCCGATGATTGTGATGATTGATTTGGATATTGAAGTGCTACTTGTATGTGAATGAGATGAACTAAGTGTACATAATTTAATGATAAATGTGTTTTGAATGAGTATTTGCCTGGAAGTGAAAATGTGACTCTCAACTTAATGTTGAATGCCGGACTACGGTCCGATGATATGTGAATATGATTGAATGGGAACATGCAAATATGATTGATGCATTTCATTTTATGAATGCATGAAACATAATGGCTGTTGTGACCAAAGTAGCCATCGATCAGAGCTTAAAGTTCAACGAGTGAAAATGAGCTTCGAGCTAAAAAGTGAATCAGAGCATCAGGCTTAACATTTAATGAGCCCTGTATCCCCCAAGTGGATAAGGGACAGTTATCAATGAGCCCTATATGAGACAGTTTAGGCACTCGATCATAACAAAGTAACAAATGGAAAGTGAGTCTCATATGTACTGCATATGCATAATATGAATGATTGGGTGTATTGAATGTGAAGTGTGAAATAATGTGAAATGTGAAATATGTATTATGTGAATGGGTGAGCCATCGATGATGGTCACTTATTGAGTTTGTAAAACTTACCCAAAATTGCACATATTTTTTAGTATCAAAAGAATACCAAGTTAGGCCAATGGGAGTATACCTACAGCATTTCAGTAAAGGATAGAGGTCGGGATCGGTTCGCGTCTGCATTGCATTTCTTTATTTTGTATTGAATTGTATATTCTGCAACTTTTTGTATAAATTTATATTCCGAAATGACTAAAGTGTTTTGTATTTGTGAAAGTGGGCCTGAATTGGTTATGGATTTTCGCATATTATGTTTATGGTTTCAAAAAACATTTATACCAATTTTTGAATGATTGAGTGTTCTAGCACTCTGCCTTCGTGGGGCACGGACTCGGATATCACCCATAGATGTCGGGTACGTGTCTTGCGGGAGTGGGGTGCTACATCCCCTCTCTCCTTATCTGTTTGTACTGGCGATGGAGGGGTTAGATGGGATATTGAGAGAGGCGACAACAGCTCCGAGCTATCGTTATCATTGGCGGTGTAGGCAGATTTCTCTCACTCATCTCTATTTTGCGGATGATTTGATGATTTTTAGTCCGGTAGATTTAGCTTCTATTGAGATCATCCGATAGACTCTGATATATTTTGAGAGGATTTCTGGGTTGACCATGAACTCGAATAAGAGCCGAGTATTCTTCTCAGGGATCCCCGACGTGGAGGTTTCCTCTATACATAGAGTACTTGGGATTCAGATTGGTTCCCTCCTGATTCATTATCTGGGCGTCCCTCTTATCACTACATAGTTGAGAAACTCAAATTGTCTTCCTTTGGTGGAGAGGATTCTTTCTCGGATTCGACTGTGGACCTCAACATCTCTTACCTATGCGGGTCGGTTGCAGCTGATCAGATCTATGCTTTTCTCTATATAGGTCTACTGGTCAGGTATGTTTATTCTGCTTGCTAGCATTACTCGCCGTATTGAGAGTATTTTGTCAACTTTTCTTTGGAGAGGTACTTCATTGTCCCACCCGGGGCTAAGGTGGCATGGGAGTCAGTCTGTTTTCTGAGGCAGGAGGTTGGTCTTGGAGTTAAGAGGGTCAGAGATTAGAATACGGCTGCCATCCTTAAGTATGTGTGGCGACTATTCACGGATAGATCTTCTACCTGGACCAAGTGGGTACATACAGTTTTGCTGAGGGGTAGATCTTTTTGGGATATCTGAGTCCCGTCGAGCTCTTCCTGGGTTTGGTGGAAGATTCTATTGAGCCGAGAGTGGTGCAGAGGTCTTATAGTTGCTTGTATTGGTGATGGGAGAGATACTTCCATATGGCAGGATAATTGGTTGCTAGATCAAGGGCCTTTGTGCAATCTATTTTCACTATGAGATCTCTTTTCTACCGGGCTCTTTTAGGATGCTAGGGTCTCAGAGATTATTCAGGCTAGGGAGTGGGCTTTTCTTAAGGGGAGCAGCGAGCTGCAACAGGTTTGGGACTCCATCCGCTTTAGACCACAGGTTCATCATTTTGATAGTTGGGTTTGGAAAGGTCACTCATCAGGAGTCTTTTCTGTAGACTCTGCTTGGAAGCTTCTTCGAGCTCGACAACCAGTGGTTTCGATCCATCATTTATTGTGGTTCCCAAAGCATATTCCACGACATTCTTTTATCCTCTGGTTAGCATCACAAGGGCATCTTCGGACCATGGACAGACTCTAGTTTTTCGAAGTCCTGGATTCTTCGACTTGTGTGCTATGCGACTCTTGTATAGAGACACATGATCATTTATTCTTTTTAGTGCAGATTCTCAGCCCTAGTCACTGCCTGGCCTTCGATTTCTTGGGTTCCCCTTCTCTAGTGGGTTTGTACCCATCTTTGTCGGCAGAAGGATTTTCGATTGGTGACTTGCCCACTCTTTTTCGGGGGTTGACGGGCAATAGAGTGATGGAGGAGACTCACCCCTCTCTTTGATTTCTGCCGACATTATTATATTCCATTTCCTATGATAGGAAGTTGGAATATTAGGGGCCTTAATGGTCCCCACACTCAGCGAGCGGTTAGAGATTGGATTCGGTGTCATGATCTTAGATTGGTTGGTCTCTTGGAGACCAAGGTAGTTTCTCCATCGTTAGAGGGTGTAGTTCCAGCAAATAGCCATAATTCCAGCCCATCTAGCAGCAGCAATTCCACTTCTTCCAGTGAGACTCCACCAAGGGGCAAGCGATCACTTAGAGAGATCTATGAAAATTGTTCTTTTGCTTTATATGTCACAGAACCCACAACCAAGACATGGGATTTGGTGGATCTTCCTGATCACAAGGTTAAGGTTTAGGGTTTAGGGAGGGAGGTTTTTTAGTGAGAGAATTTTCTTTGACTTCTCTCTAACACCATGGGTCGCCGAAAATCTACTCCGACCACCACCAAAAGCCCTTTTCTACTGTTCAAAGCCTTTCAGCCTCTGCCAAGGCCACCACCAAGACTGTCATCGGCGGCAGCGCTGCTGCCGGAAGAGTCACCGGAATTTCCTCTCTTGACTTTCTCCCACCACCAACCATACCATTCAACTCAAAATTTCTCGATCTATGCAACCCACCGGTTTGTTTTCCCATCGGCTCACTTCCGATCACCCATATCACCATCAAAAATCCCTCCTTTTCTCCTCCTTCCACCACCGAACACCCACCTGCAATTTCCACGACTCCAAACAGCTTCCATCCAACCCATAAGCACCACTTACCCATCGGAGGCAGATCTGTCACTGCCAGCGTTGCCGGAGGAGAAGCGCCCACCGCTGAAGGGGCGTCACACGTTAAATCTCGTCCATCGGCCTCCTCCATCGCAGCTGTCTCCAATTCGACGCCGCCCCTTACGTCGTCGTTGGTTTCTGGTCACCTGCCAACGGGGAAAGCGTCACCGACGACAGCGCCTACTCTCTTCCTTCCGACGTCTGCCACCACCGCAACCGGTAACTTGATGGAGAGGCCGACACCTCTCCCCTCCATTCCATCGGCTGGGCCTCTCCTTGGAGGAGGGCCTCCAATCCACGTGAATGGGCTGCAGCCCACACCACATGAAGGAGGGCCTTCCCTCCATGCCCCCAATGGGCTGCAGCCCACTAGAGCCCTCCATAGGCTAGTAGCACAACCCAAAACTTAGGGCCCAGGAGCATTTGGAGGAGCTATTGGATTGAAGCCCACATTGCAGCCCCAACAGCCCAAGGTGGAGGAAATTTCAAAAATGCTCTCTTGAAAAATTCCTTAAATGCCCCTACTAGTAGTATGTATGCTCACAATAGAAAAAACACGGGGAAAAAACCTTCTGACTTCTCTTGAGCTGAGAAAGTCAGTATCCTCACGGATTCCAATATTGGATTTCGTTTCCTGATTATGGATGGAAAGCCTTCGGAGGCTATGCTCGAGCTTCCGGATGATTGTATTGATGAGAGTCTGCACTAGTGGACTCGTTGTTTGGTTGGATTTTTTTTCGGGGCATAGCATGCCCTTCCCTGTCATGTGGACTCTTGCTACACGTTTTTGGAAGACCCTAGGTCTTGAGGATGTCCTCTCCACAGGCACGGGGTTCTTTTTATTCCGTTTCCAGTCTGAGGAAGCTTCACAGGCTATCCTCGAGCGGGGCCCGTGGCTTTTTGGCGGAAAAGCCATCGTGCTTCAACAGTGGCACCCGCACTTTGAGTATGATAAATCCCGAGTATCTTGCATCCCTGTTTGGGTCCATTTATATGGGTTGCCATTTCCTTTATGGAATGAGCATAGTCTCGGCCTCATCGGCCACCGGATTGGAAAACCTCTTCTCTGTGACCGGTATACCTTCGCCCGCACCCGTCTCGCTTTTGCTAGGCTATGTGTAGAGCTTTTTGCTGATTCAGAGCTAGTCCGCGAGATTGCCTTCCGTTGCAAGTTGAGTCTTGAGCCGATTCGCATTCGATTGGAGTAAGAGTGGACACCCAGGCAATGCTCCACGTGTCATGTATTTGGACACTCCTACACCCCTCCATAGGCTGCTGCACCTCCAGTCTCTCACCCTGCCCCAGAGCTACCAGTTGCACCACCTACTGCTTCACCAATGCCTCGAGAGGTGATACCAGTCCCTACGGCTCCCCAGCCTGTAGCTGCGTCCCTTTCGGTCGCACCTCAGGTTGTTGACCTGATTCAGCTTCCAGCATCACCTATAGCTTCCCCAGTGGCCAGGGCTGTGATACAGACCCCTATTCAGGATGGTTCAGGATCCTCTGCTCGTCCTGACACCGCGACTACAGTTCGGACTACTCCAGCTCCATGTCGACCTGAGCCTGCATAAGTGAGCATTAGCTCGAGTCGGACGCCTAGTCCAGCGGTTTCTACTGAGATGAGGTCCACCCATAATAGGATGTCTTGTCTCCTCAGTACTGAGGCCTCCATTCCGAGTAGTAGCCATGGCTATCGATTTGCTTGCCTCTTCAGAGATTTTTCGCTTGTTGACTTGCCTATTCCTATTCGGGTGTTGACAGGCGATGGCGTGAGTGAGGGGACTGACCTCTCTCTTTGATTTCTGCCAACTTGTTTTTTATATTTCATTTCCTATGATAGGAAGTTGGAATATTAAGGGCCTTAATGGTCCTCACACTCAGCGAGCGGTTAGAGATTGGATTCAGCATCACGATTTTGGATTGTTTGGTCTCTTGGAGACCAAGGTAGTTTCTCCCTCCTTAACGGGTGTAGTTTCGGCTACTTGTCGTGGATGGGATTATTTGAGTAATGTGACGGATCAGGCAGCATATCGTATTCTGGTATGTTGGGACCCCAGTCTATTTGAGGTACGACATTTGGCATCCACTCTTTAGGGCATTAGTTATGAGGTGACTTGACAGCGAGGGGGTTCTATTTTTGGCCTTACAGTAGTCTATGGCTTCATGGATCCAGGCACTAGGTGAGAGCTTTGGGATTTTTCCGCGATCAGGCCGATCGATTTATTTCTATGCCTTGGTTGGTGTTGGGTGATCTTAATGCCATTCTGAGTCATTTAGATAGAGTCGGCGGAGATATCGGGTGGTATCGACATATGGGTGAGTTTGGGGAGTGTTTAAATGATGCTAAGTTGCTCCGACTACCTTACTGGGGTCTGCGTTATACTTGGCATAATGGTCGGGAGGGACAGGATTCCATCCTCATACGTTTGGATTGGAGTTTTGGCAACTCCACATGGTTCACCTCATGGCTTAGTACATTTACCGAGGTCCTGCCACGTGATATTTCAAACCACAGCTCTTTAGTGGTTCAGTTTGGTTTCCCACGACATCAGCCTCCCATTCCTTTCAAGTTTCTGAAATGTTGGGTTGATCATCCCTACTTTTTAGAACTTGTTAGGAGGGTTTGGGCTACACCAGTGCGAGGTGACCCGATGTTCTGTTTGACTCACCGATTAGGTCTGCTCAAGAGAGAGCTGAAGTCCTTCCATTTCTGGGACTACAGCCATATTTCCAGCAGGGTTAGGGAGGCACGGACCCAATGGGCCTCTGCTCAGGCAGCCCTTGATGCTTCACCGCACTCTCCAGATCTCGGTCTTGTAGAGCGTCACCTCGCTCGACAGTACTACCGACTGCTGCAGGATGAGGAGTCATTTTATCAACAGCGATCCAAGATTCAGTGGCTTGCTCTGGGGGACCAAAACACTATTTTTTTCCATAGATCCTTGATCCATCGTCAGGTCCGAGGTCGAGTACATGGATTGGATAATGGGACTGGCACGTTTATCATAGATCAAGGAGCCTTGGGGCAGATGGCAGTGGATTAATTTCAGGGTATTCTCCACTCTCCCCCCTCGCCTCCTTCAGCTAATGCTGCTCGTTTTTTCACTCGACGTATCCCAGAGGATATGATTCAGTCATTGGTGGGCCAAGTTTTGGATGAGAAGATCCGTCACGCCTTATTCTCCATTCCGGAGGATAAGGCTCCAAGACTTGATGGTTATACCTCCTTCTTCTTTAAGAGGTGTTAGGATATTATAGGAGCAGACTTCAGAGCAGCGGTGCGGTATTTCTTCTCTACCTCGGCTATGCCTCGCTGGGTGAATTCTACTAGGATTATCTTGGTTCCCAAGGTGGAGAGTCCGTAGACTTTAAGTGACTTTAGGCCGATCTCTTGCTGCAATGTCCTTTACAAGTTTATCTCAAAGGTCATTGCAAATCGGTTTAAAGTTGTTTTACTAGAGGTGATTGGGAGAGCTCAGATGGCATTTTTCCCGGGCAGGTAGATTGCAGATGCGATTTTTCTTACCCAAGAGTTGATGCACGATTATCACCTTAATCGCTCACCACCATGGTGTGCTATCAAGGTTGATATTCGTAAGGCTTTCGATACAGTCAGCTAGGAGTTCATTTTACTGGGATTGAGGACCATCAGAGTTCTTGATAGCATGATCAGATGGATTGAGGTATGTCTCCGATCTGCATATTTCTTGGTAGCTCTTAATGGATCACTTTATGGTTATTTTGCTGCCACACGGCCGGTGCGACAGGGGGATCCCCTCTCTCCTTATCTGTTTGTACTGGCAATGGAGGGGCTAGATGGGATATTGCAAGAGGCGATAGCATCTCCGGATTATAGCCATCATTGGAGGTGTCGGCAGCTTTCCCTCACCCATCTCTGTTTTGCGGATGATTTGATGATTTTCAGTCGTACAAATTCTGATTCTCATGAGATCATCCGGCAGGCTTTGATAGTTTTTAAGAGAGTTTCTGGATTGGCCATGAACTCAGATAAGAGTCGAGTCTTTTTTTCAAGGATCCCCGAGGCGGAGGTCTCCACTTTATAGAGTGTCCTCGGGATTCAGATTGGTGCCCTCCTGATCCGTTACTTGGGTGTCCCACTTATCACTACACGACTGAGGCATGCAGATTGCCTTCCTTTGGTGGAGTGGATACTTTCCCGAATTCGACTGTGGGCTTCAGCTTCTCTTACCTACGCGGATCGGCTTTAGCTTATTCACTCTGTACTTTTCTCTATACAGGGCTACCGGTCAGGTATGTTTCTACTGCCTGCTAGTATCACTCGCCGCATTGAGAGTATTCTGTCAGCTTTTCTCTAGAGGGGTACTTCATTGTTCCACATTGGGGCTAAGGTAGCGTGGGAGTTAGTTTGTTTTCCGAGACAGGAGGGTGGACTTGGAGTTAAGAGACTCAGGGATTGGAATAGGGCGACCATGCTTAAGTATGTGTGGCGACTATTCACAAACAGATCTTCTACATGGACTATGTGGGTACATGCAGTGTTGCTGCGGGGTAGATCCCTTTGGCATATACGGGTTCCGTTGAGTTCTTCCTGGGTTTGGTGGAAGATTCTGTTGAGCAGAGAGTGGTGCAGAGGCCTTAGTGTAGCTTGTATTGGTGATGGGAGAGATACTTCCCTTTGGCTGGATTATTGATTGCCAGATCAGAGACCCCTCTGTGATCGATTCTCCTTCCGTGATCTATCTTCTACTGGGCTCTCTTGGGATGCTTGGGTCTCGGAGATCATTTGTGATGGGAAGTGGGTTTTTTCCAGAGGGGAGTTATGAGCTACAGCAAATTTGGGACTCAGTCTGCTTTCGACTGCATCTTCAGTCCGATAGTTGGGTTTGGAGAGGTCACTCATCAGGAGTCTTCTCTGTCGACTCTGCCTGGCACCTTCTCCAAGCCCGACGTCCAATGGACCCGATTCGCCATTTATTGTGGTTCTTAGGGCACATTCCACGACACTCTTTCATCCTTTGGTTAGCATCACAGGACCAACTTTGGACCATGGACAGGCTCCAGTTTTTCAGTGTCCTGACCTCTTCGACTTGTGTACTTTGCGGTACTTCTACGGAGACCCATGATCACCTCTTTTTTCAGTGCCGATTCTCTGTCGCCGTTTGGAGTTCCCTCTCGACGAAGACCCATCCTGCTTGGCCTTCTACCTCCTGGGTTCCCCTTCTTCAGTGGGCTTGCACTCATCTCTGCCGGCGCAAGGATTACCGACACCTCTTTTCACAGTTAGTCCTCTCAGCCACTGTCTACTTTCTTTGGTATGATAGGAATAACCGCATCTTCAGTAGACGACACCGATCTACCCACGACATCATTGAGGACATCACTGAGCTTATCCGTTCCTGGTTTCTCGGCCTTGAGACTCGTCTTCAGATACCTGTTCTTTGGCGGCATATTTGGAGGCTTTCTACTTAGTTATTTTGCTTTGTTTCGTGAGTCGTCTGTGGCTTTTGTTTTGTTTTGAGAGCCGTTTGTGGCTTATTTTATTTTGAGAGTCGTCTGTGGCTTATTTGTTTTCTATTTTGAGAGCTGCCTGTGGCTATTTGTTTACTTTGTACATAGTATCTCTTGTATGAACCCTCATTTTAATTAATATATATGTTACCTTCTCCAAAAAAAAAGTTTAGGGTTTAGGGTTTTAGGGTTTAGGATTTAGGGTTTAGGGTTTAGGGATCTATCTTCTACTGGGCTCTCTTGGGATGCTCGGGTTTAAGAGATCATTCGTGATGGGGAGTGGGTTTTTCCGAAAGGGAGTTATGAGCTTCAGCAAATTTGGGACTCAGTCCGCTTTCGACCACAGCTTTAGTCCGATAGTTGGGTTTGGAGAGGTCACTCATTAGGAGTCTTCTCTGTTGACTCTGCCTGGCACCTTCTCCGAGCCCGACGTCCAGTGGACCCGATTCACCATTTATTGTGGTTCCCATGGCACATTCCACGACACTCTTTCATCCTCCGGCTGGCATCGCAGGTGCAACTCCGAACCATGGATAGGCTCCAATTCTTCGGCGTCTTGACCTCTTCTACTTGTGTACTTTGTGGTACTTCTACGGAGACACATGATCACCTCTTCTTTCAGTGCCGATTCTCCGCCGCCGTTTGGGGTTCCCTCTCGACGAAGACCCACACTGCTTGGCCTTCGACCTCCTGGGTTCCCCTTCTTCAGTGGGCTTGCACTCATCTTTGCTGACGCAAGGATTACCGTCATCTCCTTTCACGGTTAGTCCTCTCAGCCCCACTGTCTACTTTCTTTGGTATGAGAGGAATAACCACATCTTCAGTAGACGACACCGATCTACCCACGACATCATTGAGGACATCACTGACCTTATCCGTTCCTGGCTTCTCAACCTTGAGACTCGTCTTCAGATACCTGTTCTTCAGCGGCATATCTGGAGGCTTTCTACTTAGTTATTTTGCTTTGTTTCGTGAGTCGTTTGTGGCTTTTGTTTTGTTTTGAGAGTCGCCTGTGGCTTATTTGTTTTCTGTTTTGAGAGCCGCCTGTGGCTATTTGTTTACTTTGTACATAGCATCTCTTGTATGAACCCTCTTTTAATTAATATATATGTTACCTTCTTAAAAAAAAAAGTTTAGGGTTTAGGGTTTAGGGTTTAGGGTTTTAGGGTTTTGAGGTTTAGGGTTTAGGGTTAGGGTTTAGGTGTGAAATTTACGGTGAATAGGTGACGGGAGTGGAGAATGGCAGACGGTTGGTGGGATTTTTGGCGTAGATCTGCAGCTGGTAGGTGGTTGTTGGGAAGAATGGTTAGTATGATTGCGTAGATCTGGAAATGGCGAAGCTATGGGTGTGGGTGGCGGTTCAATTGGACCATTTTGGATGTTACCGGCGGTGGTGGAAGAGAGAAAAGGGTGGAGATGTTCAGTGGATTGTTGGGTGGCCGAAGGTGGTCAGACAGCAAAACGGAGTGGTGGGTTGTGTAGATCGGGAGAAGACGAGTTGAATGGTGTGGATGTTGGTGGGAGAAAGTCACCGAAGGAGATTTCGGTGACTATTCCGGCAGTGCTGCCGCCGCCGGCGGTGGCATGGGCGACGACAGTGATGGTGATGGGAAGGCAATGAGTAGCTAAAGATGAGTTTTTTTTGTGGTGGTCGGAGTAGATTTCTGGCTATTCCGGCCTATAGTGCTAGAGAGAAGTCAGAGAAAAATCTCTCACTAAAACCCAACTCGTCGGCCATAGAGTAGGAGTCGGGGCTACCGGTGGCACCACAGATCTGCAACAACCGCCGGCGCTGTCCAAGGGGAAGGAGGTGCTATCGTTTGACTCTTTCCCTACCTTGTAGGCGTCCCATGTGAAGACACCTACCCCTGCGCCACTGTCTTCTCCACCGGTGGTTCCACCCCTGTCTGTTGTTGCTCTCGCCGGCGAGGAGATGGGTTCACCGACGGCCTCCGACGCTCCCTCATCCTCTGTTGTAGGAGGCAGCAAGCAGCCCTCCCATGGGCTTCATGTGATAGTACATACAATGGGCCCTTCTGCTGGGATGAAGAAGCTTGGAGCCCCAAGCCCACTGGCCCCTTAGTCCATGGTGGAGGTATTACTCATTCTGCTAATGTTGTTAATTCCAATAATCCTCCTGCTATGCATGTTCCTGAGAATTTAGGGAAACTTAGGCAGAACTCTAGGAAATTGGTAAAACAACAATTCGATTTTTCTTGGGCTGATAAAGTCCGCATTTTAACTCCCAACACGAGACCTACATTTTCGGGCTTGTCTCATGCCCCTTTTCCTGGACCTGTCATGGTCTCGGATGACATCCTTGATGATGGCCTTCATCATTGGGGCCGGTATTTCGTTGGTTTCTTTCCTGGGCATAATATGCCATTCCTTGCCATGCGATCTATGGCAATACGGGCCTGGAAGACTCTAGGTCTTGAGGATGTTGCATCCATAGGCACCAGCTTCTTTATGTTTCGTTTCTGTTCAGAGGAGGCTATACAGTCAATCCTCAATCAGGGCCCCTAGATTTTTGGTGGGAAAGTTTTGGTCTTACAACAGTGGCATCCTCACTTTGTCTTTGACAAAACACGAGTTTCTAGAGTGCCAGTTTGGATTCGCTTCCATGACCTGCCGTTTCCATTTTGGAGTGAGCACTGTCTTGGGCTTCTGGCCAGTAGGATTGGGAGACCCTTAACTTGTGATAGGCATACTTCCGATAGGACCCGACTTTCTTATGTTAGAATTTATGTTGAGCTCTCAGCTGCTTTTGAGCCTATTCATGAGCTTGAGATTTCTAGTAGCTTAAGCCCAGCTCTGATCTCGGTCCGAGTGGAGTATGAGTGGACACACAAGAGGTGTTCCAAGTGTAGTGTTTTTGGTCACTCTTGTGCCCCCCACCTACCCCAGTGCATCCGATTGTTGTTCCGACTGGTCCTATAGAGCATTCGGCAGTCGTTCCCACTAGTGAGGCGATTTTAGATTAGCGGCCTAGGGCTGTCGACCCAGTACCGAGTTCCCCTGTAGCTTCCCCTTTGGCTAGGGAAGCACTCGTGGTTCCCCCACCTGCTGATCTGGGGTCCCCCGATGCCCTTGTTGCTACTATTGTGGAGCGGTGCAGTCCACGTCGATCACCCCGTTCCTCAGAGCCACGACCTATTGTCCCTTCTGAGCTGAGGACCAGTTTGACTCTTGCCCCTACTGAGCTGAGGGCCAGTCCACCTCCGACGCCTAGTCCACATGTTCTTACGGAGCTGGGGGTCACTCCGACTCGGACACCTAGTCTCGCTTTGATTGTCGAGGGGAGGACCACTCCTAGTCAGATGCTTTGTCTTCTAAGTTCAAAGGCCTCGATCCCTAGTAGTATCCACAGGCCCCAATTTGCTAGTACTTTTGGTGCTTTCCCCCTTGACGACTCATTCAGTCCTACTCCATTTCTGCAGTTGCCCGGGGATAGAGTGAGAGAGAGGGGCAGCTCCTCTAGTTGATCCTCGTCGTTCCATTTTCATTCCATTTCCTATGATAGGAAGTTGGAATATCAAGGGCCTTAATGGTCCCAACACTCAGTGAGCGGTTCGAGATTGGATTCGGCATCATGATATTGGTTTGGTTGGTCTCTTGGAGACCAAGGTTGTTCATCCTAATTTGGAGGGAGTAGCTTCTGCTACTTGTTGAGGATGGGATTACTTGAGTAATGCGACGGATCAGGTAGCATGTTGCATTCTGTTATGTTGGGATCCGAGTATGTTTGAGATTCGGAGTTCGGTATCCACTCTTTAGGGCATTAGTTGTGAGGTGAATCGGCGGAGAGAGGGTTCTGTTTTTGGCCTGACAGTAGTTTATGGCTCCACTGACCCGGGTACTAGGCAAGAGCTTTGGGATTTCCTTCGAGGACATGCTGAGCGTTTTATTTCTATGCCTTGGTTGGTATTGGGTGATTTTAATGCCATCCTAAGTCATTCCGATAGGGTCGGGGGCGATACTGGTTGGTATAGCCATATGGACAAGTTTCGGCAATGCTTACATGAGGCTCAGTTATTACGGAGCTCCTTTTTGAATTTCATTTTTTAATTTAGCTAAACAAGGGCAGTTTTTTCGGGTTTGCGAAGGTTTTCATTAGAATATCTTTCTAATTCCAAATTTTCGGACATCAGTATATCAGCTGATTAGATATGAGGAAGAGCTATGTAGCAAGATCTCCGATTCCTTACAGGGGTTTGCGTTTTACTTGGCATAACGGTAGGGAGGGTTCAGATTCTATTCTCCGGTGTTTGGATTGGAGTTTTGGCAACCCTTCATGGTTCACATCCTGGCCTAGTACCTTTTCAAAGGTCCTACCGGTAGACATATCTGACCATAGTTCTATCGTGGTTCAGTTTGGAGCACCACGACGCCAGCCTCCCACTCCTTTCAAGTTTCTGAAATGCTGGGCGGATCATCCCAACTTTTTAGAACACATTAGGAGGATTTGGGCCACACCAGTACGAGTGGACCTGATGTTCTGCGTAACTCACTGGCTGGGACTGCTCAAGTAGGAGCTGAAGTCTTTCCACTTTCGGGACTACAACCATATTTCTACTAGAATTAGGGAGGCCCGGACCTAGTGGGCTATCGCTCAGACTGCTCTCGATGCTTCCCCACACTTGCCAGATCTAGGTATTGTAGAGCGTGACCTTGCTTGACAATACTACCGATTGCTGCAGGATGAGGAGTCTTTCTATCGACAGAGATCTAGGGTTCAGTGGCTTGCTCTAGGGCACCAGAACACTAGATTCTTTCACAGATCTTTGCTCCATCGCCAGGTCAGGGGTCGGATACATGGTTTGCACGATACAAATGGCATTTTTATCACTGATCAGAGTGCGCTGGGGCAGATGGCAGTGGATTATTTCCAGGGTATCCTCCTCTCTTCTCCCCTGACTCCTCCAGCTGCTGCTGCTCAATTTTTTACACGCTGTATCCCCGAGGATATGGTTTCCCCTTTGGAGGCTCCAGTTTTGGATGAGGAGATCCGTCATGCCTTATTCTCCATTCCAGAGGATAAAGCTCCAGGACCTGATGGTTATACCTCTTTCTTTTTAAGAGATGTTGGGATATTATAGGAGCAGACTTCCGAGCAGCAGTGCGGTATTTCTTCTCTATCTTGGCTATGCCTCGTTAGGTGAATTCTACTCGGATTACCTTGGTTCCCAAGGTGGAGAGTCCGCAGACTTTGAGTGACTTTAGGCCGATCTCCTGTTGCAATGTCCTTTACAAGTGTATCTCAAAGGTCATTGCAAATCGGTTTAAAGTAGTTTTACCAGAGGTGATCGAGAGAGCTCAGATGGCGTTTGTCCCAGGGAGGCAGATTGTAGATGCGATTTTTCTTACCCAGGAGTTGATGCACGATTATCACCTTGATCGCTCACCACCACGGTGTGCTCTCAAGGTTGATATTCGCAAGGCTTTCGATACCGTCAGCTGGGAGTTTATTTTACTAGGTTTGAGGACAATTGGAGTTCCTGACTGCATGTTCAGATGGATAGAGGTTTGTCTCCGATCTGCTCATTTCTCGATAGCTCTTAATGGCTCTTTTCACGAGTTTTTTCCTGCTACACGAGGGGTGAGACAGGGGGACCCCCTCTCTCCTTATATGTTTGTCTTGGCGATGGAGGGTTTGGATGGGATTTTGAGAGAGGCGACCGCTACATCGGGTTATAGCTTTCACTGGTGATGCCGACAGGTTTTCCTCACTCACCTCTATTTCGCAAATGGTCTAATGATTTTCAGTTGGGCAGATTCAGCTTCTCTTGAGATTATCCGACAGGCTTTGACAGATTTTGAGAGGGTCTCTGGGTTAGTTATGAACTCGGATAAGAGCCGAGTTTTCTTTTCAGGGATCCCTAATATAGAGGTCTCTTCTCTATAGAGCATCCTTGGGATTCGGACTGGTTCCCTCTTGATCCGTTATTTGGGCATTCCTCTTATCACTACTCGGCTGAGACATGCAGAATGTCTTCCTTTGGTGGAGAGGATACTTTTCCGGATTCGTTTGTGGACCTCAGCATCTCTTACCTATGTGGGTCGATTACAGCTGATTCGATCTGTGCTTTCCTCCATACAGGAGTACTGGTCCTGTATGTTTCTTCTGCTTGCTAGTATTACCCGCCTTATCGAGAGTATTTTGTTAGCTTTCCTTTGGAGGGGTACTTCACTGACCCACACTGGTGCAAAGGTAGCATGGGAGTCAGTTTGTTTTCCGCGACAGGAGGGTGGTCTTGGCGTTAAGAGGATTCGAGATTAGAATAGGGCTGCCACGCTTAAGTATGTGTGGAGACTATTCACAGACAGATCTTCTACTTGGACCCTGTGGGTACATACAGTTTTACTAAGGGGTCGATCCTTTTGGCATATCCGAGTCTCGTCGAGCTCTTTTTGGGTATGGCGGAAGATTCTATTGAGTCGGGAGTGGTGTCGAGGCCTTATAGTTGCTTGTATTGGTGATGGGAGGGATACTTCCTTATGGCAGGATTATTGGTTGCTAGATCAGGGGCCTCTGTGTGATCGCTTCTCTTTCTGTGATCTCACTTCCACTGGGCTCTCTTGGGATGCTAGGGTCTCAGAGATTATTCAGTCTGGAGAGTGGGCTTTTCCGGAGGGTAGCAGTGTGCTACAGCAAGTTTAGGACTAAGTCTGCTTTAGACCACAGGTTATTCACGCTGATAGTTGGGTTTGGAAAGGTCACCCATTAGGAGTCTTCTCTGTTGACTCAGCATGGAACCTTATCCGAACTTGGCAACCTGTGGATCCGATTCATCATTTACTGTGGTTCCCCGGTCATATTCCACGACATTCTTTTATCCTTTGGTTAGCTTCCCAGGGGCGTCTCCAGACTATGGATCGACTTCACTTCTTCGGTGTTTTGGCTTATTTGACTTGTGTTCTTTGCGGCTCCTCCACAGAGACACATGATCATTTGTTCTTTCAGTGCAGGTTTTCTCCCCGTGTCTGGGATTCGCTCTTATCGAAGACTCAAACTGCCTGGCCTTCGACCTCTTGGGCCCCTCTCCTCTAGCGGGCTTCTACTCATCTTCGTCAGCGGAAGGATTTTCGACACATGCTTTCACGGTTAGTTCTTTTTGTCACTGTTTACTTTCTTTGGTATGAGAGAAATAATCGCATCTTCAGTCGATGACATCTATCACCACATGACATCATTGAGGATATAGTGGAGCTCATCCGCTCTTAACTTCTCGATCTTGAGACTCATCTTCAGATCCCTGATCTACAGCGGCACATCTGGCGACTTTCCACTTAGTGGTTTTTTTGTATTATTTTGCGAGCCGCCTGTGGCTTATTAAGGTTAGGGTTTAGCGTTTAGGGTTTAGGGTTTATGGTTTAGGGTTTTGGGTTTTAAGGTTTCGGGTTTAGGGTTTAGGGTTAGGGTTTAGGTTTAGGGTTTAGGGTTTAGGGGTTTAGGGTTTAGGGTTAGGGGGAGAGAATTTTCTCTGACTTCTCTCTACCTTCATGGGTAGGAAATCCAGAAATTCTCCAGCCACCACCAAAAGCCAATCTTCCATTGTTCAAAGCCTTTCAACCACTGCCAGGACTGCTGCCAAGACTGCCGGCTGCGGCAGTGCCACCTCCGGAACAGTCGCCGGCAAGACCTCCGGGGACCTTCTCCCATCAACAGCCACCTCTTTCAACTCGCCATCACCTGATCTACGCAACCAAACCAACATTTTTTTCGAACAACCACCCACAACTAGCAGATCTACGTCCGAAATACCACCCACCGTCGGCCCTTCTCCCCTCCCTAACACCCATTCACCGTCGATCTCACCTCAACCAACCCACAAATCATCAACCACACCACTTACCCTACTTTTCGGCCACGGAGAAGGCGTCGGGGCTGCCAACGGCATCACGAATCTGCAACTACCGCCGTCGTCTAAGGGGAAGGAGATAGTGTTTGACACCTCCGACGGCTTCCCTCCTTTATCGGTGACCCTTGCGACGCCGGCTGCCCTAATGTCATCACCTGCTCTACCGGCGACTGCTGTCCCGTCAACTGCTGCTCTCGCCGGCGAGGAGATGCACCATCTGAAGAGGCCCGACGCCCACCCTTCACCGTCTGCTGGAGGAGGGAGCAAACAACCCTCCTCACTTGGGCTTCATGTGCCAGCCCAACCTAAGGGCCTTTGCACTGGGCTGAATGGAGGCCCACCTCGCACTCAAGTAGAAGGGCAGGCCTTTGGAGGAGGCCTAAATGGGCTGAAGGCCCCCAAGCCCACACAAGCCCCCAATGGGCTGAACAAGCATCATTAATCCACTGAGCCCACTGTGTAGCCCAAGCCCATTGAGCCCTTAGTCCATGGTGGCGGTGTTGGGCCCCGATTTCTTTTCTTTGGTCAATAAGTTGTATAATTTTTATTTTGAGGTTTAATTTGAGAATGTTACTTGAGGTTGGCATAAATCGAGGATTTCATTGCTTAAGTTATGATTATTAAATGAAGAAATTAGTGAAATTAGATTTATTGCGAATTATTATTTCATGATGTATTGTAAGTATTACAAAGAATTAGAGCTTGTATGGATTTGAGAAGTTAAATTGAAGGAGCAATTAGGAAGTTAAATA
>JAOTAX010000198.1:16993785-17017385 GCA_025629825.1 Erythroxylum guanchezii | reverse complement strand
AATAAGCCATTTTTGCTTTCTTTAAATTAAGGAAATTTAATGATTTAAATTGCATCATAATTGTTGCATAAATTGTGCCTTAAATGAATTGAGAAATTGCTACATGTTGATATGTGAATGGTGTGATGATTTATGAAAAACATTTTCTTTCGAAAAGATTGCATGTTTATGAAATCATGTTTCCGGAAATGGTTTTCGAAATATATCAAGTATATGAAATCAAGTTTTCCAAAAAGTACCATTTTGGGCAACAAGTTTTGAAATACATGTTACGTGGGTTTTGGTAGTCCATCTAAGAATCTGTCATGTGCACGTTGACCCAAAAATAGGCTTCTCCCGCCTGCCCTCTAGTGATACGGAGCTCCTTCAAGGACTCCCTCAAGTTTACGACTACACAGGACCGTTATATGGGAATGTGTAGTGCGTCATGAATATGGATCTACCTAAACCATTTCTGATGTGCTTATGTGTTCATGATTTGTGAACAAGTTGATGCATTCACGTTTTGTGGTTTATAAATTTGATTACATGACGAGAATTTGAGAAACAAGTGTTTCATGGATTTCAACAAGGATTTTCTATGATAGTAAAATTTGAAATGGTTTTGCTTATTTTTCCATTATAAGTTGTTATCCACGAGCTTTCGAGTTCACCCCCTCTCTTTCCCCATCTCCAGGTTTGAGCAAAAGATCAAGTGAAAGTGAATCAAGGCATAAATCCGAATTTGCATGTTTTGTTGTGTTTTGGATTAATTGATGTAAACCAAGGCTTCAAATGTATTTTGAGAATTATTAGGTTTTGCATGTTTTGTATACTGGATTTTGGAATATTGATGTAATTTGGCTTGAATATGCCATTGATGTTTGTAAAACTCTTAATTTATGATGTTAATGAAAAATGGACTTGTGTATGGACATGAAATGCGAATTTGTATATGGATGACTATGATGAATGTTGAGCATGAATGGTTGGTATATATATATATATACACATCAGTGAGATATTATGTAAAGACACATATCAATTTTGGATGATGAGATGTAGCAAAATGTGACAAGTCTAATGAGCTGAGATTTAAGAATGGATGAAAAAAAGTTGGAATTCAAATGGTTATAAAATGAGGTGAAGTTGAAAAATGTGACTTAATTATGGATGAGGTTAAGTTGAAATTAAGTTGACTTAAAGAAGTAATCCAATTGAGTTGATGAACTTTGAATATGAGTTGCTATTACTTGTAAGTGAAATGTCCTGGAAAAGAAGGATTGGTAGTTGAATGGATAAGAATGATGTTGTAATAGAGTAAGTAAAATTAGGAAGGTTTTGTAAGTTTTCACAAGGATAAGATGTATGTGACTTCCATGGAAAAATCTAGAATGATTTAGGTAGAATTAGCCAAAATTGTCTTCTTGGAAGTTGTAATTTGTCTTTTTAGCTTTCCGACTCTATAAAGTTTGTAATTTTTGGATATCAGAATGGGAAGATATGATTGTTATAAGATTGATGTTGCATAGGATATTGTGTGTATGACAGCTATGGCAATTGATGAGAATGTGTGGTTTTGATGATTCAAATAGATTGAGATTTAAGAGTTTGATGAGATAAATTTGGTGTTTGAGTTGTTATGAATTGAATTTGCACTAGAAGAGTTGAATTTGGGAAGATATTGAGTGTATATGATGTTAGATTGGAGGTAGGAAGCATTGGAGAGGGTTTGGAGGGGTTTTGGAAACCCCCATGTCCGTTTAACAGACTTTAGGTCCGTTTAAAGGACCTTTATGGGTCAAAAAGGATCCTTAGCATCGCCTATATCCGTTTAACGGACTTGATGTC
This sequence comes from Erythroxylum guanchezii, assembly GCA_025629825.1. Lineage (NCBI taxonomy): Eukaryota > Viridiplantae > Streptophyta > Magnoliopsida > Malpighiales > Erythroxylaceae > Erythroxylum > Erythroxylum guanchezii. The sequence continues at coordinate 17,015,555 of JAOTAX010000198.1, read as the reverse complement.
CGTTTAACGGATCTTCTCGGGTGAAAAAGTGTAGTTTGACCGATTTATGTCCGTTAAACGGACATACACGGGACAACTTTAGGACATCGCAATTTTTGACCTTTTGTGAGGCCGAATCTGACTTTGTGGTCTTCATAAAAGTTTTAGATATAGAAGTTTTCTTTCTAATGGTCCCAAAATGAAATCAATCCGACTTTTGTGGTGAAAGTTATGACAATCACGCCAAGACATGTCACTGCATGATTGAGGATTTAAGCATGTTGGATTCTTTTGATCATAACTCCCTCATCCGACCTTCAAATGAGGTGCTTCTTGAAGCAATGGATTCCTAAGACATGTATGTATCTCTACGAGAAAATTTGTAACTTTTGGAGTTGATTTGAAAAAGTTTGATGGAAATAAAATGAGGAATAGGTTGGGAGAGCATGATTAGGGTTTGAGCACATTTTGGCTTTTTAAGCATATCTTGAGCTGTAGAGCTCTGATTGAGATGATTCTTTCTTCAAAGGAAACTAGAGACTTAGAGCTATGATTTCTTTGAAGAAGTCAAATTGAAATTCTTGTTCAAAGATTTCCAAATTCTGTTCACAAACAGGAGAAATGAGTTCAAGTATGGTGACTGATTTTGTATGGGCACGCCATTGAACAAATTGTGAGGGAATTTTGGGATGTTATGAGAATGAAGATGAACTGATGATGGCTAATGAAGGTTCATTGCAATAACCCTTCAAGTTAATATGCTCATGTTTCATGTTTCTTAGGAGTTAGATTCCGGAATCAAGCGGGATCCAACATAGGTGATGTATCAGAGCAAGAGTTGGGATCCGAAAACGGGATCCAATATAGGTGGTATCAGAGCAAGCAGTTGGTCCCCGTAATCAAGCGGGTTCCAACAAATCCGGAAGTGGTTCTTCCAAGACATAACCAAGCTTTTCGGGCTTGAGAACTATTCTCAAGTTCCTGAGCCAATCAAGGAAGTTTGGTCTAGTCAACTTGTTAGCTTTCATCAATGATCTTAAATTTACACTAGCACTCATGGTGTTGACTCGGGAAATAGCAACCTTTTTTCAAAGAGAGAAAAATTAGAATGTACTTAAATGCATGTCTATGAGGACTTTAATAACACACATTATGGCTCCCACTATTTTTCACAAATTCATAACCCTTAATATAAATCCGAGAGAACTCGTAAAGAAATTCTCTTAAGGGGTCAATATCTAATATCCCTAATAATGACCTTGGGTTTGCCCAACAAGCCACCTTAGTTCAATTGGTAGGTATCGATCATTCCAATTGCATCTCCAATGCAACTTAAAATCTAATGCTATCAATTGTTGATGTATGCACACTCATTGGGCTATCAACTCTTGACACGTGTACATCTAATGTACACTACCCAACTTCGCCTCTGTCCACGTTGATCTTGAGTTTGCCCAACAAACTAACACTTCTAGTTAAAACCGACCCATTAATCTGAAAATCCTATTTCCATGGTTTGAACATATCCGTATAAAGCGCACTTAGATTTGCCCAATAACTCTAACTTTAAAAGGACTCTAGTTCTCACCATATTTGGAAGGCATTACTTTTAGTATTCTAAGTGAGGGGTTTGACTAAGGTCTCATCTAATGTAGATAACTCATATATAATTACTATAACTACATGGCATGATATGAACTACCCAATCAAATTAGGCCTAAGCCCATAACCAACCATCATACAAGTCCACACGCTCCCCTAACCATGCATTTTCTAATGCATATATGTAATCACTTCATTTTGGTTATGACATCTAATGGACCCTAACATGAAGGGCCCAATCCAACACTTGGATTTATTATCTTCCTTTTACTAACTTGGCTAAAATTACTATTGCATGTTATTTCATTTGGAATTAATATTTATCTAATTAACATAAATTTCTAATTTCAGAAATTAATTCATAATTAATTTACCTTAAAATAATTATTTGATTTCCAAAATTAAATAACTTCAATTTTGTCACATATTCCAATTTTTCTATTCTTACTAGAAAATCTATTGCTCTACTAAAATTAATTCAAAATTAATTTCTATAATTTTCCAAAATTTCTAGAACATCAAATCATCATTCTAAGCACCTCTAGGTCATTTCATGATGATCAAAATAATTTAGAAATCACCCCAAAATTATTATGATCATCGAAACACCGATAAGACAGCAAAAATGACAAATATGACTTCTAAAATGTTTCTAGAAATCAAAATTTGAGCAAAATCATTTAGGCATGCATCAAACATCAAATTAACACATTTTTATCACATAAAAATATTTTTAAGGTTCTGGAACCAAAATATAAACATACACAAACATCAAACAAAGCAGATCCTACAATTTCTAAAAAACTGTCAAGCTCTGGAAAATTGTTTGATAAAATTATTAAAACATTTTACAGAGACATAAACACATCTCAAATATGTTCACATAATTTTTCCATAGTCAAATTCCAAGAAAATCATGTGTAACCTCATCAGTTCAGCTAATAGACATCACATGCCCAGCAGAAAGACATTTTATGCATGTTCTTGTAAATTCAAAATTAAATATTTTAATCATATTAAAATTATTTTCAATCACACTAAATCATTTACATACATCTTATGAATAGATTGGTGAAAGAAAATCGTGAAAACCATTTTTCTATAATTAATTTCGAACAAAACATTACAGGACCCTAAGTTATCACAACCATGAAAATAGTTTTTACATGTCATGTATTCTGCATCTAATAAGGCACAAGATGGCTCTAGTACCACTGTAAGGTTTCGATCATACATCTCATACATAATATATATCAAATATATGCATCAAAAACTAAAAAGAAACCTTAAAAAGACAAATCTACTCGTACATATAGATATAGAAAACAAAAACATGAAATGTAAGATGTTTACATACCTTTTGGACGATCTCCTTCGTTCTTTAATCTTCTCCGAGTTGGGTTGTCGTAAACCACAAGATCAATGTAGACCATCTTTAATGAAAATCCACACGAAGATAGAAGAATGAAACCTTAATAGGAGATGGCTAGAATTCTTTCTTTGTGCTAGCAAAGAGAAGAACTTTTGTAAGAGTGAGAGAGAAAAAGAGTGCATATGTGAGAAAAGAACCTTTCTTTTCACTTGTGTCTTACACAAGATGCATGAAAATTATCTATATTTTCTGCACCATTTGTCCTTCTATAACCCCCGTCACCAATGGAGAGTTATGGGAAGTTAATGACCATGAATAGCGTGCATTAATAGAAGTTTGGGAAGTTAATGGCCAATTGGCAACCAACAAGACTTGTTTCTAATCCATTCCATGCAATGTTTTCTACCACGATCACATCGCGGTACAATCTTGAAATACTCTCTCATATCTTAAATCACCATTCAAGACCATTTTACTCATCCTTTGGATCTCCTATTTGTGTGACCCATTAGGTTCCCAGTTATGTTAGCCACTTAAATTAACACTTAATTCAAGTAAGTCAAGAGCAGTATCTAGCAACATGTCCTTTCACCATCATGACCTCCAATTGACCAGAAAGTTAGTGGTTTAACTATGAACCCTTCCATACGCATTGTTGCCTTGCAATTCATCCATTCACCATCTATACCCCACTTGGTTCAATGTATGGTCAAAGTGAAAACTCCCACTAGACTCACTACGTCACATCTAGTCCATGTGTTATTAGATCTTGTCTTGAGGATCTCATTACTTTATGTATCATTGAAGACTCTCTTTATGACACATATCTACCCAGAGACTCCTGAGTAATGACCTCGATAAGAGGCCGTGGGTATCATCTCCTTCTATCAGGAGTGGTGAATCTTTTATTAGCTACTGAATTACCTTAGAATACCTCAAGCTGTACCCAATCACCACCCTATGAGTAACCCCTAAAAGGCATCGATGAATGGAGTCAAAGCACAGGATCAGTATCCTAGATATCCTTAAGCGCCTCAAGTCAAAAGATATTGGCACTATTGCTATGATGAGACTATCATTGACACTAGAATAGGATATCCATATGATAGTCTCATAGTAGGTCAATCCAACGTACTTACTACCCTTAGTAAGCATCCATATGTTAACTCTAAATAACTTATGTCTACAGCTTGTGAGATCAACTGCTTGATCCAATCAAAGAGTATAACATGTGCTAATCTATCTAGATTAATGATATCCCATCTCATTAATCCTATGACAAGGAAAGTTTAGATACTAACATAATTATACATGACAGGAATCTCATTATCATGATCTCATTATGATTTCCTCCATGCAATGTGTTGTATCAAGGACTTCATTAAATCAATTTAAGATCAACATCAAATCCATAAATGTATGAACATCGAAATAAAAAAATGCCTTTATTAATTATATAATGATCTGTACAGTAAGTGCTAAAGGTGATTGCCTTTAGACCACTTCTCTAACACTAATTGTCAATTTGGATGGTCATTCTTTTCCATTACCTTAAACAATTCGTGAGAATTTGAGCCTTTAAGATTGAATTTCAATGGTTATTCTTCTGAGTGAACATTCTTGATTGTTATATTGCTAGAACTTGCTTAGATATGCATTTCAAGATCACATGAAAATTGCAATTTAGAATCAAAATGATTAAGGCAACTAGGTTTAACCACTTAACTTAACAGGCTGACCTTGTATACATCTTTACTAAGCCAATTTTGAGCCTTTTTCCCATGTTCTTTCTTTTACACAATATTATGAGCCATAACATTTTATCGTTTTCTCTCAATTTGTGAAATTTCTTTTGAATAGAGTACCGTTGTTACAATTGTGAGTCCTTCTTGCTAAATATAAAAATAAGTATCAAAGAAAAGAAAGTTGATATTCCACAGGGCCAGGTGACAATGAGCTTAGCCATGGTTTTTGTAATAATGTTTCGAAAAAAAAGAAAAAATAAAAACAAAACAATAATACGAGAGGAACCTGGTCCTTAAATTAAAGGGTACTATAGTAAAAGGGTGGAGATGTTTGAAAAAAAAATTGTGTTTGGTATTTGTGAAGTAGTATTTATGCTTAATTGCTTGATTATTAGAATTGCTCTTGTACTTAATGATTAACTCACTTTTCCAAATGACATACCTTTACCCTAGCCCTATTACAACCAAAAGAAAAGTCCTTTTGATTGGTGCCTGATTTTGGTTAAGTGATGGAGATTTGATTAATAACAAGCTTGTGAAGATATACTTTCATAAAATGTAAAGAGTGTAAACACTTCTATGATCAAACACTGGAGAGATGTTGTGAGGAAGTGGCATTTTTGGGTATGCATGGAAGGGCTACTAGTTTGCGTTAGTATAAGTTTTGTTTGATTTGAGAATATATGTAGAAATTATTGAAACGTTCATCTTGATTTTATCTAATAATTTTTGAACTTGATAAAATTCTTTCTTGTTTGTTTGTGTTTTCCTTTAACTTTTCTTAGGACAAGAAAAGCACAAAGTGTGGGGTAGTTGTTATAGTGCATTTTGTGTTATGTTTCAGGTAGTTTTTATTCAATTTTTAGTCTTTTCTAATATGTTTGCTCAAGATTGTTGTTAGGCATTTGTATTTTAGTTTAAGCTTTAAGGAATTGAGGAGAAAACATTAAAAAGGTCAGAGAATATTCATAGGACATCTTAAGATTTTAAGGAAGCCCAGATGTGTAGCTGTTCGAAGTCGTTTGGATTAGCAATCATTTGTTCAAAGAAAAACTTATTTCGGCAGAATTGGCAGCTTGACCACTAGAGCTTTAGATGGATATTTTTTAGGCTTATGAGATCCAAATGAGGTGATTCAAAAGCTAAAATTCAATCTTGGGCCATAATTCCTATGTAAAACTCGAGGTCCAAAAGTGCTATTTGGAGGGGTTGAAAAGGTTGAGAATGAGATACGAAATCTATCCCGACCTAGTTTGACCTTCTTTTGGTTTTTGGCCCATAACTTTAACTACAAAGCTTTGTCTTAAAAAAAAGAGGATTCGTTGGAAAGTTGGGAGGTGGAGCTACAACTTATGTAAAGATATTTTGACCTAAATAGGATGGAATAAAGTTTAGAAAGATGACAAAATTATCAGGATGAAAACAGAGCTGCAGAGGGAGAATCAATGGAGTTTTGTCATCAACATTGATTGAGAGCTGGAGAAAGCAAATGAGAGTTTCACTGCCGTTCATCATTCAAGGGTTCTTTTGTTCTCTATTCTTTTGGGTTTGCAAATTTTTCTTGTTTCAATTTCTTCTTGATACAATGGAATTCATTGGTCTGAATTCAATTGATATAAGTATTATTTTCGCTTTAATGATGAGCTAAATTATTCCTACCTAAGGTTTGCATATAGATTTAATTGAATGTGTTGATTCAATAATTCTCATTAATATATATCTTGCCTAAATTGATTATGTTATATTGAATGCTAGGTTAATAGATTGGCCACCTGTTAGTCTTAAGATATTGAGTGAAGAATCAAAAGATGAAACTTGATATTTTAACTAAACAATCAACTATCCTAAAAATTAATTAGAAACATAAGTTTTAGGGATATCTTAATTCGTAACTTTGAATGGTTAGTTATTTTTAGTTTATGAATGTGAGAACTATTAAATTGATAGGTTCTAATTTGATTAAAGAGAGAATAAAGCTGTAGATTATATCATTGGGAAGTTTAAAAATTCAGGCTTGAAATTGGATTAAAGTATAAACCCTAGGTTATCTTTAAAAGGTTTATATTAATTCCGTGCAATTCATTCTTTTTGTTTAATTTCATAATCTCATAATCTCACAACCTCTATACCTTCTTAAATTTGATTCTTTAATTTCTTATTTTTAATCAAGTTATTATAATTAACAACTTCCTTGTAAGATGACCTTGGGGCATCCATCATATACTACAGCAACCTCATATACTTGCAAGTGATGCGCTTAGGTAGTGTTAAGTAGAACACAACATTTATGCTTTGGGACTTCAAGTTTTTCCCTAGTTTTTATATTGCAATAAGAGAGGTTTGAAGCTAAAGTGCTATGATCAATATTCCAGTATCTTCTGAGCTTGAGATGGAGAGCTGAATATGAATAAGTAGATATTGTTATCATTTAGTAGTATTTCCTATAATCCAAGGCTCGATCATTAACTTGTATCCCAAGCATTCATGGCCTAAAATAAGGGCCTTTTGCTTATAAATAATACTAAAAGAGTGTCCTCCCATTTTCTCATTCCTTCTCTAAGTGTGTCAAGCTTAGGTGTAACTATGTCTTTCACTTTAAAGGTATTTAGTGTACAATAATGAAGGTTGAGGGCTCGTGAAACATCATCCAGAACATGTTTCTAGGATTCCATAGAGTTGTTATTAACCAATGGATTTCTAACAATGTTCCCAGTTTCTGAGCTTGATGCCACAAAGTGAGAGGAGTGGGGACGTAGCCTTGTAGCTAGGAACAGAACCTGAGGGGGGGGGGGGGTTGTAGTTTGTTCAGTAAAGTTGTTAGAAAGAGAAGGGGTGTTAGATAAGAGAGGAAATTCCTCTTTAGTTATAGTGGTGAAGTCTAACATCAAACTTGTAAGGCAAAGAGGTTTGCAGTGTAGTTAATAACTAACATCCTTAAACTCTTGCTTGAGACGTGATAGAGGGAGATGTAAGAATGTAAAATGATAAGGTAAAGAGAGGGGTCGAAGATCAAAGAATTAACAATGATAGATGAGGGGAAGGGAGCTAGCGAAAAAAGGAGTAGACCTGGAGTAGCAAAGACGTTGCATGAAGAAGAATTTGGAGAGAAACAAGAACTTCTCTCACTATCAAGACTTTCATCCCTAGTGAACTCTTTACAACTCTATTAATTGATGGGCTTCATAGTTCCTTACCTCTTTAGAATTATAAGAGATATAATTGTTAAAAAGAAAATTATTACCCTATTAGATTATTTAAAGTAGTAAAAAAATGACAAGATTGGTACTCAGGAGGAGTACAAAAAAGAGTAAGAAGAAGAAGATCCATAAAATGATACTAAAAAGGAGATTGTATAATCAAAATCAATTGAAAGCCTTTTATACATACATCATTTTGCCAAAGATAGTTGACACGATTAGTGATATTTACATTAATATGGCATAGAGAATATAAGAGAAAATATTAATATTATATCTTATGCTACATTAAAAAGATTGAGTTAATTTCTTAATAATAAGAGATTCAATAAAGATCGTAAAGATTTTAATTTTAAGGAAATATTAATGACAAAGAGGAAAAGCCTACTTAACTATAGCAAAAGACAATAAAGAATTATAAATAAAGAACTTCGAGTTTTATAATGTTGAGATGCCAATTATGCTTATTAAGTCATATAATATCAGAATATTATTTTTATTGAAAAATTATTTATATTAACATATTTCTTTATTGAATTACAATAATATAGATTCTTTAGAAAGTCTAACGGTTGATGTAATATTTTAATTTAATGAAAATTGTCATTTATTTTTATGAACAAAGTTTTGCGGTTCAATATCTAATAACTAATTGATAAAAAGTTTATGATAATTTTAGTTTTAGGAGTTGATCGAGTTAAATGAAAATCGAAGAATTTTAAGGCATAAGTGTAATTAACACTAAATTCAATAACTAAAACAAAAGGCAAATTTTTGTTATCTACATGCATATTTATTACTCTACTGCTACACCTAAATGTGTGATTGTTTTGATTTTAACTTAAGTTATGTCAACAACAATCAAATCTGATTTCTTCTTAGTAGGTAGCTAAATGCAGATTATTCCATTATGCTTAGTTAGTGGGTCAGGATGGTCTTACAACCTAAAGGGTTTTGAGGAGCTTTTAGAAAAATTGAAACAGGTCTAAAGTAAGCCCGTATACAATTAAAACACCATATCTCAACCTAAAATTTTAAGGCAATGAATTATGAGTCCTATCTTTATATATAAGGCACTTCATTCTCATTTTTTTAATGTGGGATTATTCCGCTTGCAAATTTCCAACATCTCTTCCTTACAAGTGGATCTATCTACATTAGACTAACTCTCCCTCAACCTATAGTTAATCCAAAGGTATTTGAGTTACTCCATGAATCTTATTTTTTAGGTTTCGCCAACTTTGATTTGATACTAATAATGGGTTTTGAGGGGCTTTTAGAAAAATTGAACTAAGTCCAAAGTAAGCCCATATACAATTAGAATATCATATCTCAACCAAAAACTTTAAAGAAATAGGTTGTAGCCTTATCTTTGTATAATAAGGCACTTAAACACTTCATTCTCATGTTTCTTTCTAATGTGAGTTTATTTTGCTAGTAAATTTCCAACACAAACCTGAACAATTTCTTCTATGAAATTTCCTTTAGCTTCTTGGCTAGTGTATACGATGTTATCTTGAGATTATGAACATGATTTAGAGATCACCTTTCCCCTATTGTTCTTCTTTCTAGTTTCTTGAGGCCTATAAAGTAAATTGGTGTCTTCTCTGTTCTTGGATGATAGCATCTATAAAGATCTTGTTTTGATTTTGGCTTGTTTTGTGTTTTCTCTTTTAGCATGTTTCGTGTTTTCTTTTCTTTTTGCACATTAATATAACTATCTTAAAAAATCCATAACCCCATTCACTTACCAAATTTTTATCTTGATAGAAGGAGAAATACTTCAACCCCCCATTCTTAAGCCAAACATTGATGGTTGTGTTTTGTTGTCATGCTGTTATATATGGTTTGTATCTCTACCTGTACATCTACTTTACTTGATAGTTACTTTTTGCTATATTTTATGGTTTTTATATCTCCTTTATTGCTATTTAATGTTTTGACTTTGTTATATTTTTCAAGAATTTTATCTCTAGATCCTTGAATGGTTTATTTGATACCTTTTGGTATTATTTTATTAGCTGTTTCTAAGCTTGAATTGTTTCTTGTAAAGGAATACCCAATGAAAGCTCCAAAGGTACATTTTATCTTTTTTTCTTTCGATGAATATTTGTACTTTTCTATTTTGCAATTAAATTAAGTTTCAGTGAAATATATTCCTTTGTATTTTATGTTTGATAGCACATAAGTTGTGTTACCTATTGTGAAGTATACACCTTTTCTCTTGAGGACTTTATTTTGATTTCAAATATGAGGTTTAACATGTTGGTACCTTGAATTTGGATGCTGCATCTTGGGGAGATGTTTGAATGATACTTATAACCTAAAGTCAACTTATGACGTTGATGTTAGCAGTCTTTGTGTTGGGCGGAATTCTCAGATTTACCCATTGATTTAGCCAAGACCATGTTAAATAGGTTGGAGATCAATAACCCCAATCCCAACCCATAATAAGTACCCTTAACTCTGAGGTAGCTCTCTGATTTTGAAGTGATCTTAAGTTACTATTACTAAAATCTATAAGATTTTGCTTAAATATTAAACCTCATAGCTGATTAGGATATCTTGAGAACTTGAATAAATTTCAGATGGTAACAAGTAACATGTTTTAGCACGTATTGTGTTTATTTGGGCCTTATCAAGGTGAGGTTGGTTAATCTGATGTCTTATCATAACTAGATAAGGTTAGAAATGGTTAATTTGCTATGTAATCCGTATCTTCAAATAGATTTACAGCAATAGAATCTCTAATAGTACAAGATTTTGTTCGGATGAACGATCGATTAATAGTTGACATTTTTCCACCATCAATGGTCCTTTTGTTTATAATAATTTCATCTCCTCCAAATTGTATTAGAGGCAAGTTTTTTTTAATGATTTAAGTCATATTTTTTTTTAGAAATAGCATGGATTTTTTGCTAGCAAATTGTACAAGCATTAAATTGTAGCTAACTTTTCCCTGGTTATCTATGATTTTTCATATAACTACATGTGTTGGCACTCCTCACTTTTGGTCCACATAATTGCTATCTACTAAAAGAATTGTTTCGAATTTATGGAAACGGTAGTCTTTCCTTGGATCTTGTAATTTTGATAGATATTGTTTATGATCCTTTCAATCCTATAATACAAAATACCATAATCCTATGACCATTAATGAATTAAGAGGGCTAATGTTGTGATTTAGAATTGTCCTAACCCTACCAAATGATGATATGCTTGTTGGCTGTCTTTATCTTTTGTTCCCTAGATGTCACTCTTTAAGAATATCGTTACATCTAGTTTATGTATCATATTAATTTTTTTGGGATATTGTCACTACAAGAAAATAAAACAATTTGCGATATTTAAAAAACGTCACGAAATCTCAAAAAATGTCACAGAATACAATTTGTGACATTTTAAAAAATGTCGCGGAATGTGGTGTAGGCAAAATGTTTCTGCGAATTTTTCGTAAAATGTGATGGAAAACACAGACATTTCGCACATTTCACGACGTTTTAAAAAATGTCACTGAAAGATTGGACTTTCCACGACATTTCCAAAAAACGTTGCGGATTTCTCCGACGTTTTGAAAAACCTCGTGGAACGAAAAATGTCACAGATAGTATTTTTTAATTATTATTTTTTCAATTTTCAAAAATCATTTTAATTTAATAATTTTTAATTAAAATAAATATAAATCTTATTTTTTTAATATCTATTCAATATTATTTATGAATTTTATTTATTTAATAATTCTTCAATTTTTAGTATATCATTAATTTTAATAATTATTCATGTATCACAAGAATTTCATACCTATAGAAAATGTATTATTTAATTGCAATTTGTAAACATGTCATAATACACTAATTAATATCAAAAGTACGTCATAAGTGTATAGTAAATAGTCATAAGTATATAATATATCAATATGAGTACATATATCTAACCTAAACGAATATTATGTGTAGAACATAAAAGTTCCAAGAGCTTTTTTTGTTATTCAAATTCAATTCTTTGTTGTTGGACTTCGATAGTTAGTCGATCCTGCATTTGTTCAACTTTTTTATTCAATTAATCGACTTGAGATTGTAACTCTTGATTAATCTTCTTTGACTCCTCTACTTCATCTCGAAGTCTCTTTTTGACCAAAGTCTTCCCTTGTGGTCGAGGCCCAACTCCTATCCCAATAACGTAATCTGATCTAGTGCCCAAGACTTTGTCGCACACTTAATCTTTTGTCATCGGATGACCTTGTTCTATTGAATCTGTCAATTCCTTACACATTAATTCCTGAAAAATTAAAATTTAATTAGATACACAATCTCATTTAAGAAATATTTGTAATGAACTATGTACTCACCCATTTTTCTTTGCGTTCGATAGTTGTCTATTGACCTTTACTTTCATTATAATGAGTGTGATACCATAGCTTCATCCGATCACAGTCTACTCCGTCTTTGTCACTCTGTTGTATAGAAATATATTACTGGTAATATTTATTATAAATTTTGAAATGTCAATCAAAGTAAAATATAATTAAGAAGATAATAACTCACAATCTCATGCCGTATCGCTACAAAGGCCTTGGAGCCAGAGTTTGGTCAACATTTGACTTAACTCCTAGCCAATTTGGCTTTTTGACTTTTAACCTAATCGTAAACGTAACAAAATCTATTATAACATCTATAAATCACAATTCATAAATACTAAAATTTAATCAGTTGTCGATAAAGTTGTGAGATTAAGTTTTGTGATAAAATTAAGTAATCTTTGTAGCTGATTGCTCCCAATATTCGCATAAATCCATCCACTCTGCCACTGTCACATTATGCGGCTTAACATCCTTTCCGTGCTTGATATATTGCTTTTTTAAATGAAATCTTTGATCTTTAGACCTTAAAGAAAGAAACTTCTTGACAGCAGCAAGTACTTCGTTGTCTGTCCTCATTCCCTTGATTTCTAGCTTTTGCTACAAAAAATTATAAATTATTGGTCAAAGCTTTAGGCATATGGAAAACATGTACAAATTCGATATTTTTATAATACTTATGTCTAACTTATCAAATGCAACGTCCAACTCCTCATTAGTTATTTTTTTCCATTTTGTTCTTGCAAGTAAGGAAGTTCGGGATACCATACCAATCTCACTCGATAATTTGGCAGACTGTATGGAGTTGGTTGGTCGTCCTTCAGCGGCGGATATCTTTATCTCCAATCTCTTACTGATAACCGTATTAATCTTTGCCAATCCGTGTCATTTTGTGACACCCCTTGTCTTTATCAGATCAGTCTTGGATCCTAAAATATAGCAAAGGAATATTTTACAATAAGCATATAACATACTCTTAATTAGTTAGATAAAGAAAATTATTAAACTTATATTTTTCACCATTGTGATGTGAAAGATCATACCTGCAGTGCTTGCAGAGGTAGCACTAATACTGGGAAGGGGACTAGTGTCTTTTACTAGTGGCTGATTATAAGAAGCTGGAGGCATCTCTTGAGAAGTTGATGGAAAACTAATATTGCATCGCATATTCAAAAGTTGTAGATACTTATCTCTAGGATGAGTAATAGGCACAGATGTGACATCTTTTGGTGTTGGAGTAGGCTCACAAGGTGTAGGTGTGTGATCTTCTAGCTGTGTAGGAGTAGATGGCTCATCAGCTACACTTCCAAGAAGCTGATGGCACCGCGACTACAGTTATGTCGGTACTGAGCTGCTTGGTGTTGCCTTATTCTTCTTTTTGGGTAGACCAGGTCCCATGTGAATCACCTGCATTCAATTCGACATTAGATTTCAATGATACTATTAATTGACCACCAGAAAGCACAAACTAAAAGTATAGATTTATTTTCACCAGTCTTATTCTTTTGAGGAATAGAAAGCACATACTGAAAGTATACATACATGCCATTGAATTTTGACTGTGCATGAAAACTGACACTTGCGTAATTCATCTTTGAATTTTCCATTCGTAAAAGTTGTAGATTGAACTTATAGAGTTGAGATAATTTCCTCACATCGCTTGTTCAGACCAAACGCAAATCCAATCAACTAATATTATTAAGTTAAATTTCCTTTTCTTTTATTTGGTTAGGAAGGCTAAATTGCATGAGAACAGATACACTGAAATAAAAATGAGGATTCTAATATATATATATATATATATATAATATAATATAATATAATATAATATAATATAAAATTACAAGACTAAGAGTTTCTTCCCAATTCATGCTTTTTTTTTCTAGTCTGATTGGAAGGAAAAGCTCAAAACTAAGCCAAGCATTCATAAATGACAGCAGCACCAGATAAATTGATGAATAGCTCAGCAATTCTAAAAGGAAAAAAAATAAAGTGAACACCGTAGGCAATGGACCATATGCTATCACACGACATTATTTTATATAAAAAGAAAGCTGACTTTCTAAATATTCTCTTATTACCTTTTTGCCTTGTTTTCTTGTTTGGGCTTCTGCACTCCCCTTTTTCCTTTTTATACAATTATCAATGCCCTCTCATTTATTTCTCTTAAGTGCTAAACAAATATTTACCAGTTATTTGTCCACTTTCAAATATCTAGAAAGTGTTCAGTGAAACAAGAGACAGTTAGAACATTTGATATATTAGTCGAACAATAAAATTGACCACTCTCCAGTTAAAGCTACCTTTGACAAATTAATTTCCCTCAACACAAACACTGCCAGCACTTTGAATAGTATGCTTGGCCCTTCTTCAGTTTTGCAATGACTGCATGAGCATCCAAGAAATAAATGATAAGTCCATCCACTTTGCTATGCCTGAATATATTAAACATCTAAACTTAAAACTCACTAAGAAAAGAAAATTCAAAGATGAAATAACATATGAAATAAGAAAGCTAAAGATGAGATAATAAAGAGTATAAGGCGCCACAAATTGATATTTCCCTGCAGTTTCAATTAACAATCCTACCCTCAAGATTATACATAATAATCGAAAATAGAAGAGCATTAAGTTAAGATAACCAATCTAAACTAATAAAACTAGAGCACTCACAAAACATACAAGGTAGGCATAAAAGAGAGGCATTAAGGGCCTTCATCAAGTTAAAAAGAAATGCATTAGGTAGAAGCATAAAAGAGAGGTATAAAGAAAAGGCATTATTGTCAGGTCACATAAATCCTAGCTTTTCAAATGGCAGGTAAGTTTACATATGAAGTAAGCTGTTATCAACTGACAAAGAAATCACTCATTCTGAAAGTAGAAAGCTTTAACTTATTTTTTTTTCAAACAAAATGATCAGAATCCAAAATTTCAGTTGATTAGTGCATATGTAAATGCAATGCAAGGCATTTGTGAAACTGTCATTGAAACTGTTTATTTCAGGATGTACTTTGATCTGAACAAAACAAACAGTTGCATTATGCACTAGTCACCAGGACAATCTACAGAAACAAATTAGATCCCTTATATAGCTCATAGAGTGTCCTAAAACATCCACTTTGTTATGCAAATCTATATTCTAGTGATCTAAAGTCGATGATTCGATGTTTATTGGTCTCAAAACAGAACATTTTCTATTCCAAATATGGATAATGTGAATTGCATAACCACAAAGCACAGAAAATGCAAAAACACCAATATGAACAAAAAGTATAGAAACCTCAATTCTAATTATTCAACTCTGAACACAAACTCGGTGCCATTGCATGCACCTCTACCAGATCTTTTAGATAGTTAGAATAGATGATAACCTAGAGGTGACTGAGAAGAGATGCAAGGAAGAGAAATGGCTAGAGGCGAATGGATGATAGATGGGTTTAGGCGAACGAAGCTTTTTGCAATAACAATGAACACAACAACTGAGAAATTGGCTCTCCATGAAGCTTCAACAGTGTGATTGATTTTCAAATTTAGGGTTTTGGTGGGAAATGGAGAGCGCAGGTAGGCCTCTGTCATTGACACCCGATGCCAAGGTGTTGCGAAGCCCTCTCACAGATGATACCATTTGGAAGTGTCTCAAAGAAGCAGGTTTTGATGAGGAATCCATTAAGAGGTAGGACAAAGCGGCCCTTATATCTTATATCGCCAAACTCGAAGCTGAGGTTTGGTTCTTCTTTTGTGATTTCAATTTTTTTTGTGTGACGATTTTGGTCGTCCTTGTTATTGATTGTTTGAGGTTTTTTCATTTTTGTTTTGCATTCAGTTTTGAAAGTTGGGGTTTTTGCCTCTGAATTTCACCGTATTGGCAGCATTTTTCTCCCGAAGCAGAACATTTTAAGTACGTCAACAACGACGTTTTCTTCAACAAAACATCATAGTTTCTATTTTACGACGTTTTATTGATAAAGCGTCGTAAATAGTGTTACAAATTTGTGACGTTTTTATAAACGTCACGAAAAATTTGAATTTTTCATGACATTTTTTAAATGTCACAAAAAGTCTTCACAATCCATAACGTTTATTAATAAAACACCGCGAATTGTGTGTATTTCTTGTAGTGTGTTAGGAATTTGGTATTAGCTTATTAGTAAAAGCTTAAAGGAGGTAAGTAGACACAGAAAGTAAGAATGAGAAAAGAGAAAAAGACATGGGTTAAAGACTAAATCCAGTATAAAGGATTGGTTTGGTAGTATTTGAGAGATTTCCCCTCTCCTTTTAACAATTGTTTTATAGAAAATCATCTCCCCTCCCTCTGGTCTTTTTTTTTGTCATATATATTATCCATAGAGTAACATTTTAGAATGATTCTTCTTTATATCTTGTAACCAACTGGCCACCTCTTCCTATTCTCTTGCCTTTCCTAGTCTAGGTGTGTGGTGTAGGAGGCCTGATAATACCCTTCCCAATAAGATGAACCTTGTCCTTAAGGTTGAATTGTGGGAATTGTTGCGTTATTAGATCATATGGCTCCCAAGTGACCTTGAATTCTGGCAGGCCTTCCCATTAAATTAAAACCTCAGGTCCTAATAATTCATTTAAGGGTTGCATATTAAGCACCCTTTGTGGAGTAACCTTCCATTTCAACTATTATGTCAATTGCTGACAAGGAATAGTAACTCCGATGGTTGCCCAAAGTTAGGACACATGAAAGAATGGATGTATGGAAGTGGATGTGGGTAGGTCCAGCTTATAAGCCACTTTACCAATGCATTGAGTGACTATATAGGGGCCAAAAAATTTTGGAGCCACCTTCTTTTTTAGTCTAGTAGCTAGTGATTTACTTCGATAAGGTTGGAGCTTTAGATACACCAAATCCCCTACTGCAAAAGTCATCTCTCTTCTCTTCTTATCTGCAATCTGTTTCATACTATTCTAAGCAATGACAAGTTGGTTCTTTAATTCCTCTAGAATCCTATCCTTTTCCTTCCACTGCTCATTGACTTCTAAATTAGGAGTATGATTGCTTTCGTAGCGTATTATAGGATGCAGTTCTCTTCCATAAATAACTTTAAAGGGTGAACACTTAGTAGAAGTATGAAAAGAGGGGTTATTGTAGCGCCCCCTTATCTTAGGATATATATGGGGACACCCGGAGGTCATTCCAGTACGTAACCTAAGACAATGGCGCACTACGTTCAATCACTACATTCACTTAACATTGCATCATATCTTTATTCACTTATAAAGCATCATAAGAAAAATCACAATATTTTAAAACCTAAAATTTCCTTATTTCATTTCATAAAAACCCGAAGGTCTACAATGTGTCTTTCAACATTCCTTATAAGTACATCATCAAAACCTAATACAAAAGTGCCACATGAAAGAGGAAATACACAAAATCTATCTAAGCTATCCAAAACCCAGCTAACCGACCTTTAAACCATGACTTCTCTTCCCAAATCATAAGTCTACACTGCATGTGGTGCCTCTCACAGGCTAGAGTCATCTCTTGGTCCTGAAAAGTCAACATTGCAATTTTGATGAGTTTTGCAAACTCAATGAGGTAACTATCATCGATGGTTCACTTAATTCATGCATCACATCATTTCAGATAACATAGATTTCACAACTTTGCATTTTTGTATAATTGAACACATATCACATTTTCACTTAAGAGCAAACAAATTTGGCATTTCAAACAATCAACATATTTATTTAAAATGCATATGAAATGCTCATGTGACTCATTTCCAATTATTACATTGTTGTGACCGAGTGCTTAAACTGTCCTGTATCTATTGCGGATACCAGGCTCATTTATAATTGTCCCTTATCCGTTGGGGATACAGGGCTCATTTTACATAGTGAGCCGTTGGCTCTTAATCACATTTGGAGCTTTAAGCTCATTTTCGGTGGCTACTCAAGTTATAACTCTCATGCATTGATATATGGAATGCATCTCTCATGATTAAATTGTGTCATGAAACATTTAGTTCGTCACATTCACATACAAGTAGCACTTCCTATACATTCCTAAATAGTAACTCCTTGGACATTTTATTGCTAGGAATCGACACTCAAATCACATTCATAAAATCATTTCAAAACATAATTTAAGCAAGTAAGTAATTAAGTGAGACTGTCTAGGTTACTCACACTTTACTCCAGAAGCTATTGCCTCGAAGTCCTGGCAATGTCTGGAAGATGGTGCTCAATATATTCCTTTATATCATGCAAAAACATACACATATCACTTTTTTTCACAATTATGTAAGTGTCTATTGTTGCACACATATATATATTAAATACGTACAATGCATGTTCAGTGACATTCCCGGTGTACATCTTTAATACATGTTTCATAACCAACTATCAAGATCTTTGAATCATTTCACCTAGAACACTCTCCTTACGTTAACAACTCAATCTTACTTCAATTGGACTCATTTAATATCACTAGCAAGCCTAAACATCTCATTGAACAAAATGGATAAGTCAACCATTCATAAACAAACATCTCTTGGGAAAAATGTCATAACTTTTTCTATAGATCTCTGATTAATGTCTTACTTAGACGGTTTTGAAGATGACTTCTAGATCTACAACTTTTGTGAAGACTCCAAAAAGAGATTTTGCCATTTGGGGGTCAAAACACACAACCGTGTGAAACCACATGGGTAGCCTGTGTTTCTTTTTGGTCTGGTGGTGTTTTTGCATCAGAAACACACGGTCGCGTCAATTCACACGGCCCGACCGTGTATCCTTTGGGTTTGCTCAATTCTCCTTTTTCAAGACCCCTCCAATGGATCCTACACTTATTCAAACATCACTTCCACTTATAATCTTCCCAAATTCACCTTTTCTAATGCAATATCATTCCATAACCATTCAAACACCAATTAGATTTCATTCACTCTCGATTCTCAACTCATTTGATTCATCTTCTCAAGTGGATAACTTCTTCAAATATACCCAATTTCAACTCAACATCATCCATACACATTTCATATTCCCCACTTGATCATAATCACATAAAATATAACACATTCTCATACATTCAAAACATCAATATAGACATTCATCCAACAATGTACTGTACCGAGTTCTCAAATTCATGTCAAATTTTGGGATTCTTAAAGAAAAAATTTAAATTTGATGTCTTCATAAAAAGTGTAGCCCTATGTTTCTAGTTTAACAAAAATCAAGATTCATCTCATTTGGATAACTATAGAAGAAGTTATGGCTAAAAGATTGAAGCATAGTGAGTGAACATTTTTCCAATCCATCATCTTCAATTTTTTTTTCCAGATTTTTACACCTAACATGCTTGTACAATGATCACCCTTTTCTACTTCATTTACTACTCATTCTCAACTCCATTTCATCTCGATATCATTCACCAATAAAGCATGATCCAAATTTGGTCAATAACCCAAAAACAACACATGTTCGTATACTTATTCATCAACTTTCAATTCCCATTGAAACATCCCTTTCACAACCAATTCACCTTAAAAACATGTGTAACATAACTCATAGTTTGTTACTCATCATATACAACACCAATCATCCATAAACAACTCCTAACCCATTATTTAGCATTTACATGAAACAAAACATCAATATATATATATACATACATATATATATATATATATGTTCATTTCTTCACAACATTCTAGTTATATATATATATATATATATTCATTTCTTCACAACATTCTAGCATATACTAAACTCCTTATCATCATCATTCAACCTATAAAACATCCCTATAAATCATTACTCATCAAGCATATATAAGCACAAAATTTACACACTCCTCAGCATTCATGAAACCTATATATTCGAAACACCATTTCATGAGATTAACCTCTAACTATCATCACACAAATGCTTCATTTAACCAAACCATAAAATTAAAACATGACTTACTTGATTTAGCTACCAAAATCTTCAAAATCTTCAAGAAAATAAAAAATCCCTTACTTCACCAATATCCCACAATCGTCATCATCTTGAGGTTGAAAGGATTGGGTTTTTTTTTTTGGTGAGAATGAAAGAGAAAGCAAGGTAAAAGAGTAGCATGAAAGATGAGAGGGGTTGGGTTTAACGTGAATGGAGATTTGAAGAGAGACTACAGAAATGAAGGAGAGAAGAAAGGAACCAAAGCAAGCACCAATTTCCCTTTTGTAGAGAGAAGTACTGTGAAAGACAACAAAGAGGGAAGGGGAGAGGAGGGGGGGGGTTCTTTTAATTAAAACTAATGACTTAAGACATGGTTGGGTAAGTGACACTTGTCACTTGCCACATGTCCCATTTCTAAGGCATTAGATTGGTTTCTTTCATTTAACTAGTCCAATCAATTTCAATTTCTAATCCAATTTTCCCCCAAATTTTCAATGGCACTTGTCAATAAATCCTAAAATCATTTATCAAAATTTCCATTGCTATTGGACAATAATTTCTACTACCATTTAACAATTGTTTTGCCACTTGACAGTTTTCCTAGTTCAAAAATTACCCAAATTTTTAGGAAATTTTCAAAAATTCACCAAAAATTCTAAAACAACAAATATACTCTCCAAATCAATTTTCAACACATAAAACCACAATTCTCAATAGAACCCACATTTATAAACAATTATACCCGAAAAATGTCAATGAATGCATGTACAGTCATTTTCATGTGCAAAATTTACTATTCACATGTGTGTGTATGCTATATTATGCATGAGCATGAAATATGTTTTCTAAACTCTCAGTAATCTCTCATATTTACTATTTTAGCCTTAACATGGGTAACGGGATGTTACAGTTATACCATAATTTTGCCCAAGCTAACCATTTCTGCCAGGTGCGAGGTTGGGAGTTGGTGAAACAACATAGATATGTTTTGAGGCAACAATTTACTATGTCCATTTTCCCATTGGTTTGGGGGTGGTAAGATGTACTCTTTTGAAGTGTAGTTGATTGTAGTTGAAACAATTCAATCCAGAAATGACTCATGAAAACCTTGTCATGATCCGAAACAATTGATCAAGGAACTCCATGGAGTTTAACAATTTGTTTAACAAAGAGTTCAGCCACCTTGGTTGTTATATATGGATGTTTTAGGGCCAGAAAATGTCCATACTAAGTTAACCTCTCCACCAACGCTAATATGGTGTTAAACCCATTGGATTTAGGCAAACCGTCAATGAAATCCATTGATATATCTTCCAACATAGCTTCAGGTATTAGTAGGGGTTGTAGTAATCGAGCTAGAGACAATGCCAAATATTTATTTTGTTAGCAAACTATGTAGCTCTCAATGAATTGCTGTACATCCCTCCTCATTCTTTCCCAATGCAATTCATATGTTAGTCTCTTGTAAGTCTTGAAGAACCCAAAATGTGCTCCTAAAGGACTATTGTGAAACTACTAGTGTTGGACCCCGAACTTTTCTTAGAATTGCGAGTTAAAATTTGACATGAAATGAGAAATTGGTAGTGAATTAGTCATGTGTAAAGAAA
>JAOTAX010000198.1:16976907-16993685 GCA_025629825.1 Erythroxylum guanchezii | reverse complement strand
AGTGTAGTTCTAAAATTTGGCATGCTTATAATTTGTGCTAGCAGTTTGGAACTTTGTTATCTGTGTTAAGTCTTCAACCTATTGTGATAATGAATAGTTCTGTTCATCTGATTGTAGCTGAGAATTTCGTTATGTGCATCTCAATTGTTCACTTTCTTGGCCTTCCACTAAGAACGTGATGTTGTTGAGCTTTTAGATTGCATTTATGTATCATTAATTCAAGTATTTGTAAAGATGAACTGCAGGCTTCCTAGAGATAGAAGTTAAAGTTTGCGCAACTTGGGTTGGTAGTAGTAGTAGTAGTAGTAGTAATAGTAGTAGGAGTAGGAGTAGGAGTAGGAGTAGGAGTAGGAGTAGGAGTAGCAGTAGAGTAGTAGTAGTAGTAGTAGTAGTAATAATAATAATATTAATAATAATAATAATAATATTAATATTAAGAATAATAATAATATTAGGTAATAAAAGGTAATAATAATAATAATAATAATAATAATAATAATACTAATAATAGGTAATAATCATAATCATAATAATATTATTATTAATAGAAATAATAGTAATAATAATAATCATAACAATAATAATAGGTAATAAAAAAATAAAATAAAATAATAGTAATAGTAATAGTAATAGTAATAGTAATAGTAATAGTAATAGTAATAGTAATAATAATAATAATAATAATAATAATAATAACATAATTCAAAATTGTAAACTAAATATTGCAACAATTATAAAATAATTAATGAGTTACATTTACTATTCTTACTATACTATAGGGGTATTTTGGTCATTAACACTATTTTCTGTTCTGTCCTCGGCAATCAAACACATTTTTGTACAAAAACGAAGACAATTATCTCTGTTCTGTCCACCGCAACCAAACATCTCACTGTCTTCAATTCTTGTTTTGTTCTGTCATGTCCTGTTTCGTCTTATCCCGTCTTTGTCTGTTGAAAATGCTAACCAAACAAAGCGATTAGGGTCACCAAAAGACACAAGCAGTCTTCCTCTGAAGGCTTGAGCAAGATTCCTTTAATTGGTCACTTTTGAATCTTCTTCATGAAGTGGGTGGGAAACTAGTGATCCCTTTAATAGTCCAGTAAACAACCATCAATGAAGAATTAGATAATCATTAAATCAAACGGAGAAACAAAGCATTGGAATAATTGGGTCGTATTCAAGAATAATCACAAAGAAATTACATACCTATTGTAGTTAAAATCATTAGACCAAGTTGGAATCTTCCCTAATATGTAGAATTGCATATGAGATTAAGGATACAACAAGGATCTTGCACAACATACAAAGAGAAATTACAAAACCCAAACCTTATGTTTGGTTACTGTCCTCAGGGGTGAGGACAGTGAATAAGGACGCAAAAATTTTGTTCTTAACGGTGTTTGGTTGCTGTATTCGAAAATTTCTGTCCTGTCCTTAGTGGACAAGGACAGAAATTTCTGTCCAAGATAAAACTGAGGTACAGAGAAGATTTGTCCGTCGGACAACATTGTAAAAAGTCGAAACTAACCTGTAATAAATCTTTTATTACATAATTTATAATAACAATGTGTCGTCGACGTCGGACATCATTGTGTCGTCGACGTTGGTTCTTTGTTTCTCGTTGAAGCCACTGGCGACTCCGATGACGTTGATCTTCGTCCGCTAGACATTGGTGCAGATCTCGCCAACAACGATGCGGAGTCGTGTAGCTACGACGTATTGGATCAGTCTTGCGTCAGCGACGTCCTGAATAATGATGATTGTGGCTGTTATGAAGGTGAGAAGTACTGTGGCAACGTTGAGGAAGAGGAGATTCGCATTTGTGGCGGAGAACCGTGGAGGAGTGATGTGGGTTTTCATCAGAAATCGTGTGCTTCGGTTGATTCAACGACCAGTGAACCGATGACTGAGATGGAAAAGAACAAGCTTTTCTGGGAGACTTGTCTGGCTTTCTAGAATTTGCTCTTCTATGAGCATCAGGTCCTGGCAAACTTTTTCCCTTTTTCCTGTATTATCGATTTCATTGGTCTTTAACTCCTGTTTCTGCGGTTTCTTTATTCGTTTACAATGTAAGTTTCAGAGATTAAAAATGGTGGGATGGAAGGTCATTAACCGTTCTTCATCTCCCAATAGATGACAATTGTACAAAAGATAGCTTCTTGTTATTTTTATTACATAATTTATAATAAATCTTAATAATAATAACAACAATAATTAATCACAATAATAATATTACTTATAATAACATAACTAATTTTGTATAACATATATCTTACTAAATTTAATAACATTAACAAATAGTTGTCATAATAGGTATAAAATTTTTAATAAATAATAATAATAATAATAATAATAGAAATTTTAGTACAGTTATTAGTGGATAATAGCATAATTAAACATTGTAATGTAAATATTTATACAATGACAAAATAATAAATGAATTACATCAACTCTTCTTATTATATATAAGGGCATTTTTATCATTAACACTGTTTTTTGTTATGTCCCTTGTTACCAAACACATTTCTATCCTCAAGACAAAGACATTTTTTTTCTGTCCTGTCCACTGCAATCAAACATTTCACTGTCTTTAATTCTTGTTCTGTTCCGTTCTCTTCTGTCCCGTCTTGTCCTGTCTTTGTCTGTTGAAGACACTAATCATACAGACAGAAAAAGTACAGAGACAGAAAACAAACAAAACATTAAAGGGGAGAAGAGAACCACTTATGTTTAGTGATGAGCCTTTCAAACTTTCCAGTAGATCGTAGAACAAACAAAACACTCAAGGTTCAAAGGAGACAAGAGCTGTCGCAAAACAACCCCAAGGTCAAGGAGAGGAGTTATCGCAGAACAAACAAAAAACCCAAAAGATCTATCTGTCCATTGCTTGTTACTAAAAAAAGATTGACTATTTTTTCTTAAATACTTTAAATGGAACTTGAAGCATTGGGACAAGTTATGACTTAAAATATGTGGAAGAAAATGAGTTTTTATTTGTTGTTTTTCTCTTCTTGAGTGCCACATTTACGTTAATAGAGAAGTGCGGTATAGTTGTACACTGGTTTTTAAAATAGGCAATGAGTTTTAATAAATCGTAATTACTTTTATGGATAATTAAAATTTATTATACGACATTTTATATCATGTTTGAAATAAACAGAAAATTTTAAAAATAAAAAGAAAATATAATTTTCAATTATTTTGGGACATTAAGAATATTAGTATCTGTTGATCAAAATAAAATAGAATTTTTTAAATTTTAAAGAAGTATATTTAAAAAGGATAATAAAAAATTATTAATTAGTAGTTTAGTATTGGTAAAGAAATTTTTAAAAGATAATTTTAGAGTATCTTAAAAATGATATTTAAACTTTAATTAGTTCATTATATAATAATAAACATTAATGCATTTTTTATTTCAATAAAATATTTTATTTTTACTTAATCTTATAACTTTTAGTTCTTGTTTATTACATATCAATTTTATAAAGGTTGAACCTTTAAATTCTAAACTTTTTCCTTGACCGATTCGATGCTTAGTCAAATTTTTAAAACATTGGTTATGTACCTTTAAATTGTTGCAGGTGCATTACACAAATCAAATGACATCCTCCTAAAAGCGAATGTCTTAAATGGATAAGTGAATGTTATTGTTTCTTGATTCTCAAGAGCAATTGGTATCTAGTAATAACCTGAAAGACTATCAAGAAAACAATAATACTCATATTTAGAAAGTTTATCCAACATCTGATCAATAAAAAGGAGAGGAAAATGGTCCTTTTTGATGACCGCGTTTAGTTTCCTAAGAATTTAAAGGGAGAGGAAAAAGATTTGTTCTTTTGCTCCTTCTTGCTTGGATAGGCTACCCATGATATACTCAGTTTTCTCACATTTGTAATAATAGATTTTCATTTTATCCTTATGTTATTTAAATAAGCAATCCTTCCTTTACTTCCTCTTATGATCTTGACTTTCCCTTAAGTACAACCCTTCATTTTAAAAACTTTCATTGTTGTTGAGCCTCTAGTGGTTATAAGTTAATAACGCAATAGCGATGTCCTCCACGCCAATTGTTTTTTTACTCAATGTGATATATGTCATTGAACTTTCACAAGAAAGAGATTAAAAAACACAATAATTATTTTATACACTATAAATACCTATGGTCACGAAAACAAGATAGGAAGTAAATTATATTCCTATCCTAATATATATCTCTTAGTAATAACAAATAAATGATATATATACCTTAATAATAGGAGTAGAGCAAAATCATTAATTCATGAAATGATAAGTATGACTATTAGCAAATTTGGGAATCAGAATAATAAATTAAACAGTTTGTTAGGTGATGCATCAATTACAGCAATCAAAGGTAGTATATCGCTTGATATGTTTTATGAGTGCAATATTCACTTCTTTTCCTTTAGCATGTTGCTTTTCTTGCTTGAGAGTGAAGTAAGGATCAAAAGAAAAGTCATTTTACATTAAAGCATAAAGGCATGATTAGATAGATGATGTCTATCTTCATAGTAAATGTTATTTCCTTTTCTTTATTAATACTATTACAACCTACGCCTTTTAACAATAAAAGTATAAAGTTTTTATTGTTTCTCTTTGTAAGAGATAAGACTTTTTCTTTAGCTAAAATGGTTTTGATTCAAACTATGATATACAATGAAACTATATTAATTGTAGTTTGTGCTTAAATTCTTAGCAGTTACATGTCCACAATAGCTACTACCGTTAGTTAACAAATTTAATTGATTATACACCGTAAGATAACATTATAACTAAGAGTTGTCGAGGCTGCTACAATCCACATCCAGAATTTTATTATTGAATTTTTAGATTCTTCATTAAAAGAATACTTGCACTCTAACTATTAATTAAATCATAATAATTATAGCAAAATAACATTAGCAATTGTAGAATAAATAACTTGAATGTGTCGCTAGCAACATTCTATATTCTTAGGTACCATTATCTTATTTGAGAGTGCTCCACCATCCCTCTATTGAATCTTAGATATCATATTAATCTCAAAACTCCAAATACAACAATTCAATTAAATTTGGCCTAACTATAACATTATGGTCCCATGCTTCATTTCTACAAAGAAGTAGGAAATCCATACATTTGAACATACCAAATTTTAGTTTGCTCACCATATGTAGACTTCAAAAATCCTAAAAACTTCTAAATAAATGAAACCACATATAGTGTTGAACATCCCAGATTTCGAAAATTAGTGTCCATATAAAAGAAGGAGGATCTTTGCTTTAAATGTCATTTCATCCAATTTGAATTCTAACCCTAAAAATAAATCCTTCGTAGCAACTAATATCGATAGTCAAAATATCTGCATAACCTAAATTGGTAAGCATATCATATTATTAATCTAGAAATCATATTAAGCTTTATTCATTTAATGAAAATTGTGAACCATGAATATATTTAAGGCATACCCATGTTTTTGTAGGTTCATACGATACATTAACATATTCAACAGTGATTTAATATTATCCAACTTTAGGAATAATCACTTTATTTCTTATATATCCCATCTGCAATCTATACTAACTTCAATCAACCAAAATTTTGAAAAATCAAGTAGACATAAATTATTTACTCCGAAATTTGACATAAGAGTAAAAAAAATTTGTTCACGCTAATATGAATAAAATTTTATGTGGCAATACAAATATTGTTAGAGTATCCTACATTGTTTAAAAATGAAAATGTTAAAGAGTTAAAAAATAGTAAGGGCGAATTAACCAAATGGTTAGTTCTAAGTAACGGTTGGACCTAAACTCAATTCTTTTTAATGGACTTTATATTCTACCCATATTAAAAATTCCAATATAGTATCAGGGTAGGTCTGATTCGAATTCTTAATTTTCCAGTTGTTCGTCTAAATGTCCAGTACCAACTACTCGATCTGGTTATCGCTGCATTTATTTTAAGTGACAACTAGATGTTCAGTTCTAGTTACACTTGAGGGGGAGTGTTAGAGTATCTCACATTGATTAAAAATTAAAATATTGAAGGGTTAATAAATGATAAAAGTCAACTAATCAAATGACTAGTTTTAGTCATTTTGACAATGGTCGAACCCAAGCTTAATTTTTATTAATAAACTCTACACTATCTATACTAAAAATTCCAATAAATATTATTCGAATTACATAAGAAATACCATATATTAAATTTGGTTTTGAATTATGACTGTCATATATCATCGATTTAATAGTTTGATGTGTGACACATATTTTATTAAAGAAATAAATCGAAGTAACTGAAATTTAAAAACAAAAACTAAACTTCAAGGAACAAAAGATTAAAAGAAATAGAAGTATCGAGAAAACACTTGTAATAAGGAAACTAAAAATATCGTTATCCTTTTCAAAATCATTTTTAGCGTCCACCTGAGTCGAGGCAACATAGGAGCTATAACATTCAACGGCTCTCCACCTGAACCGTTTATCATCAAGCTTTAGGGACCTTTGAAATGGATAATATTTTTTTAAGAAACAAGGTTGCGGAAAACTCAAACGATCGACCTTTCTAATCTATTTACGTCCCTATTCTGTGGCTGCATCTTTGTGACCTTTGGTACTGTTCAACAGTATTTCTTTGACAAGACTTTAACATGGTAGTAATAATAGTAGAAGTTTGTTTCTAATTAAACATCATACAGATTCAGGAATTATTTACGGAGGATGAAACAGAGTATATTTTGCTGAATTATTGAAATAAATAGAGGTGCTTTGACATTGCATCCAATAAGCTGGAAATATTTTCCAACATTTTGAAGTACAAATACCTGTCCAGATTTTGACTTACCCTCTTCGTCTCCCTGCCATCCAGTCTTCACTTGACAGAGAATTAAAGAAAAAATAAACAAGAAATACTCTCAAGGATAGAATCTTTAAGCATAGTGTGAAGTGTAAAAGCAGTGTCAATATCTGATTACATCGATAACAAAATTTGAAGTCTAAAATTTACAAGGTAGAGAGTCAACTCCCTGGTCAATTCAATCCAGCCTCCTTTGGATTAGGATGAACTGACAGGACTTCTGTAAAATCAAACACAGCATACAAGTAATGCTTCTTAGATTTATTTACTTTACAGTCTATTAGCAGACTAGACATGCAAGTGGCTTGATGTCCGAGCAAGGTTTCTAGGTCTGTAGACCCATGTGAAGATGTTTAAGATTAATATGGCTTAAATCACTTAGTTCCACAAACTCGTAAAACCACTTGTGTTCATGTGTTTCAAAGTTACCAACCCTGTTCGGCATTGCTTTATGGAAGGGAATCTTGCTTAATCTCTGCAAACAAGTCCCATCGGAGGATGATGAAAGGATTAGTGGGTCGGTAATCACGAACTCTCTTAAACGTTTTGATAGGAGGATCTCCATTCCCTTATTTGGAAATCCTTCCAATTTAACCAGTTTAAGATGTCTCAGTTGCGTGGTCTTCCCAACTTGTATGGCATAATTGGCTGTGCTCTCCAGGTGGTAGGTTTTAGGATCAATCTAAACATCAAAGAGCATCATAATTATGGAAAATTTGCACAATCTTGCTAATACGATAAGGAAAGTCTTTGGTGTGCTAATTTTGAGAATAAATTATGACTCAGAATAAAGAACAGACAAAGTAACTAGCATCATTAAGTTGAAAACTTCAAATCAGTAGCCAG
Organism: Erythroxylum guanchezii; assembly: GCA_025629825.1. NCBI lineage: Eukaryota > Viridiplantae > Streptophyta > Magnoliopsida > Malpighiales > Erythroxylaceae > Erythroxylum > Erythroxylum guanchezii. Next base: position 16,985,978 of record JAOTAX010000198.1, on the reverse strand, counting down.
CTTAGATGCTGTTAGGAATCTGGTATCGACTGATTAGAAAAAGCTTAAGGGAAGTAAGCAGGCACCGAAAATAAGAATGAAAAAAAAGGAAAAGACATGGATTAAAGATTAAAGCCAATACAAGGGATTGGTTGGCAGTGTTAGAGAGATTGCCCCTCTTCTTTTAACAATTGGTTTACAGAAAATCCTCCCTACCCTTTTGGTCTTTCTTTTGCCATATATGCTGCTATAAACATTCTAGAACGATTTTTCTGTCATTATATAACTAACTAGCCACCTTATCCTGACGTTTTGTAACCAAATGGCCACCTCATGCTATTCTTTTGCCTTTCCTAGTGTAGGTGTGCAGTATAGGAGGTCTATTAGATGCATTCTATAAGAAGTCAAGGAAACTTACAGTGACAAAAAGTTGCTCCAGAGAAGGGCACAGTTTCAGGAAAGAGACAATGACATCACTGTCAAATCTTTCATCTGAATCATCAATCCACCACAACTCTTTCAAGTTATAAAATTGAAATTCCACAAGAAAGGTGGATAACGATGGGCAGAAGAATGCCTGCAATAAGAATTACGAGGAGTTGAATTGCTACTACAGTCAAAGTCAAATTTGGACGAGGCACGTCAATTGTTGCTGAAACGTTACCTTAAACATCCATTTACATAGAGTAAGAACTGCCACATTCTTTACCGTCAAAAGAACGGGATCGATATTCTTGACATAGAGTAAACTATCTTCGCTAGGCCCTTCTCTGCAATCAAGCATTGCATCTGCCAGGTTAAAGTGATTTTGAGTCCCAAACCAAGGCAATATTCCGCGATAGTGGAACGTTTTAAGCTTGTAACTCCTAATGTGGAGAAATTTCAGATCAGGACATTCAAAAATGGTTAAATTTACAAGCTTTTTCTCAGAGCCGATATTTATGGTTCGTAAACCAAAACAGCCAGTGATTTTCAGGGTTTCAAGATATTGGAAATTCGACAGTATAGAAGAAACAATCTCATTTGTAAGATGGCTGACAGATACCAGATGAAGGCTTTTGACAAAGAAGGTGCATGGAGATAATTGATGGGCAAGATTTTGTTGGTCAAAATTTAAATGGAGACCAAAAGGAATGGGAAATTCCTGCTTCTCAGTAGAAAAACAAAGATGGAGTTTGCAGTTAGGTCCAACAAAAGCTAAGAGGACGCCTCCATTGTCAAAGTAGAACTCAAACTTGCGGGTGTTTTTTGAGGGATTATGCTCGTTGAAAGTGTTCAGGAAACTGCATATTGCAGTTGCAAGATCCTCTTTTGTGCCGTGCTGAACCAATGATTTCTGCCATAAAAGTTTCCATCTTTTCGAGAGGAAGATAGTTTGTCTAGCAGATTCGAAAGGGAGTAAAGAAATGATGTGGAGAAGCATTTCATCTGTTAAACTACTGATGAAATCGTCCATAATTTCCTCCAAAAACCAGCTTCCTGTATCAAGTCAACAAAATGAAATCGATCCCTGATGCTCTTTTATGAGTCTAAATCAGATACACTGATCAGTACTTACTCTACTGTTTGGGGAGGGACATGATTGAGACTGCTTCTTTTTGTGTGGTTTGTTTTCCTTCCATGTGAAACAAGACTTGTTACTTCTGCTTCTTTTGCGACCGACCGACTAAAACCAGAACTGCAGGCATGGATAGGCCTGGGAGCTGAGTAGAGCCAACTGAAGACAGCTAAAGAAGCTCTCACGTTACAAAATTATGAGCTCCTAACAAGGGTTCATGTAGCACATAATTTACATTCAGAATTTAAGACACAAGCAACTTCGACTTGGCTGCTTCTTTTTCTCCCCCATCTGCATCATCATTAATGCATAGTCAAGACTGGCAAGCAAATGATTTTTGACCCTTAGATCACCTACGTATCTGATTCGAGTGTACGGTTGAAGGCAAAATTAGAAACTTTGAGGGACCGGTTTTTTATCTTGTATTCGTGTGCGGAGACATGGGTGGTTTTAAGGACTACGTGCATCCACAAACCCAAAAAGGTTATATTAATAACATTTTTTCCCCTGATTCTGCCTTCTTTTAAGTTTGAAATAACTTGCGAGTAGAATCCATATTATTCAATCAAAATTTAGCATATTACTTCTCCAATTTCTTCACTTGGGACATTCAAGTTTGGTTAGATCACCGGTAACATTAGGATGCAAAAGCCAAAGCAGCATACTTGTTGGTCAAACATTTAAGGCTTTTACAAGCCTCCTACAAAAAACGTCAAGAGGAAACACATGGCCTGCTCAGGGGTGTTACAGATATGCTCGTGACTCTGTGATCGTGTGTTGGCTACTCCGGCAATGTTCCACCAATTATGTTACCAGTCACAATCGAATACGCTTTTGACCAGGCAATGAAAGTTTTGCGTGACATCTATCTCTGTATGTTAGCGAATCAGTGTTAGTAAAACTTTTAAAAAGTCAATACTGAATAACTTTTATCTTTGAATCAAATTATAAAGAATAGGTTGCCTTCGAAAGGGCATCAAACTGATTATATAAATTACCTTTAAAATATAATATTTAAATATTAAAATTATTATGAAGAGAGGCCCAAATTTCTTTGTGAATGCTTCGAGAAATTATATGAATTGTTAAATATAAGGTATGAATACTGAATATTATTTTTAGTTTATTCAATAATATTGTATTAATACGCCCTTCACATTTGTTCAAAAGAATACTAATAATGTTTTGGCGTTGAGAGCAGTTTTTGGTGTCTTTACTAAATAACCGTATGCCTAAGAAAACTCCATTGTATGGGGAACTTTTGGATGAAAATAAAGGATTAGAAAGAATTAAATATTGATAATTAATTTTTTAATCTTAAACTTTTTTACTTTCTAATATTTTAATAGTCATAAATTATTGTAAAATATGACACTTAAATACCATATACATCTTAAATTCTCTTAATTTAGGGTGATAGAATTATGTGACATTTATAGAAATTTTATTTAGGGTTAATTATAAAAACAAACCCAAACTTTACTCATTTTTCAATACCAACCAGAACTTTTAAAAGTAGCACTAAAATATTTCAACTTCTAATTTGTTACGAAAATAGTCCGACATTAAAGTCTACATTAATATGTTTGACGTGGTAAGCTACGTCATATTAAAATTTTTACCACGTGTTTTATTTTTTCACATAATTATTTTATTATATAAAAACTTTTTAAAATAAAACTCTAATCTTAAAGTACTCATATTTTTCTTCTCCAGTCTTGAAAATAAGCACCACCGTCTAGTACGAAGATTGTTCGCTAGAAAATGGGATTTATGTATTGACAATCGCCAAGCTATCAGGCAAGCCTCTCGAAAACTCTTTCGTCCATAGAACTTTACAACTGGTGTGTCTTTGATCTTTAGGGGTCACTCTTTATTTTTCCACTATCTTCTTAGAAACTTTTGGAGCTGGCATTTAGGTTATAAGTTTCTTCTGCATTTGGTGTCTTTCCTTTTGTGATCAAAATTAAGAGGTTTGGTTATGATTGGAAGGAGATCAAGATCAAATACAATACAAAACATGTCAACCTTCTTATCAACAACAAAATCTAAGATGCAAATTGACAATGAATCATTCAATCAAAAGATGAGTCAATTGTAAAAACATGATTACACTTGAATTCTAGTGGGAGTAAATAGTAGAATTGTTCATCATTAGAGCCATTAAAAATAGAAGCAAATTGGTTAAGAGGAGAATTTGATTTAATTCGATGAGCGGCTCAACAGGTACAACATGCAGAAACAGAGGAGACAAGCTTTGGAGGCCTTAAAGATCACTTTTGGGTGCTGTGTTTGGATGATTTTCTTGGTGGGACAATTTTTAAGGATTTTGGGTTTATGGATGATGAATTATTGTGATCTTTTGATTCTACAGTAACAAGACCTTGGTGTAGTAATAAGATTTATAGAGTAAGAGTGGTGGGTGGTTGTTTGGATTCTTGTGAAGTTGTAACTATTGGTGTCTCTTGGTTTATTATTTTTAAAATTATTAAATAATAAAATAATTACATATAAAAAATAGAACACGTGGTAACCATGTGGTAAAAACATTAATATGACATAACTTGCCATCCAGACACATTAACAGAGACCTTAACACTGATCTATTTTCGTAACAAATTGAAAGTTGGAGCACTTTAGTTCTACTTTTTAAAGTTTTGGCTACTATTATAAAATTGAGTAAAGTTTAGAATTTTTTTTACAATTAAACGTATACTTTCAAGTCAATATGAAAGATGCAGACATCATTACAAATACAATTAATTGCTAGTCACATAATTTAAATACAAGAGTTTTGGTAGTTGATGTTTTATAAGAAAAAAGTTAACACATCACCTTTTACAAACAATACCATACCTTTATAAGACAACAAACATGTGAGACAAGCTTTCCCTTCTCTCTACATTATTTTGGTAGGTTTGAAAAACCCTTTTTTGATCCATATACCCCATTTGGTAATCCGTTTATTACTCGTCTTTTCCTGCCTAGCTTTGGAGTTGATAGTGTACTATTATTGGCAATGTCTGCTCTGATGCAGTTAGAACAACCTTCCTTATCTAATAATAACCCCTATCCCTACTCCTACATCGACTAGAAAATATTTACCCTTATCTTCATGTAACTCTTCCCCTACAGAGGAGTTCCTCCTATCCTACAGAGTAAGGAGAAGCAGAATGCTTAAATGGAAACTACAACTGCAAAGTTAATATGTAGTAAGGTTATTAAGGATCAAGATGTCTTTAGAAAATTGCACTGTATACCTCCTTCGGTAGATGAAACTTAAATGTCACCCAAAGTTGAGGTGCTATATATGGGAGCTAATAAATAAAAAGTGGCATCGGTTTGCCTTGAAGGAGCTGGTGCAAAAGATTCTATAATTGGGATCATGTCATACTCAGGGTAAAACTTTACTATTAAAAATATGGAAGCTTAGTTTGTCCCTAGAAAGATTTGAGCTACAAACTATACCAATTTGGGTGAATTTTCCCAAGATCCTATTGGAATACTGGTCCTTAGAGGGCCTGAGGTATATGGTCCTTAGACGTCCAGTCCCAATTGATGATAACACAATGACCTAAAAAATTTGGTTTTGCCCCACATATGTGCTGAAGTAAAGCTATAGAGCTATCTTTTTGGATATGTGCAAATAATGAGATTCAATAGAAAAAGGGGACTAATTAAAGACTCTATCAAGCTTACATATCCTAGAGAGCCACTCAGAGGAGGCATGGTAAAGATGTGGAGACTTAAGCAACATGAAGCTATGAAAAAATACAAATGTTAAAGGAATTGTGCTCTCACAATGAGGGAATCCAAAGAAGTCTATCTTAATGGTGGAGGACAATATAAGGGAAATAGAGGGGAACAATAGTCCTATAGAACATGTAGAACCCTAAGAAAAATGTTGTAAGTTTTAAGGAGAACTTTAGTGGTAGCGCATCGTAATACTAGTAAAAATAAAATAACTAGACTTAATACTATAACAGTGTTGAGTCTAGGTTGATCCCACAGAGAGTGTGTGTAAAGTTTCCAAAATGAAAGTAATTGGTGTTTAAGAGGGCTTTAGATTTTTCAAACAAGAAAATAAAATGAAACTGGACTAATAAAAACAAATTAAAGAAAACATGAAAAAAATGATAAAAATGGGAAATTCGATAAGGACTTGGTTCTTTGGTTCAATATGGGCCTACGTCTTAATTAAGGTAAGGACCCAATTCTTTGGTTCAATCTTTGCCTACGCCTTCATTAAACATATTTCATTGATTTGTCATTCTCCAACCTCTCCTAGCAACTATTAATCGTGGGTTAATAATTAACTCGAGTTTTCCTTTAGGTAGTGTTTAATCAAAATACAATCATTAATTAAACCTAATTACTAAATAACCTAGGATACGATCTCTAGATTTAATTAGGTAGTAGCATTACGAATAAAGAAAACTGATTAATCAAGGCAATAACTATATACAATGCGTCATTTAACTTAGGTTATGTTATCCCTAATGACTACGAATAATTAGTCACTACATTTGAATTTCAACATGCAATTACGGATTATATCAAAATTCTAACAATGGGTTTGCAAATAAATGATTCAATAAACGCATTAAAATCATCTTTTCACAATACCCAATTCAATCAACACAAGATAACATAATCAATTCCTAATGAGAGAAAAAACAACTAAAACAAAGAAAAATACTTGACCCGGGTCATCGGCGTCGATGCCACCTCCAAACTGGTGTCGAGATGTCTAGCCCTCCATAAGTTTATACCAAGAAAACGCTTTAGCCCCTATGAAAATTTTCCTAGCTGAAGACCACCTCTTCTGTCGCGCCTCTTTACTCTCTCTATTCACTACTGCTCTGGGTACTGTTCTATTTGATTTGAAGAATTAATATGCTAATCTATCTATAGTACATGTCTCACTTAAAACATATGGAAAATGTCTGCATAAAACGCATACATCATCTGTGTGAAACACAACACGTTGGACATATGGTGCTGTGCGTTTTGTTCTACTTGTCGTTTTTGCTTGCTTTTTGCTATGCGCCTCCTTCATCCTTTGTTGTCGTTTTGCTTCTCTTCCAGCTGCCGGCTTATGCATTGCTGTATTGGTCATCTGTTCATGAAACACACACACGTTACTTGCTTTCCACATGTTACCAACCATTAAATTCACGTGTATGGGTTATCCCATCCTATGCCTTAATCTTCTTTTTATTTTCAAAATGTCTCTCCTTTCTTAGCATTTTCTTGTCTTTTTTTTCTCTGTAAAGACAAGTAAATATTAGCGTTTAGAAAAAAGTCTAATAATTATGCTTTCAACTCACTTTAATTTCTTTACTTCCAACTTGTACCTAAAATTATATATGATTTAAAGTGAGTATCTTAAGCAATTTCATATCAATAATCACTAAATGTTATGAAATAATTTCATAATCAATTAAGCACATATCAATTTCTTTCACACTTACATAGCATTTGGTTACCGTCCTCGGACGTGAGGACGGATGACGAGGACATAAAAGTTTTATCTTTGGGCCTGTTTGCTTACCGAAAGCAGAAATTTTTGTTCCGTCCTCAGAGGAAAAGGACAGAAATTTTTATTCATTCCAAAACTGAAGTACAGAAATTTCTGTACAAAAAAACAAGAACGGGAAATGACAAAAATAACCTTGCTTTTTGTCGAAACCTAAACACCCATCTGCTTCGTCTGTGTGTTTTCTCTTCTTCCATCTGCTTCTAACGTCTTGTTCAATCTGCTTTATCTTCTTCCATCTGCTTCGTCTCTATGTTTTGTCTTCTCCAGAAACGTGAGTCGCCGTTGACGTCATACCAGCATTCCACAGTCGACCGTCTCTTCAGGGTAAGACCCTTTTGCATCCCATCGTTTTTGTTCTTCTGGAATACTTAATGGGTTTCGAAATCATGCTTCTAGACTACTTGTGGGTATTTGTAAAACATGCTGTTATGTTGCAGGAAATCTCCAACAAACACATTCCGCCCTTCTCCTGCTAAGTCTAAATCAAGATCCCCATCTCGTTCTCGCTCTTTTCTGAAAGCCACGATCTTTGTCCAGGTAATCTCATATGGCTTGGACGTTTGTGTTATTGTGTGGAGTACTTGAACTGTAAGATGATAATGGATATGTTTGTAGACATTCTGGCCTTCTTGTTTATGTCCTTACCATGAGTAATGTCGCAATAAGCATGCTTTGCGACATTCTATCATTTTAATCCCTAGATACCCCTTTCCCACTTCTCCTCCCCTCCCCTTCTTCCTGTATTTGGGAGAATCAATGGAACGTGTTGTGCTCGTTGTTTGGGTTTTGCACATTTCTGTCTTTGCTTGCTGTTTTGTGACTTCAGCTAATGTTGTTTTTGATTGGCAACAACGTCACCATGTCTTTTGATGATGTTGAAGCTAATTATGAAAACTTTTTCGTTTCCCTCTTTTCTTTACTATTTCCGCATTTCGCTGTTGATTCAACTCTTTAGAAATATTATTGGCCTTTTCTTCCTTGTTTATTAGTAGGGTTTTAAAGCTTTTATGCCCATCTTTTCAACTTCAAATTTGAAACTTTGACTCATCTCCGTCTTAGAATTACTGGTTAATTAGTTTTGATTTCTTTGGCTTGGTCTTCTCAGTTACCACTTCTTTGGTGTGTGTAGTTTTTGTTCTATCTCGCGTTGATGTTCAAAGAGATATGATAAAAATGGATTTGGTTTCTAGTGTGGTTACAGAATAAATTTTCTGTTACTTTTATCTTACCAACTGTCTGCCCACTGAGCCATGCTTTTACTTGCTTATTTTCAGCTCCTACAATAAAGGGTTCAGGTATATGCAGGTATTTGGATAACAATTATCTCATCGGATTTGTCCCTGCACAACTTGCAAACTTGAACAACTTGGAAATTTTGTAAGCTATTAACTTTGCTTGATTTGTTGGCTTTACTTGATGTTAACAAATCATATTCCGGCCTCATGGCTGTCATATTTTAAATTTTTAACAGGGATAAGGTTTTGAGTAATTTGTGGATTGTTCTGTCACAGGTACCTATCCTATAATAAAATGACTGGAGTAATTCCCTCTGGACTTGCTTATATCCCCAGATTAACCTATTTGTAAGTTCTACTTGTAAATCTTTTCTTTTGTAAAGCTCCTTTCCTGACAAAGATTTTTAGTGCTGTCCTCTTTTGCCAATTACATGATCACCAAAGGGCTATAGTTATTTATTTTATCCACAAAGAACTTGGATACTCTCCGCGTATGCCAATTACGTATTACATGATCACAAAAAGGTGGCTAGGTTAAATTTATGCTTTTGGAGTTTATCTTATATCTTCCTTTACACTTGCAAACATGAACTGACCTTGTTGGTATTCATGTTTCCAAAGAAGTTGCATGATTATGTTGACAATATCTGCATAGCAGTAGTTGCAGAACTCCCATATCACTGGCTCTTTAAGACATGTAAAACTGAATGCCAGTGCTTTTGTGTACAAATTATTAGTTTCCTGATGCTTTAACACA
>JAOTAX010000198.1:16954902-16969019 GCA_025629825.1 Erythroxylum guanchezii | reverse complement strand
CACAATCTGTTCCTATTTTATTTCCCTATTCTTAGGCATATTGTTAGCTCTCCTTTGCTATATATTGTATATCGATCCCCTCATTGGCATATAGAAAAAGATATCAGTTCTTGATTCAATCGATTTTTTATTAACAAGGTTTATAATATGCTTCAGGATAACTTTTAATCTATATAAGCTAAGAACATAGAGATGATCTCGTAAACAATATTATAACATGATATATGGATACAATTATGTAAGGAAGAGGGGTTAGCCTTTTTCGGGATGAGACAAATGTTGATGCTGTCGAGCCCTTTGAATTTTTTGTTACTATCGAAAAAATTCCAATACAGTTTCCACGACTAGATCACTTCTGAAAGCCAAAGTGTTTGAAAAAATAAGGTATTAAAGCCATATAGACTACGGGTTTATTAGGATTAAAGCTAAATAGCTATTTTAACATCAAAAGTGGTGAAGGGGCTACTGTAGGGCTCAGTCAAGGACAAGTTTGCGTTTAAGCTGATGAAATTGCTAAGTTCTTAAATGGAAGACTCATAAATTGATATTATTTAAAATATTTACACATTATTAAATATTTTAAAGTGTATAAAAATTAAATAATATTGATTATTAAATCAGTATTTTTTGTCTAATTTTTTTTTTCTTTTAGCTCTTCCCTTTTTTTTAATCAAAAAGAAAATCTGGTCGCAAATGAGAAACAAAAACCGCCGAGTTTAGGGTTGAGAACAGGTGCAACAATGGTGCTATCAAACAAGAAACTGAAACAGAAGCTAAGAGCAGCAAAAGCCGACCCTTTCACTCAAACGGTGTCTAGCGGCACTGATCCTAACAACAGTGGAGGATCGTCGAAGAAACCAGAATCAAGTTCAGATATCGAAAATCTTCAGCTGGCAGTGAGGCAGAGACCCAGGTTGACCAAGAGAGCAAAAAGAAGAAAGACTCTTTCTTTGCTGGGTTTAGATAGTGCAAGAAAGATCCTCGAAGGAGAAAATGGAGTAAAAAACAATGGAAGTGAACGGACTTTAGTGAGTAAAGTAGAGAATGGTGAAAGTGAGGATAAAAGGGAGGAAATGAAGAATGAGAAGAAAAAGAAGAGACGTAGAGAGGAGGCGGAGAGTGAAGAAAAGGGTTTAAAGGAGGATGGTTCAATAAAGGAGGCAAAAAAATCGAAGAAGAAAAAGAAGAAGAAGAAGAAGACTAAGAAGGAGAAAAAGGAGAATATTGTGCAGGAGAATATCGATGTTGACGATGGAGCAGTCTCTACGGTCACAAATGGAAACAATGAAAGGTAATTTGAAAGTAAATCGATGCAACATTTGACTGTTCGTCATATGCTGTCCTCAATTTCGTGCTACTTTCTTGAGGCATGATTTGCCCCTTCCTTTTCTTTCTGAATTATGATTTCTCGGTCCATTATTTTTGCTTATCTTCTAACTGGTAGTTGTTTGTTGGGTCACAAAAGTTCATGACAGTCTGCTTCTGTTTGGTTTATCGGTTGGTTGATTCCTTTCTTTGAGTAAATCCATCCATCCATCCATCCATTTCATTGTGTAAAAACCAGACTTGTTATTCAGCTAGGATGTAATGCAAGTGATTGTTGTTTGTGGATTGAATATCCTTGTCACATGCCTACCATAAGTGGCTAGGATTTGAACTTTCGTTTTGTTACATTATTCTGTCAGTTCTAGACTAGGAAATTATCGGTGGTTTCTTTTAAAAAGAAGTTATTATGTCCTGAGATTGTATGCTTTACTTGCTGTGTATGTTGTAGCAACGAAGTGAAGAATGAAGATGCTATGAAAGTTTATGTTGGAGGCATTCCATATTACTCAACTGAGGATGACATTCGAAGTTTCTTTGAAGGTTGTGGCACCATGACTGGAGTAGATTGTATGAATTTTCCTGACAGTGGGAAGTTTAGAGGAATTGCTATCATCACTTTTAAGGTACTTGTACCTGTGTAAATTCTAATTATCCTCGCTTTTGTTCTGCTGCCCACCTTAACATCCTGTAGTAGTAACTTAAGTTGGATGCCTTTGGCTGTTCTAGAGTTATTTAACTTTATGATCTTTGTAATAAAATTAGGCTGTTTCCTTGCTCTTGGGGTTTTTTCTCATTGACCATGTCGAATTCAAAAACAAGACCTGTCCGTTGAAACTAAGAGAAACATGGGGGTTTCTGTCACTCATGTTAACATATAAGGAAAAAGAAGGCTTTGGAGTTCTTGTCCTTTAGGCTGATGATGCAAAATTACTTTCTATCTGCAAATTTATTTTCTACATTAGGATTGACCAGCATGTTCAGGGAATTTTTTTCATAGGCCTCTTCCCTTAGGTTAGAACTTAGGAGTGATTACAGTTTCAGTTTCTCCAGTTTTAGCATTCTGTCAGGTCCGCTGTATAAAATTTACCTGGTTGTAGCATTCTAGGGTGTGGCTTCCTCCTTCGCGTAGATTCTTGGCTAGCCTGAAATAGTTCTTGTTTTTTAGCATACTGGCAAGCATGGTATTAATTGCATCGCCACAACAGGATTTCTTCCAAACAAATATCTGTTTGTATGTGTAAGTATGTAATTGTTCCTTGAGGAATGAGTGTGTTACTCTTTATTTTGGATGAATATCTTTTTCTGCTGGTAAACATGACATTTGTACAGGTCTATGTTTTGAAACTTACTATAATGTATTGACATTTAGCATATATAGGCATTCTTTTTCTTTTTCCTCTTTTCTTGGTACCTAATTGTAGGCATTGTAAAGATAATGAAATTATTGACTGAATTCATGTGATTTCCTTGTTTTGATTCCATTTGTATAAATTCTCTTCTCAGACTGAAGCTGCAGCTAAACGTGCCTTGGCTCTTGATGGAGCTGATATGTGAGTAAACAATGCTAATTACCAGTTAACTTTGATAGATTTTCTTTTATTCTTACGACTTGATTTGATATTTTAGTACTTTTCAGGGGTGGGTTTTATTTGAAAATTAAGGCTTACAAGGCTACTCGGACAAACAAGCTCTCCAATTTTGCACCTGGAATGGTGAAGGGTTATAATAGAATATATGTTGGAAATTTGCCGTGGGATGTCACTGAGGTTGAAGTTAGGAACTTTTTCTCTGATTCCAATATATCATCCATTCGCTTTGGGAAGGACAAGGAAACAGGGGAATTCAGGGGATATGCCCATATAGATTTTTCTGACAATCTCTCATTGATAATGGCATTAAAGTTGGATCAGCATATCTTGTGTGGGAGACCCATCAAGATAAGTTGTGCAGTTCCTAAGAAAGATGCTAAAGATGATTCAACAGCTCTGTCTGCAACTGAAGAAACTACAGCTCAAGGAACTAAAGGTGAAGTAATTAGCAATGGTGGTGGGTTGAGCTCGGTCAGTGGTAAGATAAGGAGGAGAACTTGTTACGAATGTGGTGAAAAAGGCCATATTTCTACTGATTGTCCCAAAAAGCAAACTGATGTCACAAATGGCAATACAAGTTGAACATTTATGAAAAATGCCTCGGGTTTTTCATGAAGCCTAAAAAAAATAGATTTACCTTTTGGGGCCAAGGCCCTATCCTAATGCTTGGTGGAGATCTCGGTTTGTCCCACAGCTAATTTTCCTTTGTTAAAGTCAGTGTTTTCCTGTATGGAGTTCCGGAAGAACGCGGATGCTGATTTCCCCAGGAGAACGACTCCGAAGAATAGCATAGCAAGTATCACAAAGTTGTTCTACATTCTGATTCCTTTTTACACCCATATCTATAATGAATTAGGAGGGGTTAGGTTACCAAAACTCTAAATTGCCACCACCATCAGATTAGATACTTTGAAGTTTTAAGAAAGCATGTATTCGGAAATTCAGATGTATCAACTTAGAATTGGGAATCAAATTTGTCCCATGGATAAATCTTGCAGCAGTTGTATATATTTGAAAATCTATAATGTGTTTTTAGTATAAGCTTAAGTATCAAAAGTTCTTTCAGGAATATAAACATGAGTTATAGGAGTACCTCTTATCTAATAGCCTCAAATTCACCGCCTCAAGATAGTACTACCTTCTGCCTTTACATATAATGTTAGAGCAAACGAGAATCTAGATGGATGTTATTTAAGAGAATTCCGTTTGATGAAATTACTTGGGTTCCCTTCTTTGTTTGTTAGTTCAGATAATTGCTTTCATCCATCCAAAACCAATCCCTTTATTACTTCAGAAACTCTACTCTTTCCTTTAAACGGTGAGCATGGTTACATAACTAATCTACTCTGTGTCCTGACCAAAGGGTGGTGATCTTCTAGTAGAGAACAATATAATTTATAATTATTCCTCTGCAAAGGGGTCACAGACTCTGTATTGCTTTATCTCCTCCCCTGAAATGGCCACAATATCGACGTCTAGGAGAAGGATGGTGATGCCATGTAAATATGAAGATGGAGAAACTAGCACTGGAAGTTTCTCGGTGAGCAATCCAGCAACGTCGGAAACGGCTGAGAACGTAGTAGAGGTTGTCTATTACCTCTCCTGGAACGGCCAGCTTGGGCATCCCCATTTTGTGGAAGTCCCAATGTCTTGCCCCCCTCAACTGCTGATAAGAGGTATGGTCACAAAAAGCATAAACACGTCTCAGGAATATATTTAAAATGCATCAGAAGCTCTCTCAGAACAAAAGTTTCGGGTTAATGTTTTGAACAATTTTTATTTCAGATGTGATTAACACGTTAAACCGTCGTCGAGGTCATGGTATGGCTGACTTGTATTCTTGGTCGTTCAAAAGGTATTATAAATACATAACAAGTTTTGTAGCTCGTAATTATACAATTCATGACGATAACATAAAATATATAATGTGGGTGCTTTATCGCTACAGGAGCTACAAGAATGGACACGTATGGCAAGACTTGTGGGACAACGATTACATATACCCTTGTCACGATGACGATCATGATTACATTCTTAAAGGATCACTCCTCACAGGTGCTTCAGTGACACCATCATCTTTCGACACAATGTCACCATCAACTTCCAGATCCAGAGTTCCATCTGAGATTCAAAGTTGCACTGATTTAGGTTCGATCACTCCAAGTACTGCAAAAACAAATGATTCCAGTTGGTCCACATTTTATGACCACCACAATATCTACAATATCAAAACCAGTGCAGAACAGTGGGATAAAGGGTCCGGGGACGAAAAGAACAAAAAAGTGGGAAGTGTAAAACTTGCAACTCTGTTGAACAGAGAGGAGACGGGAACACCAACAGTGAAGTCTCGTACAAGGGCCTCTACTCCTAGCCAGAGAAGGTCCAGAGACAAAAAAGAGGTTTCTGTGTCGGATGACAATGGGCAGCGCGCAGTCAAAGAAACGCCGAGTATGAGAAAGAAGACAACCACTCCTCTTCTGCTGATGATCCTTCGATGTGGATCAAAGAGGTTCGAAGCATCGCCGGAGAGAAAATCTCGTAGCTATCCTGTTTCTTGAGTTGACTTTGATATAACTTCACACAATTTACACCAGCACAGGCAGTAAGTTTCCAATTCACCCTTGGCAAATAATGAGGTTATAATTTAATACATGTCTGTTAATAGATGAGATTTGAGTTGTTCCAGAAGGTGTATAGTTAATGTTGAGATTGAGCTATTTGCAGTATTATTGGGTTTGCAATGACTCCTTAGGATTTGAAAGTACCCGTATCTTCTTTTTAATGATACGTCATGTAACAACTCACGTACATATTTTTCGTCTACTCTACATCTTTTATCCTCAAATTTTTAAAAATCATAAATTAAACAACCAAACAAAAGGTTTAAAGTTGTAAAAGTTAAACAAATTGATGTATAATAAAAATTGAGCAAATTTTATTAACTTAAAATACAGTTAAAGAATGAATTTTATATTTTATAATAATTTTATAAAAGTTGACTAGTTAATTAACGGATCGATTAATTTTTAATAATAAGAATTGTTAAAGTAAACTGAACTGTTAAATTAAATAGTTTAAATTTTTTATTAATTAATAATTGATAAATTTTGAATATCAAGAGTTATTAAGGTAATTGAATTGTTCAAAAATTTTATTGTTAAACTCACAGAACAGTTCAGTTTTTTAATTATTGCTAATTATCACTGCAAGAAATATTAAGGGCAACTAATATTTTCATTTTTAAGGGAATCCTTATTGTTTAGTAAATTTTGCTTGTTATCGTTCTATTTAACTGTGCAGTTTGTGCAACAACTGGCTATAAATCTCCAGTCATATAAAGCAAATGAGTACTAGTGACTTCTTGACGGAGGCCCCAAAAAAGAAAAAAAAATGGACATTCCATTCTTATAACACGTGGAAGTAACTTCCCTTCTACTGTGTCTCTACCCCATCTCAGTGGAAAGTCTGAATTTGATTAACAACTCCTTTTGCAGTCAAAGAGGATCCATCCACCAACCGTTTTATCTTTCAACTATCTCCGCCCTTATCTTAGGTGGTCTTGTCTTGTGCTCCTTTTCCGAATAGGACCCATCAGAGGTTTGAAGAGAAGAAAAAAAGAAAGTTGAGATGCTGCTGCTGCGGCGGCTTTTGCTGCCTTCCCAACCCCAACTTCCAACTAATTGGTAGGAGGATTAGAGATACACATTCTATGCAGTTCCTATATTTTACATTTTTATGTATGTCATATGTCCGTTTTCTCCGTTTTGATTGTGATTGATTTATTGCATTTGGAGCTTTTGTTCGTGCACAAAGTTGTTTGTTGTTGCTGGTTATTAACGTTTGTTAATTTTCTGTCTTTGTTGGTCAAATCCAATTCGATGTCTTTCTATGGATTGCAATTGTGTGTTTACTTTGTCTTGTACTTTGTTTCAATGCCCTCTACTTTGCAGTAGGATTAGTGGTGTTTTTTTTGTCCTCTTTTCCTTGTACTAATTTTGTATAGTATTAAGTGTTTGTTGGCTTCACAGATGAATGTCATTCTTCTGGGTATTATGAGTTTGGGGTGCAAAGTTGAAATGTTAAAGGTTCTCAATTATCTACCAGAACTTCAGGTCATAGGTCTTTTACAGTTCTTTATGACCCCAATTGATAATTTTCTTGACTATGGTCAGGAATGCACTATAGTTTTGTAATAGAGAATTTAGAAGTATTAATGATGACGGGTAATCTTTTGGTGTGTGGCAATTGAAATGTACCTAATTGGCATATTCCTGGACACTCTATAACTTTATCAGTGTCTAAGTTCTGTTATCTCTTTAAAGACTAAATAAGATCCCATTCGGCCCTCTCTTGATCTAAAAATTTTGGACCGTTCTTAATGTTTTATAGGCATGAGACAAAATAAACAGAAAGGCCTATTAAACTAATAATGTGTAAATATGTATTGGCTAAAGAAAATACAAGATTAATTCTCTTATAGGCTTTTTCAATTAAAATGTTCTTTATTTTATTATTAAGATTATTCTAATTTTTAGGATCATAAATATTAAATAGAGGATTTGGTTATTCATCTACGTTCAAATTTTCTAAGTTGGATGCATTTGATATATGTTTATACTTACTCAAATTGCTAAAATTTTCATGAATATGAATCTCATTACTTAAATTTTCATTTTGTTCAAAACTATCTTCACATAATTTTTCATAATTTTCACTAGAAATTCATCGATAACTTTTTTTTTGGATATTAACTATTTTACTCTTTTTTTTCCTTTTTTCACTTCTAAACAAATTCTTTCTGGGCAACATCATAATATATAATAATTATAACATTATTGAACTAGGAAAAGAACAAAAAGTATAGGTATGGAACTAGAAGAAGCAAGAAGGCGCACCGGAACAAATATTATATATATGTGACAAAGAAAAAATGAAGAGGAAATTTTAATATCTTATATTAAAAATTAAAAAACAAAGAGTAAACTTTATGTAGCACCTCACTCCCACAAGGCACGTACCTGACATCCTGAGTGATATCCGAGTTCGTAGCCCCACGAGGATGGCATGCTAAAGTACTCAATCATTCAAAAGTTGGTATAAAATTATATTTTGAAACCACAAACATAAAATGCAGAAATCGATAATCAATTTGGGCTCACTTTCATTCATAAATATTTTTTTCAACACAATACAATCAATAGAATTTCAATAGACAATTGGGACCTATTATAAATACAAAACACTTCAGTTACTAATTGGTGAGTTGTCCAAAATACGTCTCTAGATAAGATGTAATGATTTTGATGGTATATACTAAGGTACTAGAGTAAATAATTTGTGTAATGCTTCAATAAGCCTTATTAAAAGGGATGTTCTGATCATATAAGTTATAGCATAAATTGATCTTAATGAGATAATATGAACAATTGAAATTGATCATCTTAAGGTACTAAGAATGGCTGACAAGTAATGGTGAAGACAACTAGTTGAAAAAAAAAATCATGAGTGGTATTGATAAAAGTAGCAAGAAATCTTTTTTCAAAGAAGAATTTTCTTAAATTAAGTTAAGTTAATCAGATGATTCAATTTAAGAAAGATCAATAAAGGAAAAAAATAAGGAATGAATATGTATTAACTCAGAAAGCGAATATTGGAGTCATATCCTTAGCAGAGACTCAAGCATAAGAGGTAGAATATGCTACTGAGAAGGTAAGTATTTTGTTTGATGTAAAGTATCCAACTATGGGATTGGATTATTAAATTTGAGTAGGCATTAATTGCTACTATAAGGAGAATATAGATCCACATTATATTCTATATAAATATGTTCGGGGGATACAAATTTGATATGATGAATGTGTTACAAACACAGGAAGTTAGGATTGCAAATAAATTGAAACGTGTGGAGAAACTAGTCAGAATGAACAAACGTTAGAACAAGTCAATGTGAAATCAGAGGAAATAGAATAAATTCAGAAAATCATTTGAGAAGAAGAAGTCAATTGGGAAAATCGAAAATAACATGAGATAATACTACCTCATTGAGGAATTAGATTCTTAAAGAATTAAAGAGAACAAATCATAGGCATAAGGAATTTTGGGTTATATCTGTTGGAATTAACAATGCCCCCAACAGTGTTATGGTATTGAAGATTAAAGTGATCTAAGTAAAATTGTACCAATTAGTGACTATGATCATAGATGATATATCGAATGTGTTTGAAAAGTGGAGAAGAATAATTTGAATACTTGATATTTAATGTGATTATATTGGGAATTTTGAATTATATGTGTTATCAATTGAGTTGGAATGTATAAGTAGTGAATTAGAATTTTTGGTGAAATTTTGGAAATTTTCAGGAATTTAAGGATATTTTGGGACTAGGAAAAATACCAAATGGCATAACAATTGATGAATAATTGTAGAAATAAGAGTCAAATGGCAATAAAAATTTTTATAAATGACTTTGGAATTTAATGACTTGTGTCATTAAAAATTGAGAGACAATTGGAGTAGAAATTGGAGATAAAATAGACTAGTATTAAAGTGGACTGAATGGAACCATGGGGAATTGACATGTGGCAAGTGACGTCACTTGCCACACCACATGTATAAGCCACGAAATTGTTAAATGAAAGACCATATTTTGGGTCTTTCATTTAATCATTCACAGCATATGCTACATTCATTCATCTTCTTCACTTTTTCTTCAATTGCTCTCTCTCCATCTCTCTTCTCCAAAGCCTCAAAGTTGAACCTTTTCCATCATTATCCACATAAATATCTTGCTATCTTCTTCTTGTTTCTAAAGAACCTAACCTACTCCACCTCCATTTGTGATGAACATGTGATGCTTAGGAGCTAGCGCAAGAGTTGTTTTTGAAGAATTTGAAGTGAAACCAAGTAAGTTATGCTTTAAATGTTATAGGTATTGTTAAAATGAAACTAGAATGATGAGAAATGTGGGATTGGTGACTTGATTTTGTGAGCTGATTGTGTGTGACATGGATGGTGAAAAATCTATGTAAATGTCTTTTTTTTTTTTTAGTTGTGAATGATCATTAATAACCCATGATTTGTTATAGAGATGTTTTGAAAGTTGGATGATCCATATAATAGTGTTAGGATGAGTATAGAAAATCAATTATGAATGGGAAAATGTATGTGTTCTATTTTTGGTTAATGATCAAATATAGATCATAGATTGATTTGTGAATGTTTTGGATTTGAAATGGGGTTGAGAATGAGGAGTGTTGTGGTAGAAAAGGTGATCTTGGTATGAGTTGTGTTGGGGTAAGATTTGGAAACAAAATTGATAGTTGAGCTGGAAAATGTTGCAGCAACATGACCTATGAGTGTGCTTCTGTGTTTTAGCCATAACTTCTTCTAGAGTTGTTCAATTGAGATGATTCTTAATTTGGATTAAATTAGCGATATATGGCTACATTTTGCATGAAGACATCAAATTCAAATTATGTCACTAAGAGTTTCTAATTTTGACTTGAAATTGAGTACTGGGTGTAGGAAAAAGTGCAGAAAAAACTGGATACATAATGGGTTCTTGTTTTGTTTTCTTGATGAATTGATGTGAATTTATTTGGGTGATGGTGGAAAATGAGTCTAAAGCTAAAGAAAGGGATTAATATGGTGTCTTGAAATGTGAAGGATCAAAGTGATAGTTAGAAGTGAAATGAAATTGAATATGTGCAGAAAATTGATGATGAATGCATATGTAAGTGTATGTTCTGTTATTAGTGTTTATGATCAATCATGGGCTATAATTTGGTTATGTATGATATTGAGTTGAAACGGAGTTAGAATAATAGATAAATGATGAGTATTGCACTAGAAATGGTAGACTAAGCATGAGAAATTGAATGTTATAAGTGAAGAGTTAGAAATCTGGAAAGCATAGAATGCAATTGGCCATACCTTAGTGCAAGAGGCATAACTTTTTCTGTATAACTCGGATTGAGGTAATTTAGCTATGGTTTTAAAGAGCACTTCGATATCTACAACATCTATGAAGAGCGTCAAAAGAGATTTTGATGTCTAAAGGGTTAAATTTTCAAATGTTTATAAGTGACCAGTAAAGGTCCGTTTAACGGACATTCACGGGTCAAGTGACCTTAATTAAGGCTTAAATGGGTCCTAAAGTGAACCTAGAATGATTCTTGGTTTATGGGACTAATGTATGATAGGTTTGAAGTGAAAATGAAGGTTAAAACTTAGTGAACGAATGGATGAAATCAAAGTATCAATTGCATAAGTATAATGATGATACAGGATAAAACGTCTCCATCCAGACGTTTCCGGATTATGAAAGTTAATACTAATCTGGAGCATACTGTGAGTAGACCTAGATGGTCTCATCCATTGTTTGTTTTGTTTGAATCTTGTATTGATTGACTACTGAATGCTCATATGAATGTGATTGACCATGTTGAATTCTGAACAAAAGGTCCGATGATTGTGATATTTGCTTGGGATATTAAAATGCTACTTGTATGTGAATGAGATGAAATAAGTGTACATAATTTGATTGTTAAATGCCAGACTACGGTCCGATGATAAATGTGTTCTGAATGGGTATTTGGATATGAATGAAAATGTGATTCTCAACTTAATGTTGAATGCCGGACTAAAGTCCGATGATATGTGAATGTGATTGCATGAGTATATGCAAATATAATTGAAGCATTCCATTTCATGAATGCATAAAACATAATGGGAATTGTGTAGCCACCGCTTAAAGCTTAAAGCTCAAAGTGTGAAAAGAGCATCGAGCTCAAATAGTGATTCAGAGCCTCAGGCTCAACGTTTAATGAGCTCTGTATTCCCTGAGTGGATAAGGGACAATTATCATTGAGCCCTATATGGGACAGTTTAGGTACTCGGTCACAACAAAATAACAAATAAAAAGTGAATCTTATGTGCATTGCATATGCATAATATGAATGATTAAATTATATTGAATGTGAAGTGTGAAATCGAATGTGAAATGTAAAATGATGTGAATGTGAATTATGTGTTATGTGACTGGGTTAGCCATCGATGATGGTTACTCATTGATTTCACAAAACTCACCCAAAAATTTGCAAATATTTTTTAGGACTCAGAAGAATACCCCGTTAGGCAAACGGGAGTACACTTACTGCATGTGAGTGAAAGAAGAGGTCGGGATCAGTTCACATTTCCACTAGTATTTTCTTATTTTTTGTATAAATTTGTATTCCAAAATTTTTGTTCAATGTGTATACAAAGGCTTTTATGGTAGAATGTAAAGACATTATGACTGAAGTGTTTTGTATTTATAATGGGCCTCAATTAGCTATTGAAATTCTATTGATTGTATTGTGTTGAAAAAAATGTTTATGAATGAAAGTGAGCCCAAATTGGTTATCGATATCTCTCTTGATTTCACATGTACCAAATTTTAGGGCTCTAACTCTTAGTATGGGAACGAGATGTTACACTTAATAATAAAAGACATTATACTTATAGTTCATTTTCAATTTTTCAATTAATTCTAAAACATCTAAAACTATCAACGATCTACTTTTCACCAAAGAAATATAAATGAAGAGCAATATCCACATTATAGAAATATTGAAACCAATAGAAAATTACAAAATCAAATTTATACATGCAAAAAGAGATAAATTATAATCAAAGAAGGAAATAAGGAATAAAAACTATCAACTATGATATATTGAAAAATAAAAGAGAGAAAAATTACACGAATGATTTCAACTTGAATTGAAACTATACCTAGAATTATAATTGACAAATATCATATATAATCACATTGACAATTTTCAATTTTTTTTATAAACTATAATTGAAATAGGAGATGAAAGAAAAATAAATTATATCTAAAATTTAATCTAAGTTTCAATTTGAAAATAAAAAGTTCAACCCAAACTGCAAAAGGTTATTATTCACATAATGAATTTTAACATTTCTATCCAGTCTTCAGATTAAAAGAGCAATTGAGAAAATCTAAAATTCAAAATAAGAAAAAAAAAAAGAGATTTAAGAGAATAAATGAGATGCATTTCTTACCTAGATGGAAATGATGTTGATAGAGGTAAGGCAAGGCAAATTCTTGAATTTAAGGCCTTCTTTTATTAAATTTCAATTAAAAAAATGTGAATCTTGACATTTAGTAAGAGCAATTTTATTTTAAAATGTTCACTTCTACCGGTGTTTTACCTCAAAAAAAGAAGTTTTCGCATATATGATAACGAACCAAGCCATTTTTAATCAAATTGAGATTGATGTTTGCTCCCTAAATAAAGCCATTTAAATCTTTAAAAAAGAATAACTCTTCTTTTCAGACTTGTTTTGCTCAAGTGAAAAACTCTTATGTTGTAAAATAACATGTAATTAGTAAGTCCTTAATAAGCGTGAGCTTAGATGAATGTCCTTTCTACCTTTGCTCAGGACCAACTCTTCCACTATCACAAATATTTTTCTCATTACTAAAGATATGTTCAAGGGGCAAAAGAAATGGTAGATTTATGAATTCAAGGACTCTTGACACTTGGATTACAAGATTTTCCACCATAATTTCTAGGAAGTACATTGTACGCTGTTGAGGAACACATTGTGAAACATTTTAATCTTTCTATGTTGTTTAGTCATTACTAGAACTTAAATTATTAAACCGAGTAAATGGAGATTCATCTTCTATCAAGCTAAAAGGTGCCTTCTCTTCCAAAATGTAATCCAACTTTCTTAGTTGGTTGAATGAGATGAATAGCATGTTATATTGTTAAGTATTTTTAATGAGTTATTTAAGCTTCTTTATGATATGCATGATTACATTTGCAGATCAACTTCGATACATAGGTCCTAGGCTTCTTAAGATATCTGTCAGAGATGCATAACATAAGCATTCTTTCAGTTCTCGAACATTAGAACGGAGGCTTAAAATCATAACTGCTTATATCTGACATATGTAGTTTATACAAAATCAAGGGATGTCTTATTTTCTTTAGCATAATTTACCTGTATTCCTTTCATTTTCATCCTTCACCACCAACCCATACTGATACAGCCAAAGTGAAAAAGGAAACTGTAAAACTTAAACTCTACTTTACTTGAACTACTTCTCAAAATGTTGTCATAAGGTGCTGTGTAGAAATGACATTTGATTTTCTTTCTGAACAAGTCCTTTGATTTTATTCTTCAATCCT
>JAOTAX010000198.1:16934820-16946998 GCA_025629825.1 Erythroxylum guanchezii | reverse complement strand
TTTACGGTTACGTCTTTGTCCATTGTCCTCGGAGGTGGAGGGCAAAGTGGATCTGTGACGTCTGCAGGTATGGGCCCCACACCTGGGGGGAAGTCGTATAATTTTCTCGAAGAAAAATGAGCGGATTACGACCCAAACCACAAATGAAGTCTTATGCAGTAATAATTACAGGAAGGAAATGTCTTAGGGGAGCGGGTTGAATTTAATGGTAACGGAATGAAAGTCATCTAACGCCATCAAATAACCACTGTTCACAATAAATATTAACAATTTCAAAGTTTCTTTCAGGTAGTCCTTCTAAGCTTAAAACTTAACTTACACTTACAATTAGAGTTTCATACAAAATTAAATAAGTTTCCATGCATAAAACGGAATCTTTATAAATTTATGTTACATAAGTAAGAAATGAAGTGTTTGAAACACTTAATTCCCTCCATTTTTATTTTTCACTAAATCAATACTTTAATAAATTATTTCTAAACCCCTTGAACTTAACATATAGGTTGTCATATAAATATTTTTGGAAAATCTATTTACGGTGAAAACACCATAATGTGCCACACTTCAAACACTTATGACAATGCCTTCATTCCTCGTGTCTATCCTCACTTTTGTTTTTATTTCTAATTTTTAAAATTATAGTTTGAAAATGCCGACCATTTAAGTTGATGGGTTCAAAAGCTTCCTAATAAGTATGAACAATTAAGTAAGCATAAGCGAGTAAAGTATAAAAAGGGAAAGAAGCAGAAACTCCAACTTTATAGTAGTTTGGTCCTTTTGAGATTCACCTTCCTTCTAAAATCACACTTGAAAGTGTTCAATATGTTGAGATATTGGTATTCAGTTTTGTAAGAGTAGTTATTAAGCTTGTCCAATAACAGGAAATGAGTTTTGTGAGATCTTGTAGAAACAATGTAATCATATATACAACATGTACTCAACTTTGATCACTAAATTCATCTTATAGTCCTATGTTAATTACGAAAACAAATGACATTTCATTTATTATAAAATTAGACATTGTGTTTACTCTTATCGAAAATCACAAAGGATTTAATACAAAAGATAATTCTTCTCAAATTTTCAATCCCTCGAAGATTCTTCATCCTTCTTCGTTTTACTTTTTTTAACAATGTTATTATTTTCTTTTGTGTACAAAGTTTCTTAAATTTTCTTCTTTTATTATTTGTTGATCACGTGCCTTTGAGCATCCATTGGTCACATACTATTTAATGATTTTGACTTTAGTCCCCATTAAAAAGAGATTAATAAACTTTGAGTATCAATATGGTATTACCAATTAGATTTTAATCCTTTCTCAATCCTTATCTTTTTAGGTTTACTCGACATGCTCTTACCTAGGTTGTAAAATCTTTTAACATGACTATGATTTCCATAAAAATAACATCTTATATAGTATGTTTGAAAATGATTTATAGTATATGTGTTTTGGTAAATTAAAATTAAAATTAAAGTTTTCTTTATCATAATATTATCACATACAACTCTAAGCAAGTGCACGTATCATCTTATAGTAATATAATGACAAATAGAGTATTGATCTCATGAGAACATAATGGAGATAGTTAATACACTCTCTTTCTATTACCTAGTCAATTACTAAAAACATGGGATGAGTATGTTGAGTTAATCTAATCCTAAATGTATTATAAAACAAATCAAAGATTCTACTAAAAACAAAATAAAGGAAGTTATCATTGAAAAAAATATTAGATATGATTAACATCTAGATAAGAACTCCCTTATTATTACCTTTGATTTATGATTTAGCTATTTAAATATTTTATGACTTGGATTAATGAAATTTCTTAACTTAATGAACTACTCTCTCTCTCTCAAGTTATAACCATATATCCTTAAGTTAATTAACTGGAATTTCTATCTTGATTAAAACACTTAAGAATGTACTAAGACCTATGAATTTTCATGGAAGGTTTGACCTTAACACTAAAATAATTATGTAGGCTTATTTTTAACATCCTATAAAACTCTTAATATCAATTTCATGATCTACTTACATGCAGGTTTTGTTAAATCCTCCACATGCAAATTATAATATGATCTAATCATTAGCTTTAATTAAATTAATTTTAATAACTAAAAAGATATCTAAAAAGTATAAAATTCTTCATAAATAATTAAAATCAGTCCATAAAAAATATAGCACTATAGTTATTATTGAAACATTAAAACAATTGATAAAAATTACCTTTGAAACAATAAAAACCAACAAAATAAAAGAAAAACTCATTATGAAGTTTCCTTTGATGATGATCATAATCGTATGATGTGATTTGCTCTTTTGGAATAATTCTTGATTTTCGTCCTTGTTGAATACAACTTCAAGATTGTTCTAAAGCCTCCCTCTCTCTAGATAGTTACTAATCCCAACCTAAAACTAAAGTAAAACTAATTAGCCTTCAAGGTTAGGGCTTTTTGTGTCTTTAAATAAATAGTACCATAAAAAAATATGCCTTAGGGCACTATTATGTCCTAAGTCATACTTTTACTTTTTAAAAAACTTTAAAAGTAACTTTTAAAATCTATTACTAAGATTTTCGTAGTATTTTTAATCATGTTATTCGGAGTCTAGATGATAAAGTTATGTCCAATTTTATAAGCATTATAGAAACTATTTAAAACTTTTCCTTTTAAGGAGAGATACAGCCAGGGTTATGCATATGGTACCATATCAATTGGAAAATGGTACTAGAATAACCATTATTGTATTGGCCTTCGTTACTAGCCTATACTGGCTGATACTAGACCAATATTCATAATACCGATTGAATACTAGACTTAAATGAAATTTAAAAAAGGATTAAACTATAAAATTTAAACAATTTACGCTAAAAGCCTAACCCTCCTTCGCCCTCTTGAACCATACCACCCATTTTGGCCACTCCTCCTCTCCTCCTCTATGTTGTCGTCTAGAAACTGCACTCTCAAAACCATCATATCCATTGTTTTCTGCCAGTGCTATCTGTGTGCCCCGTGTAGTGTTGCCTCACCAATCTCCACTGTCTTCTATCATAGTTGTGCCTTACTCAGCCGCTCGTCCTTACCTACATTGTAGCCATAGTCACCTCACCCTCTCCTAATTCTACCACAATCACCTACCCTCTCTCACCTTTGCCACAGTCGCCTCATCCTCACTTTCTCGTAGTCAAGAAACCACTCCTTTGTGGCTATCACTTCTCTTTCACAATCAAGCAATCGCCTCACTAACATTGAGTTGTCATCTAATCAAGCCTCACTGACACTTAGTCAATCTTTAGTCTTCAAGATTTAAGGTTACAAATTGCAAATTAACAAAAATATAAATGTTAAACATATGTAGTGTGATTGAGCCTTGAACAATTAAATGTGTGCTTACGCCTTGATTTGTGATGTGTTGATTGATGAGTAATTATTGTGTGTGTGACTTGTTGTGTCATAAATAATATATATGTTTGGAATTTGGAGTTTGGATTTGGAGTTGAGGATAGTTAGATGTTGGATATATGTGTTTACTTTGTCTAATGGAAATTAAGGAACGAGGATTCTATATAGAATTACTTTATTTAGAATTTGGATGTATTTTGTCAATTGTGTTATTTGAATTTTGGAAATTGGGGATTCAATCATTTAATATATAATTGAAGTTTTTGTTATTGTTTGAAATTTGAGAAATACTGAATTAAATGTTGCTCTTTATTATAAATTAGGCTATATGTATGTATATATAATTTATAAATTGAATTTAGTAATATACAAAATGAGTTAGTTGATTTATGGTCGAATTATATGATTACACAAATTAAGTTAAAGATGTGAGTTTATGGTAGTTAGATAAAATCATAAAAAAATAGTTTATGTTTAAATTATGTAATCATACAAAATGAGTTATAGTTACAAATTATGTAATAATACAAAATAGGTTACAGATACGAGTTATGTTTGAATCACGTAATCCCACAAAATAAATTATATTTATGACTTTATGGTTGAATTATGTGAATACACAAATTAAGTTATAGATATGACTTATGATTTTATGATTAAATTATGCAATCACACAAAATGAGTTATATTTATGACTTTATGGTTAAATTATTTAATTATACAATATAGGTTATAATTGTGTCTTTATGGTAGAATTATGCAATCACATAAAATAGGTTATAGTTGTGAGTTGTGACTTTATGTTTAAATTATGTAATCACACAAAATAGATTATGGTTGTGAAAGTGTAGCAATCAATATATATACTTGAAGTTTGGGTTAAGAAACATAAGAATTTCTTAGATAGAATGTGCTCAAGCCTCAAATTTTCTTAAAGAATCATTTATACAAGTTTATGAAGTTCACTTGCATGAGTATATAATATGATTGTTGAGAAACTGTTGTTACTTTATTTCTTCATGTTATTATACACAACTTGTTAGAGTAGTGCTCTAAAGGCAATCACCTTTAGCACTTTTGTACAAACTTTATTTTGATTAATAAAGCGAAAGGCAATTTTCATTAATTTGTTGTTGATTTATCTATGAATTGATGTCGATCTTAAATAGAATTAATGAAGTCCATGATACAAAACATAGCATGAACGAAATCATGATGAGATCATGATAATGAGATTTCTATCATGTGCAATTATATTAGTATCTAAATTATCCCTAGTTATAGGATTAATAAGACAGGACATTGTTAATTCGGATAGACTAGCACATTTTATACTACTTGATTTGATCAAGTAGTGGATCTTATAAACTGTAAGCATGAGATGTTTAGTTAACATGTGGATGCTTCATAAGAGTAGTAAGTAGATTAGATGACCCGATATGAGATTATCATATAAATGATCTATCAAATGTCAGTGATTAATCTCATCATAGTAATGGGGTAAATATCCTTAGACTTGAGGTACTCATAGATATCTTGGATACTGATCATGTGCTTTGACACCATTCCTTATTGCCTCAAGACAAGGTTACTCATAGTATGGTGATTGGGTACAACTATTGGTATTCTAAGGTAATTGGTTAGTCAATAAAGAGTTCATCACTCCTAATAGAAGGAGGTGATAGCCACGACCTCTTATTGGGGTCATTACTTAGGAGTCTCTGGCTAGAGCGGTTATGTGTTATGAAGAGAGTCTTCAAGGACACATAGAGTATGAGATCCCCAGGATAAGAACTAACATCACTTGGATTAGATGTGACATAGTCAATCTAGTGGGAGTTGACACATAGCTCATGCTTCGAACCAAGTAGGGTATAGGATGGTGAAGGGATGAATTGTACGGTAATTGTCTATGGAAAGGTTCGTAAATCGGATAATTAACTATCAAAGAGTTCGTGTGTTAATTCACTTACGTTCTGGTAAATTGACATCATGAAACCCTTCATGATTTGCTTGGATTAAGAGTTAATTCAAGTGGCATGAAACCATTCATGATATGCTTAGATTAAGAGTTAATTCAAGTGCCACATATATAAAAGATCATATGAAATACAAAGTGTGCATGGCTGTTATTTTAAGCAAGTCACGATCGTGACTTATAGGTCACGATCGTGACCCATTTTATGACATGTGGTACTTCACTTATGTACACACGAAATTAAGCTAAAGCACACTCAATTGAGAGGCTAAGGGGGCAGAAGAGTTCTAAAGGTTGAGAGGAGTGATCTTGAGGTTTATTCATGCAATTTTATGTAATTGTTGCATGAGTTTAATTGCATGTAACTTGTTTATGATCTAACTCTCAATTGAGCATCTACTTGAATTCATCTTGTTTGGTGCTCTAACCACCTTTACACACTGATTGGTCTTCATCTTTGCATGTTCTTCACTGGCTATTAAAGCTATTTGGTGTTTGTTATAACCCAAATAAGTAGAAGATTTAAGAAAGGATGAGAATTTACAAGGTACATATGTTGTAATTTCATGTTCTTACATTATGTTTATACATGCACATGGATTCTAGATTTTCTGGGAATGTCATGGTATTGGAATTTTGATTTCAATACTTCTGCTGCATAGCCATGCATGAGATGCATAGACTTATAGCTCCGCAACACAACTTGATTTGATGATCTAGCTTAGGCTCATGCTATATTGGATTATAGAATGAAGGAGCATACCATTGTTTTTGTATTATAACAAGCATTTAAAAGGTGGGAGAATCACAAAATTAAAGAAGCAGTTAGCTAGGGTCAAAGGTGATGTGGAACCTTATAAGAAAATGAGTTATGATGTGAGATGGCAAATGAAGACTTTTGTTTGAAGAGTATTAGAACAAGAAAGATAGAAAGAAAACATTGAACTACAAAATTGGTAGTAGAAGTTACTTTTATTGGTGGTTAGGATGATAGTGAAGATGTTGGAGGTGGTAATATTCATACCAAACAAGAAGGGAACGTTTCACTTAGCGTTAGAAAAATAAGAAGGCACGTGTCTAATTTTTTTCAACACGAAGAGTTTAACCTTTAATTCGTAGTGTCTTACAATTTAGAGAAGTGATTCATAATGTGGACATGGCAATGGGTAAATTGTGGTATGATTCAAGTAAAGTATTCAATGTTGCTCAATCTTATTATTATCAGCCTATGGTGGAAGTTATTACCTTTTACGAACCAGGAAAAAAAGCTCCTTTAATGGATAATTATAGAGGTAAACTTTTGAGAAGCTCTGTTTATGAAATAAAAATTTATTTGGATGAAAAATAATGGCTTAGGCTACTTATGGGTGTTCAATCATGTATGATGGTTGGACAAATAGAAGATAAGAGCTTATCATTAATTTTTTGGTTTATTTTGTAAAAGGGACAATATTTTTGAAGTCTATTGATGTATTTGTCCTTGTTAGGAATACCGATACTTTGTTTCAGATATTTGAAGAAGTTGAGCCAAAAAATATTGTTCAGATTATTAATGACAATGATTATGCTTATAAAGTAGTTGTAAGAAGATTATAAAGCATGTATAATTCCTTTTATTAGACTCTTTCTGTTGTACATTGCATTGACTTGATGTTGGAAATATAGGAGATGTTAGATATTTTCCTATTATTGATGAGATTATGCAAAAAGCAAAAATGGTGACCAAGTTCATCTGTAACAGTGCATCAGTCTTAAATTTAATGAGAAATGATTTCACCAATAGTAAGAATTTATGTCGTCCTATATTATAAGATTTGCAACTAATTTCTTATCACATCAGTGTTTTATTTTGAAGAAGAAGGAGTGAAGGCAAATATTTACAACAGATAAGTAGGTTGAATCTCAACATGCTAGGTTTAACATTGGATTGGAGGTTTTAAGAATTATACTTTAAGATCAGGAATTATATCCCAATGTCAATTTTTCATTTAAGTTTATGTGCCTTTGGTAAGGGTATTTCATCTGGTTGATAGTGATAAGAAGGCAAAAATGAGTTATTTTTATAATTCTATAGACAGGGTGAAGGTAGCAATCAAGGCTAATATGAAAAATAAGCCTTTTTTTTACACACCTTATTTTGCAGTAACTAATGAGAGATGGAAAAAGGAAACTTTACTTTCTACTGTTTGCAACTAGGGCATTTTTGAATCTTAGTATCTATTTTAGACCAAGTTTTATAAAGAAAGCTAAGTTAATAGGGGAACATTAATAACTATTACAATAATTGTTGCTTATAAGATGATGCAAGATCTCCTATGCTCACAAGTGGAGATTTATATAGATATTTTTGGTGATATTGGAATGCCCATTATCATTCGACTAAGAGACAAACTAAATCTAGGTATATATATATTTTACTATTATTACTTAAAGCAAGATCTCTTATGCTCACATATGGAGATTTATAAAGATGCTTATGGTGATTTTAGGATGCCCATTGCTATTCGTTAAAGAGTCAACCTAAATCTAGGTATATAATT
This sequence comes from Erythroxylum guanchezii, assembly GCA_025629825.1. Taxonomy (NCBI): domain Eukaryota; kingdom Viridiplantae; phylum Streptophyta; class Magnoliopsida; order Malpighiales; family Erythroxylaceae; genus Erythroxylum; species Erythroxylum guanchezii. Next base: position 16,939,075 of record JAOTAX010000198.1, on the reverse strand, counting down.
TTTACTTTGGTTGAAAATTAATCATCACTTTATTTTGTTTATAATGTTACTTTTATTGTCTTATAGTTGCTTGGTGGGACCAATTTGGAAGTAGTGTTCTAAAATTACAAAGGTTTGCCATTCAAATTATGAGTCAATGTGTAAGTACAACAAGGGGTGAAAGGAATTAGAGCACATTTAAATTCATCCATTTTAAGAAAAGGAATATATTGGAACATAAAAGATTGAACAACTTAGTATTTGTTCGATGCAATTTAAAGCTTTAAGAAAAGTATGTTATTATCATTATTAAGTTAAATACAATTTTTAATAATTTAATTTATTTGTTTACTAGGACTCTTAATAGAAAAATTAGTTCTACAGATCAAATATGCCTTGACCATATCGATCTTTTAGCCGATGGGGGTTTTCAAGGAATAGAGTAAGATGAATGAAAGTAACTCGGAAGATAATCTTAGATGAGAAAGTATTGAAATGTCAGTTGGTATAATGAATTTGAATGATGACAATAATGAGGCTTCTCTTAATAATAAGGATTTTATACCAAATGATAACTGAGGAAAATGCGATTTAAGTGGATATTTGATTAAATGAATTTCCATGAAAATTTTCATGATGTGGTCTATCTCTTTTATAGCTCTCTTGGGAATTGCTACATATGCTAGCCAGTGAAGATGTATACTCGTGAGAATCGAAATGATTAAAATGATTCTCGCTGTATATGATAAATGTCAGTTCTACTATGCCATTACCTATGATTTGAGTCGTTCAATGATGAGAAGCGATCTTGCCATTTATCCTTATAATGTAACCTCTGATCTGTACATTTGCCAATATATATAAATTGCTTTTAGCTAAATTATGTCACAAACCTGAACATTAGGAAAACAACTCAAGAGCATTCATCATAAGTTGAATAACATAAAGATCCACAGCACCTAAAAGGATCAAATCATCAGTATATATTAAATGTGTGATGTTTACCTCCCTAAACTTGTGATGGAACTTGAAACCACCATTGCATGATATGAGCTTGCTTGGTAACCTAGAAAAACCCTTTATAACAAGTGTGAAGAGGTATGGAGACAAGGGGTCTCTTTTCCATATGCCTCGACCAATTTTGAAACGTTTAAAAGGTTGGTCGTTAACTAACACACTCAAGGAATGAGACTGAATACAAATCATAATCCATTGAATAAATTTCGGAGGAAGTTGCAATACCTCAAGACATATCTGCATGAATTTCTAGCTAATAGCATTGAAGGCCTTAAAGAAATCTATCGTAATGCAGCAGCTGCTAATTTTTTAAGGATTGGTAATCCCGAAGTAGCTTTTGGATCAACAAAATATTATTGCCAATGTTACAGTCCAGTATGAAAGCCTCTTGTGCCGTTTTAATGATACCTGATAGTGCCAACATGAGATCTTTCCAGAGTGTATAAACTCAGTCGAGATTGAGAATCTGAGGATAAGGAAGACGCTGAATGGGGATGATGATCAACTAAGGCCCTATCTAGAACAACCTCATGTTGAAGTAGTGCTAACTGTAGTACCAAAAGATCATAATTTTGTCACGTGAGGAAAGTATGGAGTTGAGCCAGTGACCATAAACTAAGGCGCTTTTTAGGAGGCAACCCAAGAGAAGTAAATTTCTTTTCTTTACATTTTTACATTTTTAATGCATGTGTGTTCTTTGTTAATTTTTTTCTTTCTTGTTCTTAGTTTTCAATCAAAATGAGAGAAAGAATAAAACAAACAAAACAAACAATTTCTCATTTTCTATTGTTTATGGGATTATAAAGTCATGATTAGAGTGTGATTTGACTAGAAAATTTCATAGCAATTTTAGCATGTATTTTTACTCTTGTGATTGGTCGATATGTATTATCTTTAGAAGAGTAGTGATTGGTGATAGAAAAAGTTGGTAAGATTTTGATCCTTATTAGACTGGCACCTTTATTTCTGTCTTGTTGTCTTTTGATAATCTATGACCTTCATGACATGTACATCCTGATTTTACTTTGAATTTCTATTCGAGACCACATTTTTATCATATGCATTAGTATGGAAATGATTAGGTATTCTTTGTTTCATAAGCTACATTAGCCAAATAACCTACCCCATTAACATGATTTTTTCCTTGTTAAGCCCCCTTTGAGCCTTATTAGCCTTTCTTTTTGTATCAACCACATTATATGATTTATACTTAACAAAATGTCCTACCTAAGCCATAAAGCTAGTGGAACATTTGTGATTATTGAGTTTGTGGGTGTACAAAATTTTAAGTGTGGGGGTGTACATATGTATGGGTTGGTTATAATGTTGGGATATTATTTTATGCTTTATCATTGAAATTCCCATGTTGATGTAGTTTATTTCAATTTTTATAAGGAAAAGAAAGAAAAACAAAGAAAAAAGGGAAACGAAAAAGAAAAAGAGAAAAGAAAAGAAAATAATTTTTTTTAAAGGAAAAGAAAAGATTTTTTTTAAAAAAATAAATGTATCAAGGAGGAATCACATATGTGTTGAAAAGTTGTTTACGATTAATGCATCTTTCAAAAGTTGTAATGCATGTGTTATTAAATTATGTTGAATATGAGGTAGACGTTGGCTTGGAAGGTTAACTCTTTTGTGATTCCAATGTATTGTCATCAATTGTATGAGCGATTCCTTCAGATTGGTGTGTGCTTCATGTGGTTTGTGTGTGAGAGCTGAATTGAGTTGTAAAATATAAATGTTGCATTTGTCATAACTGACAATACCTAGTTTTTTTATGAGTGTTAACTTGTGCACTTGGTGGTATAATTGAGTATTACTTTTGTTTTACTAGCTTTGATGGCTTTCATGCTATTTTACGCAAACACATACCACCTTACCTTTGTCCACATTACAACCTTGAAAAGTCCTTTGATCCATGATTTGCATGTGAACATTAGTGGTGGAGAAATGAAATGATAAGCAAAGTTGTGGAATGACATGATCATGAATGGTACTGAGTGTACCTATGGATATATTTTAGTTAAACACATTTTTCGAGTCTACCATTAGATTGCTCAGTTTTTGAAGGTATTGAATTTTATTGATCATGACTAAAAGCTTGGAATGTTGAGTTCTTGCTATGAATTTTGAAAGTCATTCATCTTTCTTTATGATTATATATTCTTGGAACATATGGGAAATGAGTCAATGTTTTTAGGTCTTTGAGCTTAATTTTAATGTTCTGCCTGAGGACGGCCAAAAGCTAAAGGTGGGGGAAAACTGATAGTTGCTTAATTGATTATGAAATTATTCTATAACACTTAGTGATTATTGGCACAAAATTGCTTAAGGTACTCACTTTGACTCATATATGATTTTAGGTACAATTCGGAACCACAGAAGTTAAAGTGAGTCGAAAGCTCTATATTTTGACCATTTTTTGAAGATTAATTTTTGCTTGTCTTTATGGAGCAAGAAGAAGAAAAATAAAGACAAAAAAATTATACAAAGAAGATTTAAAGTTGGTCACCGCTATGCATGTCCTATGCAAGCATGTGAGTTCAAATTTAATGGAAAGCATTTGGATTAATTGGTAAAGCAACATGAAGGAGTAGTCCACGCTAGAAGAAAATGATGCAATATAAAAAGGTAGCTGCTGGGATAAATCACCAAAACGACAGCACATGTGTGACGTGAAGGAGAAGCAAAATATGACATCTACATATGAAGAAAACGCAAGGCTACAAGGTGGATCAAAGAGCAAAACGCAGATCAAACGTCTGCGTTTAAGGTGGATCAAAGAGTAATGCTCGCGTTTAACAAAAACGCCTACGTAAAACGTAGACAATGTTTGCTTTTAACACAGACAACGTCTGCGTTTATCCCAGACGTTATGTAGACATTGAGTGCGTTTTGCTTAAAATGCACAGAGGACATCATTGAGGGTGAAGTAAGGCATGAATAGTAACATGGCCAACATTGTTAATTTATCAAATCAGTCAACAGTAGCGAGAAAACATTAGTTTGCGTTAGAGAATAGAGGGAGGTGCGGAGAAGAGAACTGCTAGGGGTTTCAGTTGGGACAATTTTCATGGGGCTGACGCATTTTATTGGGAGAGACCCATAAAGGGCTAGACATCCCAACACCGGTTCAGAGGTGACATTGACACCAACGACCTAGGTTAAGTGTATTTTACTATTTTTGTTGTTTCTTTCTCTCATTAGAAATTGATTGTGTTATCCTATGTTAATTGATTTGGGTTTTGTGTATGGATAA
>JAOTAX010000198.1:16905341-16934720 GCA_025629825.1 Erythroxylum guanchezii | reverse complement strand
TTCTTTCTCTCATTAGAAATTGATTGTGTTATCCTATGTTAATTGATTTGGGTTTTGTGTATGGATAATCGGATTTTCGTTATTGTTTGTTTATTTTTGTATGAACTCATTGGGTATTGTGAAAGGATGATTTTAATGTGTTCATTGAATCGTTTAATTGCAAACTCAATGCTAGAATTTCAATATAACCTGTAATTGTTATGTTGAAATTCATATATAGCGATTAATAATTCGTAATCATTAGAGATAACATGACCTAAGTTAAATGACGCATCGTATGTGGTTGTTGCCTTGGTTAATCGATTTTTGTAATTTGTAATTCTACTGCCTAATCAAATTTAGAGATCGTATCCTAACTTATTCGGTGGTTAGGTTTAATTAATGATCGTATCTTGATTAAACACTAATTAAGAGAAATCTTGGGTTAATTATTAACCCATGATTAATAATTGCTAGGAGAGGTTTAAGAACAACAAATCCATGAAATATGTTTACTTAGGTGTAGGTGGAGATTGAACCAATGAACTGGGTCTTTACTGAATTCCCCACTTTTATCATTTTTTACATGTTTTCTTTAATTTGTTTTCATTAGATTAGTTTTATTTTATTTTCTTATTTCAAAATCAAAAACCCCTAAACCAAATGGTGGAGGTTCAACTTCTTAGTTTTAAATTTAAATTTCATTGTTAAGTATTAACACTAATTAGAATTATTTAAATAAAAATTTGTGTCTTCAAACGATAGTCTCCAAAATTATTATTTTAAAATGCCATTATCTAAAGTTTCATTATAAAAAACCTTGATTATCTTAAATCTTTACTATAAATTGTAGTGCTATACCTTTCGAACAACATTTGACATCTCTCTTCTCTTTTTTCTTCATACCTAACATTAATTCTCTTTTACTTTTCTATTGCATTGAGGTTATTAGTTCGATAAACACAGAGTGAGTAGTTGTGTAGCGAAAGTGCCTTATAGAGTTGTAACATACATGCATCTTATGTTTTGTAATTTTTTTAGCATGTTAAACTTGATATTTATACTAGTAATCACTTATTTAGTCTCATTCAATTATAGTTATTTTTTAATGTATCTTTGATTGTTATTATGAGTGTGTAATTCTCATTTTTTTATTACATTGCTGTTTATTTTTATTTGATATTGAAGTTGAAAACTATTTCCTTTAAAATAACTACATGATATTTATTACGTTATTTTTGCTTATTATTTGGATTATTCTTTATTTTGTCTTATATTTGCTTCATATTTTGATTTTATGCTTTACCTTTTATTATTGTTTTCTTTTTTACTTTTTCCTTTATTTTGATATGAATAGTTGGATATATATAACCACTAGTTTGTTTGCCAAAAGAGGCTTAAAAATCGTATTAACAAAGATGAAGAGTCATGTGCTTCCTCTAAATGTCAATCTTTTTGTTACTCCATCAATCACATTAACAAACGTTAGCAAATATATCCTTTTAAATTAATTATCTAACTTTTAAAAGTTTGGAAAGTTTTAAAACTTTTAAAAGTTGGACACTGAAGTGAAAAACTTTACGAATTTTGACTTTTTTGACTTTTTATCTATTTTTTTATCCTCTTTAAAAGAATAACATAATGAGAAATAAAAATAAAAGCTCATTCATAAGATAACAAATAGTGGGAGACTGCAAGATAACATTTTATGATATGGTGGCAAATGAAATATGTGTCCTCTTTAATAACATCGAGTGGGAGGTAAGACAAAATGCAACAAAGGAGATAACACAAATTCATAGTGGGAAACAAAAATAAAAAAATAAAAGGAAAAAATAAAAGATAAAATAGTGATAAAATTACCTAGAGGACATAATTACAATAGGATAAAATTTTAAAATCCTAACATTCAAAACATCCCAAAAGTTCTAGAAATCTCACTTCATTGAACTCTGAAATTGTTTATAACTTGAATAGCAAAAACTTGCCAAATGTTCTTTATAAGTTTAAAATTAAAATCTCCCTAACATAAAAACCACACAATTTTTTTAATTACAACATAAATATCATAATTCATGCTGCAATATACTGTACATTACAAAAAAAATTAATATCATCCATCCTTTTTATCAATTTTAATTTCTGACTCTAAAATATTATATTTTTGTAACCTCCAAACCAAGAAAACAAAATCATTCACTAATACGTTGGATTAATAATTACAATCACATCTAGAAAACAAATCACCAAGCATTGGCACTCAAGGTAAACAATTGAATGATGGATTTTTCATTTCGAATGCATGCAAACAACACTACCATGAATTTTGTCTAAAGTGATTTTAGTTGGAATTAGATAAAGTGATTTTAACGTGAGTTGGATCTATGATTATAGGTCTATTGATTGACTAGGGTTAAGGTCAAAATTCAATTTATCGCGAATGCATATTATAGCTATAACTAGCACAGACAAGTACGGGTTGATCCCATGAAGATGGTAAGTACTAGTAGTTACCATTTTTCTATTATCTAACCTATAATTAGATTTTTGGTTTTTAATTAAAAATAAAGCTAAAAAAAGATTGGAAACAAAAATGAACACAGGATAAAGGAAATTACTTAGAAAAATCAATATCAAATAATAGTGTCTAAGTGATGAATCCCCTAAGAATCATGAAATATTTAATCCTTTATTATGCAATTATATTATTGATTAGTCGATTATGAAAGTTCCTACCTTGTGTTAATATCTCTCCCGAGACTACTAACAACTAGTTTATTAGTTGATTAATAGAAATCTTTCCAGTTAAAACCCCTAGGATCGCATTATTGATTTATGAATTCTGTTATTAAGTTTGACCATAATCTAGAGGATTTATATCGACCTATCTCTAAGTTTGTATACAACTCCTTCTAATTATGATAAATCTATTCATATAAGAGGATTTCTCAATCTCAATCATATGAAATCAAATGCAGTAATGTTCTTGATATATTAGAATAAGAATAAATTGCATAATTAAATAACAATAAATCAATCAATACAATTGTATTGAATAATAGATTAAAACTTATTGTTATCACAAACTAGGTTCATCAAGACTAAACACTAAACATATTTAGTTATTAATCATAGAAAATGAAATCAAAGATAAAGATGCAGAAAAAACTGATAGGAAATAAAGAAATCATAATTCTAAATGTCCCTTTTCTTCTATTGGATCTTTTTTCAAATTTGGATTTGATGTAGCTATTTACTAGATTTGTTGATGTTAACTTCGTGTTTTCCTTGTCCCTTGATCAAAATAGTCACCTCTGAATGTTGTTTACTACCTAAAACTGCTTAAGAATTCTTTGCTCCTCTATGTTCCTCTGCTCATGTCCTTTTATAGTAAAAATTAGGGTTTCTGGGATATTACTTACAAGGGCATGTAGGAGACCATGTATAATCAAAAACACCTGAATTTGTGATTTCACATGGGCATAGAGACTTACACAGGCAATATACACGATCGTGTATATCAAAATACATGGGTGTGTAACTCCGTATGATCAGAAATCAAATTCTTCAATCTTCACATGTTTACAAAGACTTACGTTGTCACTGTACACGGTCATATAGGTACTTAGTGGGTTCAAATCTTTGTTTTATATCACATTTTCATTCGAATTTTTCTCCTTTTAGTTCATGAAGGCAATTATAACTTACAAATGCACTTAGAGTGAATTAAGTATCAAATATACAAAAAAATTATAAAATATCAAGTGAAACATGTTAAATATAGGTGTATAGTTATAATCAAATTAGAATCTATCATCTATGGATTAGCTTATATTTGGGTCAAGTGATGTGGGTTATACTATATGAGTTTTATATTGGTCCACGTGTGCTCATACTTACCATTTGTACATCACTATTAATTAATGTATAAAAGTATCAATTAAGGCCTTTTTTTTCAAATTATAGATTATAAGGAGATTCTGTTATAATTTTTAAGCTCAAGGAATTTTTTTAGAAAGGATAGTATCATATACTGGAGACCTCTTCCTCTTATGTCTTCGTTATTCACATCTCATAATAGTGATCCAATTAATCTCTTATATAGTAGCTTGTTCAAGTCTTTGCTTTTTAGATGAATATCACGTTTATCCTATATTATTTTAGAAGTGATTTAAGTATCTTTTTCATCAACTTAATATTGGGGTTGGTCTTATCAAAATCTTTTAAAACATTTATAATGTCAATGAAAAAATATACATATAAAAAATTGATTGATCATGCCTTGTGCATAATATTTTATAATGATGAACTAGCATACTTACTTTATCATCTTTTACTTAATTTTGACCCCATGTGTAACTTCTAGTGTATGCAAAATATCATGTACAATTTTATGCATTGAGATCTACTACATTCATTCATACCTTGCGCAAATATTATATCTTTATATAGTTTTAACATTTTTTTTAATCCTTTGAGTTTCATTTAACTTTTAACTTGAGAATCATTTTGGTTACATCATTTTTTATGGTAAGTTTTATGGAAATTAGTGGAACATCTTCAAATATGAGAAATAAATCAACTATTAGCGCTATTATAAAGATTATTATTCTATTTTCTAATATAAATAATCATTATTATCAAAATAAGTTTATAGTTTAAATCTTTTAGATTGTGAATAACCTGATGTGTACCAATATCTCTAATTTATCTTTGCTAGCTAAATAAGCTAAAATACCTGCTATGTGTTACTTAATTTAAAATTTAATTATGGCAATTCATTAAATATTAGGTGTATAATTATTCTTCTTTTCCTATGATTTAAAAAATTATGAAGTAGCCTAAATATCTTATCTCAAAAATAGGGAAACAATGAACAAGTATGAATAATTAAGTGTAATCATGTAAATGAGAGAATGGGAGAAAAGGAGAAAAATAAAACGTTTAATTTTGAAGTAGTAAGATTCCTCTTAGTTTGACGTCCGCTTTTCAAGTTGAGCTTAAGAATGAAATCCACCATCAAATGTCCTTCAATGGGTGAAGATCAAATTCTAATGATAATCTTCAAAATTTTGTATAATAACTGATAAGTGTAAATTGCACCATGTTTTAGGACTTAGTTTGATATGAGTTTAACTATTAATTCAATCATTTAGTATGTGTTTAGGTTAGAATTGTGTTAATTTGTTAATTATTTGTGTTTTAAGTGTTTTATGGGTTGGTACAAGTCTTTAAGCTTAAATATTATGTTTTTGAGGTATCTTAATGTGTTTGCTAATATTTCTGGGTCAACATTGAAGAACGAAGAAGTTTCAAACAAGCCACGAGCGTGACAGACGTACTAAAGTTGGCCCACGATCGTAGTCTACATGCCACGATCGTGACAGAAGCCTAGGAAATGTCCCACAATCGTGGCCTGCGTTGGGCAGACATGCAGACACTAAAAAACGTTAAGTTTCGAGGGAGTTTTTGGACCTTTCGAACTTCGAAAAAATCCTAGTGCTGCTCATAACACAAAAGGATATTTAAAGAACAAGAAAAAGAGGCAAGAGGAGTTTTTGCATCAGCCACCTTTAGAAAGCCTAGAGAGAAATCATCGAGAGATAGAGGAAGAGAAAAAGGAAGAGGGAAGAGGAGAAGAAGTTGACTCGATGTACTTCCCGGATCAGGAGTTTCTCAACATTGTTGCCTCCCATCACCCGTTCAAATTGTAATTCCTATTTAATTTCAGTTTTATTATTATATGGAATTGGAATAAATAGTTGATGATAGGATCTAGAATGTTAATGATGTTCTAAACTCACCTTTGGAATTTTACTCTTGAATTAATGAAATCTGATTGTTTATATGTTTATTGGATTTGTTGTGATTTAATTCTATAATTTCATAATTCGATTATAAACTGAGAGGGTGAATCAAATGAAAAATGATTAAATTGGGCTAACAAGAGTTAGGTGATTTAATAGAAATTAGAATTAATTCAAATAGGTAAATTGTGTAAAGAGAAATCTTGTATAGGTTTCTGATAGTTTATTAGAGAACTTCAGAACTAGTTAGGGTTTTAGATCGGTTGTAAATTGAGAGATTGCGACCTCCATAATCTGATTAATTTAGGGTTAATGGTTATGACTCGTGAGAGAGTAATCAACCCTAGGAGAGTCTAAAACTAATAATCCAGTAGTTCATAATCAGTTATGTTAGCATTAAGGATAGGTAAAAATTCCTTTATCTCAATTGGTAATTTCCTTAGGTTGATTCTTGGGTGTGTTGCAATTGCTTAGTTTTAGTATATTCGTTTTTTATTTTTAATTTGATTAATTGAATTGAATTCTCGTTTTTTGTTTTTTTGCAACTTGGATTTTTTTTATTGTTTTTGGCCTTAGATTTTAGGATTAAATTAACTCCCTCCTCGTGGGATCGACACCATTCGTATTATGCTAACAAACCATGTGCTTGTGGATTATCGGAGGTAAATAATTAAAACTTACACACAACCAACACCCGATCAAGAACCCATTAAAAATCACACTCACTCTTAAAAGCTATTACACAAGCTTAACAACCACTCTTATAAGTTGTATCCCAATATCCTACCATATTGATTAATCTTATTATAATTCTTAGCTCTTAAGAAATATGGCTTAAATATTTCTTTTTTATCACCAATTTCCTATTATTATTTATAATCTACACATCATATTCATATTTATAGAGAATCAATTAGTTGTTAGTGTCAAATGCTCCTTCCAATGTAGGGAAAACTAGCATTCAATTGACTTGAGTAAAGGGTTGGTCAGTCAGTTACCTTAATAAGTTGATCACCCTGGGTAATTTACCTTATCGATTGATTTAGTCAACTGAAAAAACTAAAAGCATTTCCATCTTTCATTTATTTTACCTAATTAACCTTTGCTTAGTTGACCTCTTCAAGACCTCTTAAAACTTCATCTTTGTTTTCCAAAACTTGATTTTTGATATTACAAGACTTCCATACAAATCAAATTTATGCCTTTGTTAACATAAAGTCTTGATTGAAGCTTTCTAGAGATTTCCATGTTACTTACACAAAGTCATTAACTTTTTCTTTTGACACTCAACATTAGTTCAATATTATATTAGTAACAAATATTTATTTTATTATCAAAATTCAAGTTAAAATCACCTTAGTTCAACAAAGAGTATCAACATTTATTTTTTACTTAATTCAACGAGACTGCAATTCAAAATAAAATGGGATCCATCATAGCCCCGTTTTGCTTATTTATTAAGTTTCATCAATCTAACTATGGGCTTCTTTTTCTTTATCTTTTTGACATGCCCCTTGACCAAAGATATTATTGATGAAATTTAATATCTTTAAATACTTTACATTGGTGTTATTACTTTTTTTGTCAATAACTAACGTTAGATTTTTACACACGTATAATAGAAATGCATACCGCTTTATTACATTATCTTCTGTAGAAATTTTTATCCAAGAGAAAAAGTTTTATACTTACTTTTAGCTTAATAATAGAAATGCATACTTATAATCCATTGACATGAGCAAAACATCGATCTATGAAACACAACTGGATAAATCCTAAAGTCATTTTAAACACTTAAGTATATGGTAATAACAGATTGATTTGAATATTAATATTAGTGACTAGAATATTTTATTTATTAAAGAATTTTTTTTGATAAATCAGTAAATTTTATAAAGAATTAAAGGATATGTACAATATAAGAGATTAACTGTATGTAATCTCTAAATACACAAAAGACATGAGGAAATTCACTCATAAGACTGCCTTACTAGTATGCTGCTCTCCACTTGCCTACCATATTCCTTTGAAACAGTAGCCTACCAGCAGGTGTTTACAATCAGACATAATCACACAAGAAATTGCAACTTATCAACATATCAATAATCAGCCCAGAAACCGCAACATGTCAACACGCAAATTTAACGAATGAAAGGCAACAACCAGTTGATGGTCAGCCTACAGTAGGAAATTCCATAGGATAAGTTTCTCAAAATCAGAGTTGCCCATCAAAGTGCCATGTTTCCTGAGAAGTCTTAAGATAGACTACTGTTCACTTAGGCTATGTGCTCATCCTTGAAGAATAAGTCCTAAGAAAAGGGTTATACCACATCTGGAAAACACAACAAACTGCATCACAATGTTAGTGCATTATTGATTTAATTACCTGTCAATGTATATGGGTTAAGAAGCTCCATAACTTGGAAGATCACCCTGGCTTGTAAATTCTCCACCTCCATGGCTACATCCTTAAAGATTCTTGAGTTCCTTTCGGGCCAAATATGGTAAACAGTCGTAGACAAAAGAATAGGAAATAGGTTATTGTGTGGAGAGGTAGGGTGAAACCAATTAAGGATAGATTGAAGGCTTGATGGTTGGGAAGGAAGATTTGGAAGTAGTTGAGTCAATGGGTCCATATTGAAGTAGAAAAGGTGCATTTAAAAAACAGGTGCTCAGTGGATTCAAGGTCCGAGAAATATAGGGAGCAATAGTTAGGAGTATAGAGAAATAGAAGTTTATTCCTTGTTTGAAGTTTGTTAAGGGCTGCTAACCAAAGAAATGAAATAACATCTTGGGCTGCAATTTTTGGACCAAACTAGATTGTGCCAAGATACTTGCTGGGTTGGGGGTCGCAAAAGTTTATAAGCTGATCCAATGGTGTATTTTTTTGAAGGGCTAAGTAACCATTCCAAATAATCCAGAGAACTACTTGGTTGGTATTGAAGGGGTTCAAAATTTCCCATGATCGCTATAGGAAACTCCTGCCACTGCTACTCATTATTCCTGATAATGTCGGAAATTGTAGCTGTCATAGGCATACCCGACCCATTATCTCCCTTGGTGATAAGAAGTTATTTAGGATTCCCCTAGAATGCCAAGGGTCCTGCCATAAGAATTGGGTGCCCAATGTGTCCTTCACATTTAAGAGTTTCCTCCAACTCTGAGAACTACTATTGGTAGGTTGTGCATTCCAAAAATTTGTCCTTCTCAAAATAATTGTATGCATCCATTTAACCCACAGAGCCTCTCAATCATAAAACAAAAACCAGATCCTCTTTCTTAACAAGACAAGGTTCCAGGTTGGCAAATATTTGATCCCTAACCCCCCTTCCCCTTTCGACCTAGTAAGGTCACTTCATTTAACTTTATCCAAAGGGTAAAGATTCAACTTCTTTGTTTTAAATTTAAATTTCATTGTAAAAAGCATTGGTTATCTTAAACTTTTTTCTATATTTTGAACAACTTTTGACATCTCGTTTACTTTTCTATTGCATTTGCATTGAGGTTATTAGTTCGGTACATAAACACATGGTAAGTAGTTGTGTTGCGCAAGTGCCTTGTAACTTACATGCATCTTACGCACGTTAAACTTGATATTTATACTAGCAATCACTCATTGTGTATTGTTCTCTATTTTTATTTTGATTTAGTGTTTTTAATTTCTAATAAAACTTTTATTTTCTTTGAAGGTATCACTGTACTTTGCTTATCTGTGCTTGCTCATTAATGAAATTACCATACTACAGTGAACATGTGAGTTCCGGTTTACCCGTAACAAGGTTCATAACTTTAATATGACCAATGTTTGCTGTGAAAAGGTTCATGTATCTTAAATATCAGGTTAGCTTACATCTCTAAACCAATATAAGGCTGCCACGTTGTGAACTCATGTCCCTGGTTTCAAAAATCCCTGCAGTCAAAGAAACCACTTCTTTGAACGGAAATCAAGCGCAACGACAGCGTCGACAAGCCACGTGTACGGGCGTGGTAGTCAATAATGATTCATTTCAGTGTTGCGCAACACTAGAGGACAAGACTCCGATTCTCCCATGCCTAAGAGTAGCACTCCCCTCCACTCTCCAAGCACAAGTCATTTCCGTTTTCTAAAAGCATAACACAGAAAAAGAAGGAAGCACTCACTCTTTTGTCCTCGGCAATCTCTCAGCCGATATCTCCGGCGAAGTTACCCTTCCTCATGGATACATCTGTTCTCCGTTGCTATACCTTCTTTACTTTACACTCTATCATAACATTCCTGTGGAGCTCTTCTCTTTATTAGAAACGTAGACTTTTGCTTTCTCTGGATCATCAATCGCATGTTGTTAGTAATCGAAGCTTGATTTGATATTTGATGATTTGAAATGTTAGGTATTGCTGTATTTGTGCAGATTAGTGAAGAAACAGCTTCTAGTCCGGGTTTTGCATGGTTCGAGATTCGACTCTAACAATGGGTTATGGCAGTGTAACGTCGTAGTAAGCGATCTTGTTGTCTTCATGGCCTGAGCTAGGTTCACTTTGAAACGAGTTCACTGACTCTTTGGAATAAAAAAATGGTAGGCGTTGCAACTCGTATTACAACTTTTAGGATGCAAATGTTGTATTAAAATTTTCGCGTTTAAAGTGCAATTTTCTGTTATGTGGATTATTATGCATTTGATAATTTAATTTATACCGATGACGAGTGTTTGTCTGTTTATGCACTGCTGGTTAATACTTTTAGTTTGTTTTAATTTAATTTGTTTTTGGTGTACATGGAGAAATGTTGATCGTAAATTTCAGTTGCATACGAATTTATTGGGGCCTATATAAAAGTATCTCTACTTATCATACTTATTTACTCTATTTAGCTGCAATAGATCTTTACCGTGAATATGCAGCGGTAGATAATTTCTAGATGGATATCTTTTTGCTAATTTTTCCTTCTTCTTGATTGTGAAATTGCTCCATGGTGGTTTATTGATGATCTTGTGAGAGCTATCTTAATGCTTTAAGTCAAGGTGGAAAGAGAGTGGTGGCTGGAATTTGCACAGCCTGAATATTGATTACAGAGCTGATAACCAGCTTACTGGTCTACTTTGTTTTGTTAGTAATCAAATAGCTAAGGTTCAAATAGTTGTTTACCATGATAGACTGAGGATTCTTAATTTTCAAATGGCTTTAAACTTTTGAGGAGTGGCTGAAAGGAGAGAAGATAATTTGGTTAAACTAAGGAAATCATTTCAATGTCCTCGTGCCTGTATATTTAACACACATTTGATCTTGTGAACATTGTTTTAGAAAGATGTTGATGGTCCCTATGGCAGTGTTGAACGTTCTAAAACTAAGGTAATTTCCCAAATACGTACACTCCTAAAGTGCCACTAGAGATTTGAATTCATTACACAATCTGCTTCACTTGTTGAACATGAAATCATTATAGTTTCTAGTTCAACAACTTATAATTGATTCACAAAGAACCTCTCCAACTCATTTGAACCAAAATCTCTTTAGAAGTGTATGCAAATATGGTATGCAACTTAAAATTCATTCAATCAAGGTAATTCTAGGGCTCAATCTGCATCTTATTTCTTTTTCAAGGTGTTAACAACTCACTAAAGCTCTTGATTGTTTCTTCAACTACTGAAATTCAGACTAGCCATTGGCCTAATAACTCTAGCATTTAATTGGCAAAACTAATAAGTCTAAGATGAGTTGCAAGTGCATGAGTTTTCTTCACTTAGGTCCCAACCAGCATAACACGGGTTCCAGCAAGCTGGGCATGAATTGAAATGGCAATTCTCTCGAATGTGTGTCACACTGTTAGTTATTTGTTGCTTCAGGAGTTCCCATTTGTATTGAGCCTCTTGTTGAGTGACCAGTTCCCCACTTGTACTACCATTTGGCTTGAGCTATTTTTTTGCTTGCCCAAAAAAGAAAAAATTAGTTGTTATGGCTAAATTTGCACCTGATCCGGTTAATCAGATATCATGTGGGTAACATGATACCTAAAAACATAAAAGTTCCAGTTGCAAGATGTGCAATTAACTACCCCCTGTGGGTTGCCTGCATGTAACTGGAAATTATTTTTCAATTTAGTACATTTAAAAGACTACCCAAAACGAACCAGAACCTTTTTAAGTTAATGTTTTAAGGACATCATTACTATTGTATATATTTAATTCAAGAATTATATATACAAATTCAGCCCTTTAATTGCAAATGACACAAAAGTGAGTTATAAGAAATTTAACAAATGGGGATCTTCTCACTTCTTAACTGGATTTGCATTCTTCTCAATTTGATCTTATCCTTGTATGAATTGCTTCCATGTTTTGATCCCATGATTTAATTTTACAATCACAAAAGGATGAAATGATTGGTATTTAATATTTTATTGTCATCAAGGTGAAACAAAGACCTATGTGTGAGAATGCATCCCTCAAGTTAACTCTGCTTCTATTTTCTGGATTTTCTTGGAATGAAAACTTTGATGCCATCTTCGTATATTTTTGTGCTTATATAACTTCTTTCTAAGCGTAAGATAGTTTCAGCCACATTATGTTACTGATGACAACTGACATCATCACCTAGACATGGCTTTTTAAATCTGGACTATTGTGCTGGAACATATGTGTCATTTTAAGCATATAATTTAACCGACTACAACAGATTCTTGTTAGGTACTAATATTGATTAACTCGCTTCCTTAGTTGTCCTGAAATCTGAAAGCACGCCTGCAGAAAATCTTTCCCAACTCCATGAATATGACTAACTGTTGTGATACATATATTTAGTTACTTGGCTTTCATCTAATTTGCAGCATTTTACTCTCAGAGTTGAGAGAATTGTGAAAAAGGTGACGAGTTTTCATGTCCTAAGCAATCCTGTTTGTCTCAATGCATTGGATCTTGTGAATATCAATTCTCGAATTCTGCTATTGGTTACTCTGCTTGATGTGAGGTTATAATGTAATAAGGTACTTAGTCTTTGTAGTCTTTGCACTTGCTTTGTCAATCTTTGTAGCAGAAAAGCTTTTGGATGTCAAGAGATGTTGGGTGCCTAGCTGATGGAGAGATGGGTTGTGATAGCTCCTCAAGGATTGAACCAAAACGAGGTCAGTGGTTTATGGATACCACTGGCGCTGAACCAGAATTGTTTAGTAACAAAAGGCAAGCAGTTGAAGTTGTTGACAGGCCGGCTTTGGGAAATTCTCTCATGAATGTTTTTCCATCGCACAGTAACTCCAGTTTTCAGTCAGTCCCAGGGAAATTCAGTGACCGTGTGTTTGGATCTGAGATGATGGAGAGTATAAATGTGGTTGATAGGAGCTTTCCTTCTGTAGGTTTTGGAAATATGAATGCCGGAGGGAAAGAGTTTGATGATCAGTATTGTGGCAACTCTTCAATGGGCTTGTCTGTGTCTCAGAGAATTCAAGCTCCATCTGGATGCCTCAATGTTGGTGGAATCAGAAAGGTTAAGGTCAATCAAGTTAGGGACTCTAGCAGGGACTTTGTACGGTCCTATCATACAGGAGAAAGCAACGCATTTTCAGCTGGCACAAACTATGATAAGAATGAAAACGAAGCTATGTATTTGCACGCAACTTATGGCAATGAAGACAGGAATGATATGTCAATTATCCCAACCTTTGGTAAGGCAGATGCCAATTTTATTTCCATGGGCCTCTCCAACAAGGCTGATGCGAATTTCACATCAATGCCTCATAATTTTAACAAAGGTCACGGTGTTTTATCAATGGGTCAACCATTTGAGAAGGTGGAAGGTAATTTTGTTACGATGACTCCATCTTACGGAAAGGGAGAGAATAATGTCATATCAATTACTCCTCCCTATTATAAGGGTGATGGAAATTTCATTTCAATGGGCCCAATCTATGAGAAGGGCGATGGAAATTTCATCTCAATGAGTCTTTCATATAGCAAGGGAGAAGATAATTTTATATCGAGTGGTCCATCCTGTGATAAGGTGGATTCCAACATTACATCCATTAGCTCTGCCCAGGATAAAGTGACTTCCAGCATACTCTCCATGGGTCATAACTTTAACAAGGTTGATGGCAATACTATATCTTTTGCAGGCTTTCACGATGAACCTGAGACAAATTCTGGTTGTATTATTAGTGGCTTCGGTGTTTCACTGATTAATCAAGACTCTGCTCCAGATTCGGAATTACAGAGCCAAAAAGGTTTAGTTAAATCAAATGCAGATCTAGTTGCAAATAGTGCTTCAAAGACCAAGAATAAAGAGAAGGTCACTAGGAAGGTTCCGGCAAACAACTTCCCTTCAAATGTCAAAAGCTTGTTGTCAACTGGCATGCTTGATGGGGTTCCTGTCAAGTATGTTTCATGGTCAAGGGAGGTAGGAGTTTGTTTCTTACTTGTGAGTTGACCATTCATATATAGAAATAATATTTAGTTTTGGATACGGAACAGTATTCCCTCTTTTGAAACATATTACCCTTCTGCTTGGCAGAAAAGTCTAAAAGCAAAAATAAAGGGTACTGGGTATCTATGTAGTTGCAAGGACTGCAACAGCTCCAAGGCAAGCTTTCATTTTATTTATGTGACTGGTTTAAATTAGATAATTTTGGTTGAGAAACTTACCAAATTAGAAATGTTATGCAGGTACTGAATGCTTATGAGTTTGAATGTCATGCTAACTGCAAGACAAAACACCCAAATAACCACATATACTTCGAGAATGGAAAGACCATTTATGCTGTTGTTCAAGAGCTTAAGAACACTCCTCAGGAGATTCTGTTTGATGCAATCCAAAATGTCACTGGGTCACAAGTAAATCAGAAGAATTTCCGAATCTGGAAAGGTCAGTTCTGTCGTGATACAATTTGCATGATCATATTAACTCATTTATGATTTTGTCGTTGTCTTTGTAACAAGTACATGTCCTGCGTACCTTTTACAGCATCATATCAAGCTGCCACCCGTGAACTTCAGCGAATTTATGGGAAGGATGAAGTCGTCTTGCCATCTTTGGATTAAAACCATTTTTCTGGGAATTGGGTGGTCTATTAATCTGTGCATAGCAGCAGCATGTTCCTTTATCTTAGCTTTAATTTTCATTCATTTCAAGGATATAAATACTATTTATTTAGCCTTTGATCTTTTTATAACTAATATCTTAAAGCGTTCATCATTTGTCTGGCAAGGAGATTTTAGTTTTTGCGACTCCTTGTGCACGGTAATGGTTGTGCCTTCTCCATGTTAAGTGTTTGAAAAATGATTCAAAATATCTTAGATTTATTGAGGATAAATAAGTCTTTTCTTTATGTTTGAATGAGTCTAAATTTAGTTGCTTTTTGTTCCTAGTCTATAGGTCATTATCTAGTCCATAAGAAGATATTTTGTTGAGTTTGTTGAGTCTAAAGTGTCTATAAATACTTAAATAGCACTACTTCTATTGAATAAATATATCCCTCACAATGTTTTGTTTCGTCTTCTGATGTTCATCAATTTCCCTTTTATAGTTGTTTTTTTTCTTCTGTTCAAAACCAACATTGTGGTATCAGAGCCTACTTTGATCCATTAGGCAATTGAATGCTTTAGTTCATTGGGTATGGCATAAATCTTTTTTTGGGTCTTTAAAAGAGACACATAAATATAGCTTATATTTTAGGAGTTGGAAAACACGTGAGTGAGAGACACAAATATAGCTGTGGGAGTTGGGAAACACGTCATTAATATATGAGATGGCAGCACTTGGGTCTTCAACTTCATCTCCGTTCATACCTATTTTTAATAGAGACAAGTATGAGTTTTGGAGTATTAAAATGAAGACTTTGTTCAGGTCTCAAGAGTTATGGGATGTGGTTGAATATAGAATAGTTGATTTGGTAGATTTTGATCAAGAGGAGGAGGAGAGATTGCGTGAAAACAAGAAAAAAGATGCCAGAGTCTTGTTTTTTATTCAACAATTAGAAGATACAAGCCCCAATTCATGGCACTGAGGTAACGGCAAGCAGCTTATAGTCATGGAGTTTGTTTCTTCTAGCAGCGCCGTTTTATTCGTGTTCCAGAATCTCGAGGAAGAGTGATCAATTAATTCCAACCCTGCCATGCCCGTTCAAATATCAAAATCAAATTTGACCTAGCCCGAGAAATGTCAACCTAATAATTAATAATTATTTACCATTCATTTTTCCTGTAAGGAATTAAAAAACCTACAAGCAAGTTCAAAAAAAAAAAACTGTTCCTACTATTAGTAAAACCCCTTATGAAAAACAATCATTGTGGATCAAATGAATTTACATTTATATATTAAAAGGTAAGTCTTGAGACTCAAAAAATTAAAGACAGTTATTCTTGATTTTAAAACCAAATTCTTAGATAGACAGAAGAAATTCAGTAGCATATAAATTGTCAAATTGGGGTAGGAGAGAATTTTTCTACGGTATGATAATTGGAGAAGTCAAGGGGCATTAATTCATAATCGCAAGATCATTGTTGGAAAGGTTCCTTAAGAAAGTTAGGCTTCATGAAATAATTAGAAATGACAATTGGATGCTCTCTTCAGAAGAACTTAGACTTTTGCCTATTCCTCAATATAAAAGCCGCGTGGAGAATGATATATACTATGGTATGAGATACTTGTATCAGAAATTACTATTAAGGAAGTTAAAAAGTAGAGGGACGGAGTAGTTACAAGAGTAGGATGGTGTTCTTTGATTTGGAGCAAGGTTCTTAGATCAAATGCAACTTTTCTCATTTGTTTAGTTATGTTGAATAGACTCAGCACTATGGATAGATTGAATTTTCTATCCTCTTCTAAGGCTTGTATTCTTTGCAACCTAGTGGATGAGAAAAGGGATCATCTCTTTTTCGAGTGTGGTTTCTCTAAGGAGGTTTAATACCTGTTTGGTTGAACTTTTTGAAAGTGAATAAGTACATTTTTCCACCACAAAAGTTTTTTTTAAAGAAAAATAAGTGTTTGGCTGTAAAATAAAAAAAGTACTTTTTTAGTAGATATACCTTTTTTGCAGCTAAAATACAGCTTTTTAAGAAGCTCAAATTTGGAACTTCTCAAAAAAGCACTTTTTCAGGTAGATTTTTCAGATCAATTAATGAGCCTATTTTTTATTCCCTTTTGTCCTTATGTTTTATACATAATTCTCACAATACCCACAAACACATCTTTATGTTTTTTTTTGAGATTTATATAATATTATTTGACTTTTTTATATGTTTTAATATTTATTTTTGATATTAGTTTTACTTATGTAATAATCTATATAAAATATTTGGTTAGATATATTTTTATTTATGTTTCATATGGTTTAAAATTATATAATAATTAATATATTGTGCTTTGCATATTGATTAATATATTTTAAATAATATTTATAAGCATAAATAATTTTTATTATAAAATAAAATATAGTTAAAATTAAAAGTGTTTTTTATTTTTATGCTGTCGAACAGTCTATTGTATAAAGCTCTTTCAAAAAATCTCTTTTTTAACTGATAGCCAAACAGTTAACTTAGAAAAGCTCTTCTCAGAAAAACTCTACTGATAAAAACTCTACTAACAAAAACTCTACTGATATAAGCCCCATCTAAACAAGAACTTAGGCTAGAATTTCTAGTCTATGTGGTCCTACTACTAATTATTGCAACCTCACTGATATCTTACTAGAGATATCTTAACTGCATATCTCTAAATATGATAGGGATATTCTTATATTCGCTGTTGCTACTTGTCTTCAAGCAGTTTAGAATGACAAAAACAATCAGAAGTTTAATGAGAGATCTAACACTCTACTCTCTCTTATAGAACTCTCTATCACTAACATTAGGGAACAACTGATTACAAATCAGTTGGAGCTACATTGTAGCAGAGGACTGGCTCTCTCATGGAGAATATAGTCCTCTATGTTCACTCATAAATCACGGTATTCTACAAGGGGTTCATGCAATTTGGGTTGCAGAAAAGAAAATAGTTTCTCATGCATAACTATTTTTGAGTTTCAAGTAGATTCTCGAATTCATCTACTCATAAAAGAAGGAGACTATTGAAGATTAGAAGGAACCTGGCTCACATATAGGTATCAAAATGTATTATATGACGGACCTCCTTCAGATCTACCACCTCACTAGTTGAGTCTTGTATGAAGGTTCATTGTTGTCCACTCTAGACCCCTGATATTAATACGTAGTTCGTTAATTTTTGGAAATTCACATAATCTTAAAAGCTAAAGTCACTATCGAGTTGATTATCCATACCTGAGATGCAATCTCCTTTTGTGTGCAGGACGAGCAGCATAAGCCACTAGATTGCCTTCGTAGTGTCACGCCTCCAGAGTGTCATCCTCCTCTTTTCCAATTGAGTAATTGTCTGAAGCTTAGAGAAAGGACATAGTCGTTGTACCCTAATTATTGAAACGACATCGTATAAACTCCCATGTAGTGTCTCTGAACGTCGCCATTTGTTTTACTGTGTGTTTAGTGTTCCTAGTTGTTTTGTCTCGCATGAGAGAGGCCCTCTCCATAGATGTACATTATTTTATTGCCCCTTAATGAATTTTTTAAATTGTAAAAGAAAACAAGAATAAAAAGTTTGAGAGGGAGGGGAGGCAACTTGGATTCAACAAATTACATAGAATCCAAAATTGTCTTTTAACTTCAAGATTTAGGTTGGATCTGCATAGATAAAAAAAGAGCTTTCTTACCAAACGAAAAGGGCCACAAAACAAAGCTAAAAGATCAAATTGAACCTAAGGTTTTAACCAAAATTTAATTTAAAATTGAACACTTTAATATGGATAGAAAGGATTTTAAAGTTTCAAAAATATTCAAAAAAATTCTTGACTTAACATCTCTGTCAACTCTTCATTAAAAAAAAAAACATGTGACATTACTTATTAATTTTTTACGAATCCTATGATGTGTATATCCTACAATCAATAGATATATTATTATTATTATTATTATATATACATGCATATATTCACCTGTACAGTAAGCAGAGCGTATTAGTATCAGAACCCTTGACACTGTGAAGAGAGTGCTACAGCCAATGAATGATAATGACCTCTCGCTTGCTAAGGTTTAAGCCTCTCAGGGTCTAGGTTCCCAACTTTGTCAATCACTTGAAAGAATTCGAAGGGAAGGCCCAACTTTTGAGCAAAATTAGACAAATCGCTTGTCTTCGGCCCCTAGAATGTCTAAGGAGATGCCCAGCCCCGCAAGAGGTACGAGTGGAGATCCACCTGACTTAGAAGCTAAAATGTGAAAAAAGCCAGGCCACTACAGGCGTTGCATAATGTCCAGATCTACGATGTGCACCTCATCTTCCTTTTCGAAAGCTTTTTGTAAGGCCTGATTTGCAGTAAAATAAGAGAACTTGATAAAGGGACTAATTCTATCGAACACACGGAAAGCTGAGACCATCTTTTAAGCATCTATTGACGAACTGATGATACCGAAGCATATATTCTCAGGCATGAGTTCACCAATCTCACTAAACTTTCCTACGGGAAGTATGTTGCTGTTGGGAAACCGGTTCGGGATCCGATCCCGACCGCAGCAGAATAATCACGAAACTTTTTCGTGACTTTTGATTTCTTTAAAATTAAGATCTATTTAATTTTATAAAATGATTAATACAAAGTATAATAAAGCGTAATTTAATTCGTACCTTATTCTGAAGCTTGATCTTTATCTTGTTGTATCCCTCGAACTGTTTCCGAAATCGATCCGTCTCAACCACCATGGTCGCACAAGTGTCAGGCCTCTAACGGTATCCACAAAGTAGGTTGAGAGAACTCTGTAACTTTTATAAAGAGAGTAAGCATGAAGTGCTAGCTCTATAGAGCTTAAGCCTATTTATAATAAGCTTTGAACGTTTTAGTAATTTAATTAAAATTAAATTCTAATTTCAATTAAATTTTAATTAGAATTACAAATAATTCTAATTAAATACCAATTATGCCTATATAAGATTCAATATCTCATATTGATCTTTATTTATTAAATATCTCATATTTAATCATAAAGTTTCTCAAACTTTACAATCAAGTCAAACTTGATTAAATTAATTTTAGTCTCTTCAACCCATTCTATATGTGAGACCCATTAGATTTCTAAATATGTTGGCAATGATTATAAAATATAATTTCAATTCATAACTAAAATTAGATAAATTAAAGCTCCTTTTAATTTATCTTTAATTCTTCAATTAAACATTTTATAATCATAGATCAAGATTGACGTCTAACAACGCATCATGACCACGCAAATATTTAGGAATGTCAAAGTAGTTTTGACTAACTTTTCTGTGCATGATTTTTCCGTATAATTCAATCATTTCATCAACCAATGTTCCAATTAGACACAGAGTATAGAATTAATGTCTACTCTATTTTGAGTCCAATTTTATTAGTTCTCTGCCATTAGTTATTGATTCAATTAATGATATTTGTAAACTGTTTACAAAATATCATTCCACCTTGGACAAAGATTTCTTGAATCAATATTAATCGAGAACAATGAAACATTCTCCCTAATTACTTTAGGGTGATGAATCCTGTATTGATCATTCAACTATCTCCATATATTTCTTGCTACATCCAATGACTATCGTTTAAACGACATTTGATAAAATAGATTACGAGTATTATCAAAACACAACAATCCCCATATAAGATAACTTTGATGATCTCAAGTTAAAGGATTACTTATACAATCATCACAATGAGAATTCCATAAACATACATGTTCCAAATGGATTTCTCATATCGGGTTTGTTCAGTGAACTTGTTCTCTAGCAAACACCCACACGTTTGTTTAAGTATCTCTATACTTTAGTCTATGAGATCGACTACTTCCTTCGTAAAGAAAAATAAAACGTGTGCTAGTCTTTTTCCATTCTATTAATGTCCAATCTTAATAGAACAATGACTGGGAATATTTAGGAATAATACATAAATGCAATGTGAATTTCATAATTATAATCTTATTATAACTTCATTTGCAATGTATAATTATCCTATAGACTTTATGATATGCATCTCAACATATACAAGACAAAGAATATTTTCAAATAATTTGTCACTAAATTACAATCAAAACGATTGACTACAGAGTATAAACCAATAGTTCTACACATTCCAAACGGCGTGGAGAGCTCTGATATCTTAAGCAACAACTTGTTTGCTTCTTTATAATTAATTAATTATCGATGTAGGCTGCCTCGGTGCATTGAAGAAGTAAAGCGAGGACGTGTAAGCCTTCATCGTCTCTCTTCTATTGTTGTAGTTCTTCTTTTTTTTCCCCTAGTACTAGTACTGGCACTAGCTCTAGCTCCACCTAACGTTGGCATTACTACTTGTTCTGTTTCAGAAGACGAAGATTTCTTAATTATTGGATGTTAGAAGAAGCGGTGTAATAGAAGTAAAAGATGGGCTTTGTGCTTGTTATTGTTAGTTATAATGATCTTGAACATGAATATAGGCTTATTGTTGCTGGTGTTGATTGTTACCTACTTGTCAAATTGGTGGTGGCATTGATGAGCAGTTATAATGACGAACGATGGGAGAATTAATTAGCAACAACAGTAGCCAATGAGAAGTATATAGGATGACGATGTAGGGGCATTGTTGTTGTCAAGATGAGGAAGAAATAGTAGTAGTGGGAATAGTGGAAATAGTTTAGGGTAGATTATAAAGCCTTTGAGACACAAGCACCACTACTTCTTTCCTTCTATCAAATGCCGATAAACTATTACAAGAGTGGATCTACGAGAGCTTGAAGCCTATACTCGAAGAGGGAGGCGAGGCTAGGATTGCAAGGGTATATAATCTCCCTCACGTTCTAAATGAGTGGAGGGGTGGACCTATGGATAACACAGTTGTTACTACTGCTACTTCATATAGTAGCACTGAAAGAATGAAAAGTAATAACGTTGTTGTTATTATTGACAGAGACATTAAGTTGGAGTCCTTTTTGAAGATTTATTAAACATTAGGCTCTTTCTATACGTCTTAAAACATGAGGTTTAAATTGAATTTTAGTTAAAACTTTATAGTCTAAGTTGCCCATAAAACGATGGCTATTCTCTTGTTAGAAGTTGGACATTGCGCTTGTGTAATATATTCTCTTAAAACGGTGGTTTCAAAAAAGTTAGGAAGGGCCTTTCCAAGACTATTCTTTGTCAAGACACTAAAAGCCAAAAGCAGCGCTTCATAATTGAGATAAATAAATACACAGGAATCGTTCCAACTTATACAAATCTTTCAAACATGAATTATCTGCTTACTATATATTGTCAACATTCATATAGCCATTTTCATGATTGGAAATCAGTTCAATCATTTCTAAACATAATGCATAACTGTTTCCCCTGATTAACCTTTTCTCCAACAAGTTACCAAAATATGCTGATCATGTCCACCCACCTGTTTTCCTATCTTGTAATTGGAATTGGAATTTCTAACCAACTTCACTAATATCTTATTTTGAATATATTCTTATTTTTATTTTGTAATAGTATATATCATAACTTATATATTTATGTGTTCAATTCCTATTAGTTACATAATTTAATAATGCTCAAATTTTATTATCATATTTGGAATATTTTTTTAGATGGGATACAAAATTTGAACATACTTTTTATTTATGATGCTTCCTACTTTAAAAATAATTTCCTTATCATTTTTTTATTTAAAATTCTATGAAAAGTGTACTTGATCGTTCTTAAGATATGTACAAAATAATACCTAATGCCAATCAATGTTCAACATTGAAACGTAAAAGATTTAGCTGCTTTTTGTCTTTCCAAGTCATTCAAACTTCACTAGACAAAGGTACCAACCAATTAACCATCTTCATTTACTGAGATGACTATTCTAATTAGTATCAAAATAAGCATATATCTTAAATGACTTGTAGATTGTGTTTTATCCTTCTCTCTCTAATTTCCCCTCCCATTCCTTTCACGCGATCCCCGTATTACATATATTGGTTAATGGAAGCTCTCTTTACGGTAAAGAGAGCTTGACCTGGAGTCTGGCAGGAATTAACCAAAATTTGGCAAAGAGAGCATTTATGGATCATATTTTGTCAAATCAATACCTCCATCCCCCACTCCATTGGTGAGTAGGCTTGAGATTAGGTAAAGTTTAGAGGCCAAGTTTCAACTAAAATTTTATTTTCGGGTTTAGACTTGACCTAAAGCCCGACCAGGCTTACAGTTTTTAGTCTAAGCCTAAATTCAATTGGACTTGGGTGGCCTAAAATTCAATCTGAGTCACACTAGTCTTGATTAAATTTTTAATTTAAAATTTTAAAAGATATCATTTTACTCAAAATAACATCATTTTACTTAATATTTTTGAAAATTAGGCTAGATTAGGCTTAAGTAGCCCGAGTATGAGCTAACTCGAAACCTAAAAATTAAAATAAAAAATTACTTAATGTCATTTTACCTAATATTTTTGAACTTTGAGCCTAATCAGGCTTAAGCAGCCCAAGTCTGAGTCTAACTTGAAGCCTAAAAATTAAAATAAAACATTCAAACATGTCCTAAAGGTCGATCAACTTTAGTTAAGCTTGAAGCTTAATTGACCCAAATTAAACCTGATTAATTTCTTTTTAATTTAAAATTTAAGAAACATTATTTTACTCAAAATGACATTGTTTTACTTAATATTTTTGAGTTTCAAGCAAGGTTGAACTTAGACAACCCAAGTTTAAGTCTGGCTCGAAGCCTAAAATTTATTAAAAAAGAGCTCAAGCCTAACTTGAAGCCTGATCAACTCTGGTTAGGAAAAAATTACCATCCCTATCGGTTAGTTTTCTACTTTTGATAACCTCTTGCTCCTTAGATTCTCCAAATATTGTTACAAAGGAAAAATGTATCTTTATCTTAATAGTCGGAAACTCTCTCAACTTTGAGTTACTCTCTTCTTGACAAAACTTCCCTGCCACCTATCTAAGGTCTACTAACCTCACTTCTCACTCCCCTACTTCTCAACCCCAATCTCAAGACTTAAAAGCTAGTGAAATCCCCTCGTATCCTCTTCTAACCTAATTTCTAGTCATGCCTACCCCATTACAACCCAAGGTCCTCTAAGGAAAACTTAGAGTCAAGTTATAGGGGGCTAAGCTCACATAAAGACTTTGAAATACTTCCTTTATGGCAGAGATGGTGAAGAGTTGGTGCTAGCTCACTTAAAGACTTTGAAATACTTCCCTTATGGCAGAGACGGCGAAGAGTTGGTGCTTTCCCCTCTATTTAAGCAAGGGCTAAAAGATGGAATTATTCTTTAATAGGCTATTTTATCTTGGATTTATGTAAATATAGTGCCCTGGAAAGCAAATGTATTTACATGTAACTTAATTTTTTTCCAGTTACATTTTTGTAATAAACATATTTATTATTAATAAAACAAAAGAGTTTGATTTTATTTATATAAGCATAATATAACTAGTCATAAGGAACCAAGATTCTTTTATTAATAATATACATATACATGACGATGTATGGGAAACATGTATATTATTATAATATAAATTAATTGATTCACAATTGAATAATCAAGTTGGTCACTTGATTATGATTTAGATTGTAGTATTGCGATTTATCTCCATGTAAGTAAAGGAGTTTACTTCAAGGGAATGATGAGTTTCATATTATGATAATAGTCGACTATCGATAATGACACTATTAAATAAATCTGGAATCAAGTATGTTTTCAAGAATAAAGTAAGCCGTTACTTTAGTCTTAAAAGATACATTTTAACATTTGCTTATTATGGACCACAATCTTGATGAGTGGTGAACTCATATGTGTTTCATTATAATTCTTGATATGATCGGAATAGATTTTTATAGAGTATTAATCTAGTGTCTACATGTTGGAATTATTAATTGAAACATGTATTAGGAAACATTCACTCAAATAAAGAGTTTATAGTGATATCATCACTTCTAGATGTTTTATGGAGATTGTTGATTAAACTGACGTTAGGAGTTTGATGGACTAGTTACCCATCAAGTCTTAACACCAAGATGAGATATTATGTATTAATCACCATATAGAGTAAAACGGGAGATCTAGAAAGAAAAACCAATATAAGGACAAAACGATAATTTTACCCTTTATTGTGCGGATGGCTATAATAAGGTTCATAATAGGGCTTGCAATTGGACATCTTATTTGAAATATGTGTTCTCATAATATTTCGTAATTCAAGAGTTCAACTAATTTTCTTTAGTGGAATGATATTTAGTTAATAAGCTAGAATTAATTATAATGAGATTAAATTAATTCTGGGCTTATTGGAGCTTGAATTATCTAAGTCCAATAAGATTCTCCACTTGGTTTCAAGGAAGGTTATCAAGCAAAGTAAGAAACATAAATGGAGGTTTTAAAGCCCATGATTGAATGTTGGGTTTGCACTAATTAATGGTTAATTAGAAGCCTAAATGAACATTTAGAAATGGACTAGAGTTTGGTTTAATTTAATTAATTAGATTAATTAAATTAAAACAAAATTCTTAAAGAAATGGAAGGTGCAATTTTGGTTTTATTAGGGCTAAATGTATAGCTACACATTTGGCATTGAATTGCTAAAAAAAGATGGCATTTATCATGCTTTATCATCATTAAATAGAGTAATGATCGTACCATTAAATGGTTTAATGGTTGTCTTTTGATGATGGCATGTAATGTAACCTTTTAGCATTCATTTGATTAAAGATGAAAGAGGTGTATTTGATGGATGATCTTCCTTCTTTCATCACTACTAAAACTGAAATTGAGATGTCATTTTAGGTTATTGGTCTTTTCTTATAGCCATCTTAAAACAAATGAGAAGAGTCTCATTTAATGGCTTCTTTATGTTTAATTAAAGAATGAAGTGATTTATTGGATGCTTCTTTCTTCTTTCTTTTCATGTATAACCGAAATTGACAAGGTGTAAGAGAGGTGTTCTTGCATTTTTGGACTCTTTCTCCTTTCTTGCATGTGTTAGCCGAAATTTGCATGAGAGGTGTCTCATCTTTGGCTTCTTTCTTTTAAGAAAAATCTTCTCTAAAGTTTTATTCTCCTTTCCCACTAAAGGATCTTGTTAACCAAGTTGTCCAATAAGAACAAGTGGTAGATGGAATTGGTCAAGGATACAATATCGAGAAGAGGATACAATAACGAGAAGAGGACACATCACTTAGTAGAGGATCTATTGCCGATGATAGGATAGCACAGCGAGGAGTTAAAGCTGTAGCGAAGGAGTCAGTAATATAATCTCTATCTTGTTCTTATGATAATTATTTCCATATACCGTATCATGTATGGCTTGGCATGTTGATTCGGCTATCTTGCTTCCGCTGTGTTTTGATTTCTAAAAAAGTTTTGAAATCTATCGTTTTAGTCAAATCTTGCATACTTTATTTTTTCGATCCAACATTTTATTGAAAAAAGGTTAGTGTATCTTCTATAAATTTGTCTAAAAAACTTATGTGCAAAAGGTATTAAAAATAAGGCCTTGGCATGTTATGGAGAAGCCTCTAATGTTGCAAAGATGGAGGTCAGGATTGAATTTTGATAACATCAAGTTCATCCCTATTTGGATAAGTTTTCATAATATTTTGATTAGATAATGGTCCATAATAGGACTTAGTTACCTTACAATTTTTATAGGAAAATAACATAGATTAGTAAACTACAGGGTTGAAGAGGATATGATTTGGTTAGCAGTGGATTCCTCAAAGAAGCTACCTAATTCACTCAAAATCAAAAGACTCAATGAGAAAGGAGGTCTGATGGGGTAGTGATCAAAATTTCTTATCAGTGGAACCTTAAGAAACATATTAAGAAGTCTTGGAGGTCAATTAGGAAAAAAAATTTGCTACTAGAGAAACTATGAATTGGTGAGCCTTAAGAACCCTTTTAAGTTCTTTAGAGAAAGAAAAGGATAAAGTGAAGACCTCTAAGCAAAGTATATTAGAAGAAGACAATCAAATACAAGGCAATAGATAAAGATATTGAAAAAAGAGAATCAAATACATATTAATGAGGTAAGCTCAAAGGTGAAATATCACAATCTTATGAATATTTCAGGCTTTAAGCAAGTTTTAGTGGTAGCATAAGAAAAGGAATATATTGTATAGGTTTAGAGACAAATGTTTGATAACAAAATAGTATCCCCAATTGATGCAATTTATATTAGGGCCACACGTAAGACAAGAAGTTAGCTCTAGAAAAGAGGAGGCAAGAATGACTAAAGATGTAAACTTTTATAGCTTATTTAGTGAAAATTTAGTGACTAATACTGGATGAAAATCATATATTAAAACTTGCTTAAATATATTCTCAATAATCTCTACACTCATTAGTAGATTCACCTTTATATGTCGCAAAAGGTCACTAAGGAAGTAGAAAGGCTTTTTAAAAACTTCTTATAGTTGGGTAAGTTTGATAATGTAAATGAAAGTAAAATTAAATATAATAAGGTCTAGTCCTCCAAAGAGGAAGGGGATCTAAGCATCCATTTTATCAATATCATAAACAAAATATAGCTGAAAAATCACATTTAGAAGCTCTTTATAGACATGGAGTCCATTTAGGTTAGAAAGATCCACAATTATCTTATTAAAGATTAGAGTTTATAAGTTATTAAGTCCAACGTCAATCATATTTAGACATGGAACAAAATTTTGAAATTCAAAGACTTCATGCATCATTAAATGAAGATTATTGTTAGAAATGGAAAAAAAACATGCACTTCTTATAAGGTAATAGAAATAAACTAGATCCTTTTTTCAACATGGCAAAACAATCTTAGGCTATTAATTCCCCTAAAAGCTAAAGTTACATTATAGGTAAAGGGTAGTGGAGTTACAAATTTAGAGATTTTAACTTCATAATGGTTCATATTCCTAATTACATACCTATACAGAAGTATAAGATAAGGTCATTTGCTAGGTCACAACTTGAAAAGATTCACAAACTGTTCTTGCCTTATGCTCTTGAGGATGTAGAAGCCAAAAACATTATGGTGGCATCTAGTTTGGTTCATTTACAACTCCCTCAAAGCTTCATTTTTTCTTTAACAATAAATAATAGACTTAGAACTCTAGATAGGCTTTACAAACTTCTTACAAAAGAAAAAGATATGGTCATTTGACTAGGTCACAACTCTAAAAGATTCATGAACTCTTCTTACCTTATTATCTTAATGATACATGAGCTAAAAACTTTATATAGTGGCATCTAGTTTGGTTCAATTATAAACCTTTCAAATCTTCATTAATTCTCTAGCAACCAAGAATAGACTTAAAACTTAATATAGGATGAAGTATTTTTCCATTCACAAAAATATTTATATCCTATATATGAGGGAGCCTAAGACTCACAACCGTCTTTTTTCTAATTATAACTACTCAACTTCTTTTGGAATCAAGTGCCCTCTTTAGTTACATATGAACTCTACTCTAGCCACGACCTGGTGGTAAGGTCATAATTATCTTTTATTATGACTAAGTTAATTGGCTACTGTAATCTTCAGCATCTCAGAAGTTCTTATTTCTCACTTTGATGTGCGAACTTATATTTCTTCTCTAAATTTTTTGGGAGGAGGAATGCTATTATGAGCTACTAGAACTTCTTTTTGTGTAGCTATTTAGATTGTTTGTGGGTATTCTCTATAACCTCTCTTTTAATGAGATTTTCTTTACCTTCTTCAAAAAAAATTCTTTTTCGGTAATAAACCATAAAAAATTGCATGTCAATATTTTTTCTTCAATGGTTAAACAGATTAACAAAACTATTAGGTACCATATGCTTCTGATTAATTTCAAAAAAAGTAACCCACCAATCTTCCTTTTATAGCCACATTGATTTAAGATGTACTCATAAAGTATTTGAATCTAACTTAATCCCTTAAATCATACAAAATTTCAGTGATTTTGCTCCTCTCAAACCAGTACGGTGCAATATGCAATTACTTTTTAATAAATTATATTTTAAACATAAAATTTTTATTAATTTTGTAATAATAATTAAAATTATAAGTTATATTAAATTAAATATACAATATTTTAATTTGTAACAAATATGATTCGTTGTTCATTCTATTATTAATGTTACTGATAAATTAGATGCATAATGTTACTTTATTATAAATATGACTCTTCAAACTTTTATATGTCAATGTGAAATATAACAAAATAAAAAATAAAAAATAGTTGTTTGTTAAATTTTTTACTTCTGTGTACTCTTTTAGTTCTTGCTTTTCAAAATGATTGATGGGCATAGACATTGTCGAAGAACCAGAGAAAGACAGAAGAGCTATTTCTTTCTCTAAGTTTTTTTGGAGGAAAAGGTTTATGATCTCTTAAGGAAAGAATTGGAGTTATTGAAGAAGCTGAGAGCAATCCTATTTGGTCTTGTGGAAGCAAGCAAACAACTTCATTTGTAGTTAAACTCTTTTGAAGGAAATAATAAGCAAGCTTATTACAATTAAAAAAATTTCTTGGTTGTTCCACCCAAAAGTAGAACGTGTTATAAAAGATACAAATAATATGGTGTGCCACTAATTGTAGATGCACTATTAATAGTCAATGTACATTATTTGGT
>JAOTAX010000198.1:16890542-16900649 GCA_025629825.1 Erythroxylum guanchezii | reverse complement strand
TGTGCGCTCACCACCATTGTGGAATGACAGCAAATGACCCTTCAGGAAAATAAGCACAAGGTTTTTGACTCCGAATGTTGGGCTCCAGAAATGGGGTTCCAACAGAAAATCTCTGTCTACTCACAGTACGCTCCAAAATAGCATTTGTTTCCAAATTCTAGAAACGCCTGAATGCAAACACTTGAACTACACAACCCATTTATGTAAAACACACATTGCACATTCATCAATACTTGCACACGTATAAGCATTTATTTATGCACAACTGTATAATTGAACTATGTACAATGCATGCTCAATAATAATCCCGGATATATGTTCTAGATCACATATTATGCTCATTCTTATTTCATAATTCATGTGTCTGATTGAACTTGGCTTTACACTTTATTTGTACATAATCTTTCTAAATTATCCTTTCAATCTTTACCCTTTGCATATGTCTAGCTTATTCATAAGCTTACAACTCAAGAACACTTGGTTGCTTTATATCATAACACAATTTCTCGTCATCTCTTTTCTAACATCACATGATCTCATAATATCCAATTCCTAGTCATAATTTAGCAATTCAAACATTTACACACACTTAGGCACATGACCCATTTACACAATAACCATAAGTATATTACCCACCTAGTTTGCTTGCAAAACTCTAAGTCAAGATTGTCTTTCCCCTTATTTTTGGGTAGGATTCTCTTGGTTTCCTAAAACAAACCAAATCTCATGCAATAGGAATCCACTTAAAAATCACACAGTGCAAAATCACTAAAATTGATTCTAAAATATTTAAACCCAAGTATTTTCTAAACTCCATAAACTAGAATCCTTCCAAAAATCCAAAAGATTCAAAATGATCTTACCTTGATTCTTCATCAAATGAAGAGATCTTTAGCTCAAATGGAAACTCTTTTCTTCCTCTTCCTTTTTCTCTTCTTGAACAACTTCAAGATCTTTCTTGAAGACTAAGAGGAATTAAACCCTATCTCAACTCTCTTCTTTTCTCTCAAACCACCAAACTCTCTTTCTCTTTCTTACTCATTTTCGTTATCCTCTGCTGCTTATCCTTCCATTCATGTTTTCTTCTTCATTTATAAGCAAGACAACACTTCTTCTTCCAATTATCCCCTTAATGATTGAGAATTATCCTATTTGCCCTTCATTTATGCCTTATGTCTTTTATACTTAAGTGTCTTGCCAACAGTACCCTTGAACATTCTAACATAACACTTCCTTCCAAAAAAATGTCCCCTATTGTCTTAAGTTTCTAATGATACCAAAATCATTCAATTTGGTTCAGTGATTCAAAAGATATATTTTAAACATTTTTTGATTACTCTTGTCCATCATAGTATACTATGCACAACTTCCATCTAAAATTTAAACATCTTAGAGACTGAATTAGATTACAATTTCTTCACACCATGTGTAGCTAAATGTCTCTAGTTTGCTAAACATCATAAATCATCTCATTTGGAGCTCTACCGATCTAGAAATCATTAAAATACTGAAGTATGTTCAATGGAATTACACCAGTTCATATTATTTAGGAGTACACACACTGTACTCGCCCTATGTTTTTCACTCAATCTTTCTCACTTAATTTCAGATGGCTATGATTTTTGGTGAAGATATAGAGAAATGTCTAAAAAGTCCAATGGTTCAAGAATCAGGTCATTTGGGTGCCTAGAGAAGAAGTTATGCGCACAAGAATCCAATTTGTTTTTATCCTCAATCATATTCAACCTATCGTGGGACAATTGGCATAACATTCTCTACAGATATCGGATTTAGGTGTTCTTTAGATGCTTAGAAAGAGGACTTCAAGATCTACAATTTTCATGAAGACTAAAAGACAAATTCTATCTTTTGAAGGGCCAAAAAAGGAACAGAAAATAGAAGGTGAACAATAACCCGGAAGATGTGTATGAACAGTAATACAGAAGATGTTTTGCAATTGGCATAACTTTCTCTACAGATATCGGATTTAGGTGTTCTTTGGACGGTTCAAAATAGAACTTCAAGATCTACAACTTCATGAGACCTCAAAGACAATCTTCTGAAGGATCAAAAATGGAATAGAAGATAGAAGATGAACAGTAACCCAGAAGATGTGTATGAACAGTAACACAGAAGATATTTTGCAATTGGCATAACTTTCTCTACAGATATCATATTTAGGTATTATTTAGATGGATAGAAATAGGACTTCAAGATCTACAACTTTCATGAAGATCTCAAAGACAAATTCTATCTTCTGAGGGATCAAAAATGAAATAGAAAATAAAAGATGAATAGTAACCCAGAAGATTTGTATGAACAGTAACACAAAAGATGTTTTGCAGTTGACATAACTTTCAGCTCCGATGTCCAAAGATTCCATACTATAAACCATTTGAAAGATAAAACAAAGAGCTATGATTCTCAAGAAGGCAACTTTGCCAAAATCTATCTAGATCAATCCCAAATTGTTTCCTAAAGTCCAAAGATGAATTTTACATTCATCCACCAATGTACTGCACCCAGTTCTCAACTTTATGAAATTTTGAGACTCTTAGAGATAGAATTGAAATTCGATTTCTTCATAAGAAATGTAGCCATATGTTTCTAGTTTAATCAAGTAAAGAATCATCTCATTTGGATAACTAGAAAAAACGTTATGGCTGACAGATTGAAGCACACTCAGTGAATATTTTCCAGATCACTACCAATTTTGTTTCCAAATCTTTCCTTATCACAACTCATACCAAGATCACTCTTGCTACTCTCTCTACTTCTGATTTTCAGTAAAATCACATTTAACATCAATTATACCTAGAAGTTGTCAATGTATGCATATACCACTTTTTTCTATACAAACATTCAATATTTATGTGCATATATGCTAACATTATGCATGAGTAAGAAAATGCATTTCCTTAGTCTCTCTTTGAGCTTATATGTACTGAAACTTCAAGTCCTAACCCTTAATA
The DNA here is from genome assembly GCA_025629825.1 of Erythroxylum guanchezii. Classification (NCBI taxonomy): domain Eukaryota; kingdom Viridiplantae; phylum Streptophyta; class Magnoliopsida; order Malpighiales; family Erythroxylaceae; genus Erythroxylum; species Erythroxylum guanchezii. The sequence goes on along the minus strand of JAOTAX010000198.1, from coordinate 16,897,677 downwards.
TGAGAACGGATGTTACACTTCAAGTTAAGTTCTATTACGTACATAACGCTTAAGAGAGCATAAAAACCTAAACAAAATATAAAACATTAACAATTGTTACTAATTAATAACTTTTTTTAAAAAGAAGAAGTTAATATAAATTACCTTTTAATAGGGAACATCGATCGAAATTGAACCGATCCACAAAGTTTTGCTTCATATGGTAAGTGAATTGCCAAATGTACCATAACATCAAAAAACAATGGGGAGTACTAGCTCTAGCTTACATAGAATCAAAGCTATGTTTTTTTCCATTTTGTCAAGATAGTGTCTTGCAACATAATTGCTTAAAAGACTCACCTAATTGACACAAAGTTATAGATACATCCTTCGGTAAACACACACATATTCCAACAAAAAGTAATCGTTTTAGAAAGACATGACAATCATGGCTTTTTAACCTCGATACTTTTTCCTCTTTAACATTCACACAATGGGCTATATTAAATGCATACTCATCAGGAAACTTGACTGATTTAAGAAATTGACAAAAAACTTGCTTATCCCTTTTTGACATAGGCTATATTGATATCTTCCAAGTCTAGCCTAGCCTTAATTATGCCTTTCAATTTGCCACCAATTCACATCATAGTTCCTAAAATATTCTTACAAATTTTTTTTTCAATATGCATCAAATCAAGATTATGTCTTAATACCAATTCCTTCCAATACGATAAATTGAAAAATATGCATTTTTAATCCAATTGAGCTTAACAACATTTTGCTTTCATTTTCTATTAGTTGGGTGTTTGTTAGATGCAATGTCTCCTAAATGTGATAGTTGCATAACCACATCATAACCATACAACTACAAAAGAGCTTCACCCAATTCTACCTTGCCATTAAACAATTGGCTTCTTCGCCATCTATGCCTATATTCCAAGTAATGACGATGTCCCATATAACATATTTTACTTTATAGCATCATTAAATAATTTTGATGGTTACACGAAGGACATACCATATACCCTTTATGCTCCATCCAAAGAAATATTCATAAGCTAGAAAATCATTTATATCCCATAAAATAGTTGTATGCATTATTGTTTTACCTTGAACATCAAAGGTTTCAAATCCAACTTCATATAGATCAGTTAAGACATCAGTTAATGGTTGCATGCATACATTGATGTCCTTAACAAGAGCAGTAAGTCCTGGAATAAGCAAAGATAATAACATTAAATGCTCCTTCATACACTTCCACAGAGGTAAATTGTACGGCACTAGAATTACCAGCCTTATGTTGTAAGAAGTACTGATATTACTGAAAGGATTAAATCCATCTGATGCTAAACCAAGTTGAACATTACTACAGTAATGTGAAAACCGTGGAAACTTTTCATTAAAGTCTTTCCACGCTATTGAATCTGCTGGATGGTGCATAATGCTATCATCAATGCAATTCTCTTTTTGTAACCCCGTATCTATGACTATTTTTGTTGACATAAAAAATGTTTGTAGTCGTAATTTAATAGTAAAGTATCTCAAGATTTTATGTGGTATCTTTTTTCGAATCCCATCATCTACTCGCCACCTTGATGTACCATAAATGGGACACTCTTCAAGATCTTTACCATCCTTCCAAAATATAGCACAATTATACTTACAAGTATGATATAGATCCTAATCCAAGGTCCCTTAACAATTTCTTTACATCATAATAAGATTTGGGCAATTTGTGTCCAACATGTAATGCATCATTGAGCAAGTCAATTAACATGTTAAAAGACTTGTTACTCCATTTATTATAGACCTTCAAATACAATAACATAACAATAAAAGATAGTTGTGAGAACTTCGAGCACCCTGGATATAATTCTTCTTGAGCAAATTTTAATAACTTCCCAAATTATCTTCTATAATACTACCAATTATGTTAGGCAAACCAGTTTCATTCATAGTCTCTATATAAATCCCATAATCCTCAAACATCTCACTAACTCCTATCATGATCATCACCATCACCATCACCATCATGCACATCATTATTGTTACTATCATCAACACATGTACCAACACTTCAACTACAATTAGCTTCCTTACGTTTGCCATGATAAAGCCATGAGTATATAATTTTTCTATGCCTTGGATTAACAAGTGATTATATACCACATTTTGACTTTGAATGTCGACATTTAAGCAATTTATACGTTGACAACAAATATGACATTCATCAACCATTTGATCTTTTACAAACTACATGAAACTTTTAATTCCTTCTATATATTCAATGGACCATTTCATATGAGACATCCAACTTTTATCCATCTAGCCTATAATTAAAAGTAGATAATTGAATTATTAAATGCAATACTATCATAATGATAAATCAATAGAAGTTACTGTTTCTCCATTAATAAATACAAGTTTATAAATTAAATTTGACTTTAAACAAACACTAGGGTAGGTGGCATTGTTACACCACATGAATTAAGAAAACAAGTTCTTGCTGTGACTCCTAGGCTCGTGGAATATTTCACTAATAAGCCTCATATAACACTTAACACAATTGATATAGGCATTGATAAGTGTGAATTGCATCGTGTTTAAGGCTTAGTTTGGTATATATTTAATTGTTAATTTAATCGTTTAGTATATATTTCGGTTAGAATTGCATTAGTTTGTTAATTATTTATGTTTTAAGTGTTTTATAGGTTAGTACAAGTCTTTGAGCTTAATTATTATGCTTTTGAGGTGCCTTGATGTGTTTGTTAGTGTTTCAGGGTCAACATCAAAGAATGGAGAAGTTTCGAAGACACTCAAGCCGAAACAACGACCCATGATCGTGGTATAATAGGCCACAATAATGACAGAAGCACTAGAGTTAGCCCACGATCGCGGTCCATATTCCATGACTGTGACAGAAGCCCAGGATATGGCCCACGATCAAGCCACGATCGTGACCAAAGGCTCGGATATGGCCCATAATTGTCACCTGCATCGAGCAGAAGCGTAAAAACTAAAAAATGTCAAGTTTCGAGGCATTTTTCGGACCTTTTGGACCTTAAAAAACCCTAGAGCTGCTCAAAATAGAGATAGAGAGAAGAGAAGAAGGAAGAGAGAAGAGGAGAAGAAGCTGACTCGACGTACTTCCCAGATCAGGAGTTCTCAACGTCGCAGTGTCCCGTCGTCTGTTCAATTTGTATTTCCTGCTATTTTCAATTTTATTATTGTATAGAATTGGAATAACAGTTGATTATATGATTTTTGGATGTTGAAGATGTTTCTAAACTCACCTTCGAGGTTTTATTTTTGATTTAATGAAATCTAATTATTTATGCGTTATTTGGATTTATTGTGATTTAATTCTAGACGTGCATAATTTGATAATAAACTGAGAGGGTGAATAAAATGAAAAATAATCAAATTGGGCTAATAACAGTTAGGTGATTTAATAGAGTAAAAATTAAATCAAATCGGTAAATTTTGCGAAAAGAGATCTTACATAGGTTTCTGATAGCTTATTGGACAACTTCAGATCTAATTAGGGATTTGGGTAGGATGTTAATTTAGAAATTGCAACTTCTATAATCTGATTAGGGTTTATAATTTAGGGTTAATGGTTATAACTTGAGAGAGAGTAATCAACCCTAGAATCATCTAGAACCAATAATCTGGTAATTCATAATCGATTAGGTTAGCGTTAAAGATAGGAAAAATTTTCTTTATCTCAATTGGTAATTCCTTTAGGTTGATTCTTGAGTGTGTGTTGCAATTGCTAAATTATTAATATTTTTGTGATTGATTCTTAATTTGATTTGCTTGCTTAAATTGAATTATTATTTTACTTCTATTACATTTTGAATTTTGCGAATTATTCTAGCCATAGATTTTAGGATTAAATTATCCTTCCTCGTGGGATCGACACCTTAGGTACTATGTGAACAAACCGCTCACTTGCGGATTATTGAAGTTAATTGATTAAAACTTCCACACATCAACAAACCGATCAGGCATTTCTTCGAACACCTTACAGACATGACAAATTCATCCCAAGATTTAAATGTAAATCATGTGTCTTCCCTTCCATCACTAACATTAACACATTCCACCTTACATCAATTCACAAATAACCCAAAACTATGCAATGAATGCATATATAGTCACTAGTTCAACACTAAGCATCACACCTTCAAAACACGTGAAAGGAAGCACAAAACAATCCAAATAAAAAAGGACCCATAACTTACCTCGACGGATAATCAGAACGACAATGACAGTAGAACACAGAAGCACGCAAAACCCAAAAGTCAAAAGGTTGTCCAGTCTTAAGAAAATGAAGAAAAACATGAGCACATAAGAGAGTGGGAAAATATGGAGGGGGTCGGGTCTTTGGGATAACACAGATAATAAAACGACATCGTTTGTCATTGAATAAATGGTGTTGTTTTTATTTTTTTAAATGATACAACATTTGGTGACGCTTTTCAAAAATGTCGCCAAATGCATGCATGGACTAAACTTTTAAAAAAATTAAAAAAACGATGTTGTTTTTTCATGTATGTATTAACATTTAACAATAAATTACAAAAATAATCACCAAATCTTTAAACATAGTCAACCTTTTAGCGATATCGAGCATAATTTGTCAGTAAACAAATTATTTAGGAGTACCTTAGAAAAATAGTAACGAATTTTTTACACATAGTCAACCTTTTCCCGTCGATATTACTAATTGGTCACTGAAGATGATATTTGGCGACGAATAAGCTATAAGTCACTAAATCTTTATACAACGTTAACCTTTTACTAACGATAGTTTGGTTTATTGCCAAATCTTTATACAATATTGCCCTTTTAATGACGCTATGTGTAATTCATCACTAAATATAATATTTAGGGACTAATTGCCTTATTAGTCGCCAAATCTTTATAATTTTTATATTTCCAAAATCTTTGGTATAGTGTAAATTAATTCATAGTGGAATGTCAACGTGGCGACTAGCTTCCGATGGTAGAAATGTGCTCTGCTAGAAGGAATGTGACAAAATTGTCCCTAATGAAGAACAAATCAATATAGAACAAATCCCCTCTTCGTTCATGAATAACCGCTTGCCTTCCATAGCCGATCTTCTTCTTTAAGGTTCCTAGTATCATCCAAACGACCTCTTTTTCTTTATTATCATTATCTTATTTTCTATTATGAAGCTATTATTTGAGCATCTGATTGTATATACTATATTTTATGTTAAGCTACCTCGAATCTTCCAGGGAACATAGATGGAAATGGAGGTGGTGGTGATGTCCTGATGCTTCGTATAGGATTAGGGAAAATGGTTGTTTTGGAACGATGGTCGATTGCAAAAACTATGTCTATTCATCCCGAGGATCATGGGGTATATCATTCGGGTGTGCATCTGTTCGATTTTGACTTCCTAATACCGTTTGATTTAGCTTTCATTGTTCTATTCTCTTTTCTCATTACCTGAAATGTGTAGTACGTGTGGTTCATCTAATACCATTGTCCATATTGGATTTGGGAAATCTTTTACTGTATCTTCTGCAAATTTAGTTAATGTAAAGAAGTTGTTGGAAGACGGTGTCAATTCACTAGACCCTTAGGGACGATCTTTGACTGCTTCAATTGATAGCTTAGAACATGTAAGGAGGCTTCTTGGGAATCCATACACTGGCAACGCCTTTACCTCTTTTGCCGACTCTAATATCACTTGGAGTAAAAAAAAATTATTTTCTTTTTCAATGAAATATTAGTTGTGCAACTATGTTTATTATTTTGTCTGTAAGAATTGTTAAACTTCTAATTAACATCTTGTAATACTTACCATATATATATATATCATTATATTATATTACTTACCATATTCCAATATTTATATGTATTATTATTTTATTGTTTATAAATATTAATGATTAAGAATAGTAGTCAACTTAAATTTATGATATTTTGATCTTTTTAACATTAAAATTTTAGGTATTTTTATCTTGTTATATCCAAAAAAATTAACTTTTCAAAATTTAAATTACCTACCAAGCATGTGTTTTTCAACAATATGTTTAAAACTTTAAAAGCATTTTACAATTTTTAGATTTAAGAAAAGTATTCAACTTAAATTTTTATTTCTTATCTTATTATTATTAAAATTTTATGTATATTTAGGTTTTTATATCCAAAAATATAATTTTTATAGTTTTAATGCAATAACTATATATATGTATATATAAACAAATTTATAAAGAAGGCAAATGAAAAAAATATGAAAATTCATGTATAAATGTCAATTATAATTAACCTTATACTAATTAAGCACACTTATCATTAAAAAATTTTCAAATTAACATAATTAATTATAGATTCTTTGATATCGACTTTTAGCGACAAATGAAAGGTTTAGTGGCAAAAAGTTCACATTTTGCATTTTTGTTTTTTGCGAGGTTTCCAATTATCATCACCAAACACTTGAACTTTTGTGATGAAATAGGAAAACAATCACAAAATTAGGCATTTTTTCGTGGCGACCCCAAAATCTCGTCGCTAAATAATCTCCTTTAGCGATGATACCGTATAACTTCGCCAAAACCTTAAATTTTGCAATGAATTTTAAAATAATTGCAAAAAATCGTCATTTAATGACGATTTTTGTTTTGTCACCAAAGAAAATGTAGCTAATAGTTTATTTTGTTGTAGTGTCAGTTGAGCCATATCATTCTTAATCACTTCCCTCTAGTTCCTTTTAAGCCTTCCTTTTTTCCTCTTATAATCTCTATGTATTATTTTCCTGTAACTTGTCACTGGAGGGCCCGAGTGTCTTCTCTTAACAGGTCTGAACCACCTGAGCCTTTTCTCTCTCAATTTATCATTAATACCAGACACCTTTCATTTGTCTTTTACCATTAGATTTTTGACCTTATCTCTTCTGATAAGGTTACACATCCTCTAGAGCATCATCATCTCCGTCACCAAAAATTTATTATTATGTATTTGTTTGATGGGCTAACACTCCACCCCATATAACATGGTTGGCTTAATCGCTAAGCGATGGAATTTACGTTCGACCTTATTGGACCAATGGTGGTTGACAAGTTAAATTCCTTAATGTTTTGATAATAATAAAATGTATAGAATTGGTAAGAAATT
>JAOTAX010000198.1:16759861-16791640 GCA_025629825.1 Erythroxylum guanchezii | reverse complement strand
ACAGTAAGCAACCCCAGAACAAAGTACTCCCTGCGTCCAAATATTTTCCGCAAAATTTTACAATTCCACACCATATATATGAATAAGGGATAATTAATTCTAAAATATTCAATCTTTTGAAAAAATTTTAATTCAGTGTCTAAAGTTTAAAATTTTTCAATTTAGAGATTGAATTTTTAAAACTTAAATAATTCAATTCAAAATGTTAATTTTTGCTAATATGACTAATAGATGATATTCACGTATTATTTATATACATGCAACATCACCAAAAAAAACTTTTTGAACTAAATTAAAAAAATTTGAAATGGTTACAATGTATTTAAACCTATTATCTCTACAAATAATTAAGCATTTTAAAATATTCTCTCTTTTCATGACGTATACACTAGAACAGAACAACAGTATCTATTAAACAATTGTACATACACTATAAACAGCAGCCAAAAGTTTAGCGTCGAAGTGTATGGACCAGGCTGAAGGATTGCCTCGTTCCATTACAACAGCAAATATTGTGCCTTCAATGGCCCCCATCGAGCATATTAAAACGGTCAAAGAAAGTTCAGCTGGGTACGATTTTAGTGTTATTGCCTGTAAATTACAATCAGGAAACTTCCGTTAACAATCTTGAGAACTTATACTACAATGAAACATGTTGGCGGTAATTTATAGGATACCTGGAGAATAATAAAACTAGCCCAGCAAACGCTACCTATAGAAACCATAAGCGCTCCTTTAAGAGGATCTTGCTTAGTTGTTAAGTTGGTCGAATGCTGTTGATTTTCATATCCTCGTGTCCATGGAAGATCCAGCTTTGTTCCTTTAAACAGGGTCATTAACATTGCCCCTCCCACGGTTACCACGGTACCCAATATCTTTGCCTGGCTGTGTAATTTCTTTATATCGACCTTCTCAAGCCTATAGCACAGAGCACCATAAACACAAACTGTATATGAGTAACCTTGATTAGCTTATATTTTAGTGAAGTTGTTGATTGCTACGTACCTACAGGCCCAAGCCAAAAGAAATGCCAAGGCCGGAAGAGTATTGCACATGGCAGAACTGAAAGTTGCGGTGGTATATTTCATGCCTGTGTAGTACATGTTTTGGTCAATTGTTGGCCTGTGCAATCAGTAAAGATATAAGGTGATGCATAATTAAAAATATGCTCTTGAAAATGTAAAAATTTTGAGATTCTCACTCTAATAATCCCATAAGCACTATCTTTATAAAGATGGATATGGTCATCTTAGGTCTAATCTTCCTGTCAAACAAAGTTAATGAATGTGATTAACTCGATATGTGTACATCAGCAAGGTCCAAACTTGGAATATACATGATTGGCAGAAGTGTAAGGGTGAAGGAGGTTGGAAATCAAGGTTTTAGAGGGACCTATCGAAAAAAATGGCAAAAGGAGCAATGGCAGTGGCGGCGACGATTTGCCTGTATACTACTAATACATGTTGGCTTGTTCCTTGATTTAGAGCGACCTTGGAAATGATGGCCATACCAGAATATCCGAACTGCAAAAATATGACAGCCAAAAAAGGCTTTGCTTTCCTACAGAAATCATGACATGAGGACCCCATCAGCTTATTTCAATCCACGCCCTGAAGATCTTATGAGCAATTATGAAGCAGAGGATCTGCTAATTGCTCATATATAGGTATTCTCCTGTTCCATAAAAAGACGTCCTTTTATCGAGTTTAGGGACTCCACTAGAAGTCGTATTCCTCACAGCACGATTAAGATCACATCTCTCAAATGTTAAGCTCACTACAATAAGCTGTCATTTTTTTCATATAGTATGAAACATTAGTTTAGTTTGTTGAAAAAGGAGTGGAGAAGATAGGAAAAGAGAGTGATTGCGCCAATCTAAACATTGACCACCAAAGTGATCCCTGTGGGGTTTACTTACACGTAACCTTTGTATACATAATGCTAAAGCGTGAAGTGGATAGGACTCGTTTAGGGATGGGATGGGAGGCTTTTAGTGTTGCTGCTGATTCTATCTCCCTCTTTTTGTGATTTCACTTCTATGGTAACTGAATTGGCCAACTAAACATGAATAATCCATTTCATTAGATATGCATTTTATGTGCCGTTCTATTTGATTTTTACTTTGTGGGTGAAAAATATAAACTTCATTTTTTACTTATTCTAAAATTACCTGAGAAATAATTTGTAATACTGAAAATTCTTTTACAAATTTTTATCAAATTATTTTAATCAAAATAATAATTAAATTCAGATTAAAATAGTTCTATGTAAATTCTGTCACGGATTCAATTCATGACAATTTTTGTTCAAATAATTTTATAGATTTTTTTAAAAATTATTTTTAAAATTCTTAATTCTACAAAACTTTCTTTAAATAATTCAAAATAATACAGATAATTTTATAATCAGTAAAATCACAAGATTACTTTACGTTTTTTTTGACATTTTAACCAATTTCTAATTAATATTTTAATGTGTTTACATAAATTATGAAAAAACCTCACCTATTAATAAACAAATAAGATATGCAGTATTTTTAATTAAGAATTCCTTTAAGAAACTATCCTCACTTCTTTTTAAAATTAGAATCAATCAAAATAATATCATGTTTTAGATTGACAAGTCACTACAACAAAAGGAGCTTTTGACGACGAATATTTTCGTCGCTAAAAGCCAAAAATTTGTCGCCAAAACTTTTTAGGTGAAACATATCGTGCTGACAGTTTATCTAATTCAGCTATTCATACTACATCTAGGGCTTTGTTCACTATATCATTTGCAAGTTTAGTTATAGCAAAAAAGTTGTTGGAAGAAGGCGTCAATAACCCAACACCTAAGGGAAGATCTTTGACATTTTCAATTGATGCCTTCAAACATGCAAGGACCCTTCTTGATAATCTAAACATAGTGAATCATTTACCTTTACCGATTCTCATGTCACTTGGATTTCAAAAAAATAATCATTTTATTTCCTTTTCAATGAAATAATCGTAAAACTTTATTTTTTGTTATATTTGTAAGAATTTTGGAAATAATCTCTCTACTAGTTAGGGGTAAAGTTACATACTATTAAATTTCCTCATATCCTACATATCAGTGAGATTCATACTGAGTGTGTTGCTATTGTTCTATATCTGTAATAATTGTTAAATTTCTAATTATAATCTTGTACTACTTGCATATATCATTATATTATATTGCTTACCATTTTCAAATTATTTATGTATTATTATTTTATTGTTAATAAATATTAATGATTAAGAATAGTAGTCAACTTAAATTTATTAATTTTTAATCTTATTAATATGTAAAATTTTAGGTATTTTTATCTTTTTATATCCAAAAAAGAATTTATAGAGTTTTTTTTTGCATTAACTATATATTTAAACAAATTTAAAACAAAAATATAACTAAAAATATGAAAAATCATATATAAATATCAATTATAATTGACTTTAGGACTATTAAGCACACTTACTATTAAAAAATTAATATTATTAATACATTATTCTTTAATCTACCCTTTTCGCAACGATTTAATGTTTAGTCAACAAAAGTTTACATTTAGCGACGAATTATATATTTTATCGCAAAAGGTTGGAATATTTCGTGACATTTTATGTTATCGCAGCAAAAAGCTCGATCTTTGGCAATGACATGAGTAAGTCGTTGCAAAATTAAACACTTTTAGCAGCAACTCCATGAAATCGTCGCTAAAGATTTTGCTTTTCTGACGATCTACTAAAATATCGCCACAATTATGACTTTTGACGATGAAATGCTATATCATCATCAAAAATCTACATTTACTGATGATTTACAATATGTCGCCAAAAAAAGTCTGTTCTGTTGTAGTGAGTTTTGATTACCTCATACTAAGAAACAAAATAAGAAAAAGTTAAAAGATGCAGTTTAGTGGTCAAAACTCATATCAAAATTTAGGATGGTTATTCTACTGTTGTTATCACACAAAATAAGTCCCAAAAATCTTTTGCAAATAGATGAAAGAAATTTTGGATTTTTTTTTCATCATATTAGATAAGTTCTTTTTTTTTGGATAATCCAAAAATAGTATAAGTAAAATCTTTCTTTCTTTTGAAAAATGATATAAATAAAATATTTGTAATTGCACAAATGATTATACAATGTTTTGTTTATCATTCTATATATGATTGGAATAAGCATCCGTACAGATCAATCTTTGGGGTATGCAAACATTGTCATTATTGAATTTTTGTAAAAATGAAAGAGTTATTATTGTACGATTTCTGGAAGAAAGGAAGAAGAAGAAATAGAAGAAGAAGATCAGAAGGATAGAGACTAGGTGTTTGTGAAAATGACTCATTGGTAGCGAGAGTCAATTCATTCATTCATATATGTTTTGTTTGTTTTAGTACATTTGTATTTATAGATACAAGAGAATCTATTGACAACAACATGAAACTAATTTATTCTTCTGTTAGTTGTTGCAGATTTGTTATATCCAGCTGTGAAGATTTGGGGAGCTCTCTCAGTGTGTGCCACTTGAGCTCCTTTTGTTGGGCTGGTCTATGATCCATTACATCCTCCCTCAAACTGAACTCTAGTAGGGAGATTAGGTTCTGTTTGGACTGACGTAGTAGGAACTGGTTTTTGGGCAAGGACTTTGTCAATGTATCTGCAATTTGCAAAGTTGAAGGTATATACCTTAGTTCAATAACACCATTTGCTACTTTCTCCTGTAAGAAATGTGTGTCAATTTCAACGTGTTTTGTCCTTGAGTGAAGGATTGGGTTCTTTGCTAAAGAATTGGCACTTGCATTGTCACACTAGATGATGCAATGAGTTGGAATTGTGTGTCACAGTTCTTTGAAAAGAGAGTGTGTCCATAGGATGTCGGTAGTGGTTAGAGCCATAGCTCTATACTTTGCTTCAGTGCTTGACCTTGCAACCACATGTTGTTTTCGTGAGCTCCAATTAATAAGGTTGTCCCCTAGGAAAACACTGAAGCTAGTGATGCTTCTTCTATCATCGATGCAGCTGGCCTAGTTAGCATCTACAAAACTTTCTAAGTTCAAGTGGGTTGCTGGTTTAAAATAGAGACCAAGGTTAGTTGTTCTATTTAGGTATCTTAGGATCCTTTTGCAAGCCTGCCAATGAGTTATTGTGGGAGTGGGTAGGAATTGGCTGAGTTTGTTAACTAAGAAGGAGATATCTGGTAGAGTGTTTGTGAGGTACTGGAGAGTACCAATAGTGCTTCGATATAGTGAGGGTTGATCAAAGGGATCACCATCTAGTTTTGATAGCTTTTAGGAGACAATCAATGGAGTGGGACAAGGTTTGCAGTTCAGTATATTGGTACATTTGAGAAGATCTGTGACATAGATTGTGTTAGGAGAAGACCTTTATGGTTTCTGTGGACTTCAAAGCGAAGGAAATAGCTTACAGGACCTAGAAGTTTAAGAGCAAATGTCCTCTATAGGAAGTTAAGAGTGTTTGTCACCATTTGTGAATTGCTTCTCGTTACTAGTATATCATCGACATAAACTAGTAAGTAAATTATGTCACCTTCGGATTGTTTGATGAATAAGGAAGTATCTGACGTTGAGTTGTGGAAACCCCAGTTGACGAGAGCTGATTTCAGTTTGGTGAACCACGCCCTTGGACCTTGTTTTAATCCGTAAATAGCTTTGTTGAGTTTACACATGTAAGATGGTTTCCTAGGATCTTCAAAGCATGGAGGTTGCTCCATGAATATTGTCTCCTCTAAGTTGCCATTAAGAAAGGCATTGTTGATGTCTAGCTGTTGAATCTATCAGTTATAGGTTACGGATAAGGTGAAAACTATTCTGATGGTTGTTCCTTTGACTATAGGACTGAAGGTGTCATGGTAGTCAAGTCCAGCTGTCTAGTGAAATTCTTTGGCCACCAGCCTGGCCTTGTGCTTGAGGAGTGACCCGTCTAAGTTGTGTTTGATGCGATAGACCCACTTGCATGCAACCAAGTTCATAGTGGGTTGATATGGGACAAGTGTCCAAGTGTTGTTCTGTTGCAAAGCTTTGAATTCTTCTTTCGTAGCTTGAAGCCAATGAGAGGATAGGATTGCTTCAGAGGGTGTATTAGGTGTGTCGTGGTAAGTAGCTGTTGTGTAGGATTTTGGTTTGAAAATGCCATGCTGTGATCTTATTATCATTGGATGGGTTCTTTGGCTTAGTGCTTGGTTGTTGGGTTCAGTGTGAGGTCTGGATGGATGATTGTGAGGTGGGTTTGGTTGGTGCAGGTTTGTAGTTTCTGTGTGGGCCATGTGATGGGAATTATAGTGGTACATGAGTGATGTAGGGTCATGGCAGATGTCAGGGGTAATGAGATGATCTCTTGTGTTTTGTCTGTTGACAATCTAGCTGCTCGTGCAGGTGGATCAGCATGTGAGGTGAATCTGTCACTTGTTTCTTTTAGTATTTGAGAGGCTGCAATGGCTGGTGTAATATTGTAGAAGGTGATGTCATTTGAGGACTTTGAACCTGTTAGAAATAATGCACAAAAAGGTAGGCCAGTTTCATCAAATATCACATGTCGTGAGATGTAGATCTTTTGTGTGTTGAGCTGCACCCAATGAAGACACATTTGCTTGTATGGAAGTCCAATTTGTGCTTGTTGTAATCCCTTAGATAAGGATAACAAGCACATTTGAAAACCTTGAGATAAGTGTAGTCAACCTTTTCCTGAAAAAGTATTTCATAAGGAACTTCATCTCCTATAGCCCTTTGATGGTGGGCTGTTAAGCACTAGATTTGCTGTTAGAAAAGCATCAACCCAATAGTTCAAAGGCATATGAGCAAAGGCAAGAAGAGCAAGTCCAGTTTCTACTATAGCTTGAAGTTTTCTTTCAGTTATGTCATTTTGCTCATGTGTGTACGGGTATGAATATCTTATAGTGACTCATTCATTCACTAAATAGTCAGCTATAGGTTTGAACTCTCCTCCCATATCTATTTGTAGACATTTTATTTTGCATTCAAATCTATTTTCCACCATCTTTTTGAACTTAACAAATACATCAAACACATCAGACTTAAGTTTCAAGGGATAACACCAGGAGTATCTCGAGAATGAGTCTATAAACACCACATAGTACCTGTAACCATTAGTAGATATGGTCGGTGCAGGTCCCCACAAATCTGTTAGTCTTAATTCCAGAGGTTTGGAGGCTCTACTGTTTTTAGTTTCAAAAGGCAATTTATGCATTTTGCCTAGTTTGCAAGCTTCACAAAATTGCTCAACTATATTGGTAAAAGGAATACTGTTTTTATCCTTAGGAATACTGTTTTTATTAAGGATAAAGTGAACAGTTTTGAGAGCAGGGTGCCCTAATCTTTCATGCCATCTAGTGATAGAATGTTTAGTAGCAAGTAGTACGTGTTGAATATTCAGTATTTTGGCATGGCTAGGCTCTCTTTGATAACGGTTTCCATTGATCTTTTTGAACTCTACTTCATATAGTCCTCCTTTGAGCAATATTTCCTTTGTGGCCCGATCGTTAAACACACATTCATTGCCAAAAAACTCAACACAAGCATTGTTGTCTTTGGTAAATTTTGAAATGTTGAGTAAATTTTTTGTTATATTGGGTACATGTAGGATATCTTTTAGAAGTAAAATGGGTTTGCGTGGGTTAGATGACATGATATGTGTTTAACCTATATGTGTTATCACCAACTTTGCACCATTGCCTACAAACAGAAAGTCATTACCTGAGTAAGGTGACGTTATGGTCAAATTACCTACCTGAGAGATGATGTGGTTTGTGGCACCACTATATGCATACCAGGCTTGATCTACCACTATTTCTGGTGATGCAATATAGGCTGAGTCGTATGAGTAATATGCGTGATTTGACGTATCTTAAGAGCCTTGTTTTGAGTTGGTATCTATTGCTTCACCTTTAAAGTAGGAACCCTGATCAGTTGAGGAAAATAGGTATGCCATGTTACTTGATTGAAGTATTGGAGTCAGATTGTATGAGCCAAAGGAGGGTTGAGGATTTTGAGCTCCTGGGTTGTTCATCCTGAAGTTTGATTGAAGGTTTTGGTCAAACCTATAATAGCATTGAATAGCTGAGTATCCAGGCTTTGCACAAATTTGACAGTAAAGTCTGGTACCAAAACCAAAATGTCCACCATTTCTACCTCTTCCTCTACCTCGTAGACCTCTGCTACCAAATCTTCCACCTCCTTGATTTCTAGGAGTGTTGAGCTCAGTTAGATCAGTATTACTCAAGAATCCTGATTTTGTGATGCTATTTAGTTGAGTGATCCTTTGCTTATGAAGCATTAGCTGGTATTAAGTGTTTTCAAGAGAAATAGTTTATAATTAAGAGGAGATGAGTACCACTACATAATCAAATTCATGACCAATGCCGTTTAGAACACTCATTATAAGATCTTTCTCCTTAATGACATCTCCAGTTGCTAGTAACTCATCACCGATATTATTGAATTTGAGCACAAAATCTGTGACAGATTCTACTCCCTTTCTAGCTGTTTGTAATTGATTTCTAAATTGCATAACTTTTGCCATTGATTGTTGACTGAAGTGTTTCTCCAATTGTGTCCAAATTTCAAACGATGACTTGCATTGTGTGATTTGACCAATGAGATTATCGTTGATCGTTGAGATTAACTAGCTCATTAAGAGCTTGTCTGCCTTCTTCCAGACTGGATAATCAGTGTTTTTGACATTGTTTCCATTTTGCGTAATGAATTCTAGTGGTATGTTGTTACGTTGAAGAATAAATTCTTCAAGGTCTCGGGCTTGGATTGTGGGTAGAATCTGGGTTTTCCAGATGATATAATTGTTTCTATCAAGCTTGACTTGTTGAATATTCAGTATTTTTGCTAGGCAGGGCAGATTTGTGTTTAATTGGTTTAGGATTTGAGAGGTGGTATGCTCAGTATGGTCTGACCTGGATTGAGTTGTGGGTGTTGATTGATTTTGTGTTTCTGCCATTGTCATCTGACTATGGCTCTGATACCATATGTATAACAGTTATGAATTGAAAGTGTTTTTTTGTTGTATTTGGAACTTTGAATTTATACAGATAAATAAGAAAGGCTATGCTATTTAAGTGCCTATGTAAGTGCCTAGATTTAAGTAATATGTACCGTTACAGATATACATAGTTGAAAGAATTAATTAGTACATTACAAGAGATATTCTAGCAAGTGAAGTGGGCTTGACTGTGGGCTCTATTACGGCCCCTCAAGCTGGCGGACGTCTACGAAGGCCAAGCTTGAACTTGAGCTCCAAAAAATGCGATTTTGGAAGAGGCTTGGTTAGGGTATTTGCTGTTTGATCGTCGGCGCAAATATGGGAGATTCGAAGAGCGCCGACCTGGACTTGTTCTCTGACAAAGTGAAAGTCGATGGCCAAGTGTTTCATGCGTGAATGAAATACTAGATTTGAGCTTAGTTGTGTCGCCCTAACACTGTCGCAGTATATCACCGACGATTGTGAAGGGGTGTGGTTGAGTTCGGCGAGGAGATTGCACACCCATTTTAATTCAGCAGCAGTATTTGCCACAGATCTGTATTCAACCTCGGTAGATGAGCAAGCGACGGACTTCTGCTTCCTTGAACTGCAGGAGATAGGTTTTCGACCTAGGTAGATGATGAATGCTCCGGTTGACTGATAATCGGTTTTGTCGCCTCCCCAATCTGCATCAGAGTATGCATGGAGTGAAGAATAATGACTTTGATCGGCAAAGGCATGAAGACTGGTGCTGAATCGACGATAGATCTATATGCCATCATCATCGGTTCCTACCAAGTAGCGAAGAAGGCGTTTGACAGCAGCCCAATGATCGGATGTTGGGCGATGGTTGAATTGGGAGAGCTTGTTAACAGCAAATGCAACATCAGGTCGAGTCAAAAGCAGGTATTGTAGACTTCCAACTATTTTTCTGTATTTGGATGGGTCACTTAGTGGTGTTCCGGAGTTTAGGGCTAGGATAGGGTGACTTGCCATAGGTGTAAGGACTGATTTTGCCTCTGCCATTTTAGTATGCTGTAGTAAGTCAAGGATATACTTCCTTTGGGCAAGAATTATACCCTCATGATTTGGAATAACTTCAATGCCCAAGAAATAGTGTAGTGACCCTAGATCTTTGATAGAGAACTTGTTTGCCAAAATAGCAACATAGTTGTCTATGAGTTGTGAATTACTGCCTGTTATAATTATATCATCCACATAAACTACAAGAATAATGGTACCTTTAGGTGACTGCTGAATGAACAATGAGGCATCTGAGTGTGAATTCCGAAACCTTGCGTTGAGAAGAAATTGTTTTAAAGCATGGTACCACGCCCTTGGTGCCTGTTTTAGGCCATAAATAGCCTTTTGAAGATGACATACATAATTAGGGCATCTTTGAAGCCTTGTGGTTGTATCATGTAAACATTTTCTGTAAGTGGACCTTGTAGGAAAGCATTGTTGACATCCAATTGCTTTAATGACCATCCATTTGTTAGTGCAATGCTTAAAATTATTCTTATTGTTGTTGGTTTGACCACAGGGCTGAATGTTTCTTGGAAGTCTATCCCTGGTCGTTGATGAAATCCCTTCGCAACTAATCTGGCTTTATAACGATGCACCGAGCCATCTTTATTTCTTTTGATGCGAAATACCCATTTGCAACCAACTAGGTTCTGATTATCATGAGGAGGCACGAGTTTCTAGGTACCATTTCTTACTAAGGCATCAAATTCTTCTGAGCAAGCTTTCCTCCATTTGTCATCTTTCAATGCCTGAGTAATGGTGTTTGGTTCATACTCTATAGGAGGATGGAGTTCAGCAGTCAAGCTTAACTTTTGAATCGGTTTTTGAATGTTGTCCTTTCCTCGTGTAACCATGGTATGTGTATTGTGCACTGTATTTCTCAGTTGCACACATTCAGTATGGTGTTCCTCATGTAACTCAGAAGCTGGTAAAAGATTAATGTGTGAGAAATTACCATTTTCAGGTGCAGCTGTTGGAGATGGAGTGAGTGGTGCTGGTGTGGAAGGTTGCAATGCTGGCAGTGAGATAGTTAGGGGAAGCCATAAAGCTGCAGAGTAATCAGGTGAGTCAATTGTTGGTTGTGAGTGAGTGCTGAATGGGAATACTGTTTCAACAAATTTGACATGTCTAGAAGCATAGATTCTAGAAGTAGATTGATCTAGGCAGTAGTAAGCACTTTGTGTAGGAGAATAACCTAGAAAGACACATGGTTTGGATTTTGATTCAAGCTTGTGAGTTGTGTATGGTCTTAACCAGGGATAACACAAACAACCAAAGATTCTCAACTTAAGGTAGTTGGGCTAAGACTTAAATAGGCAAAAATAGGGCCTGGTCATATGTAACTTAGGTGTGGGCATTTGGTTTATTAGATATACTGCAGTAGCAAAAGCATGTGGCCAATAGGAAAGTGGAATTGATGCCTTTGATAACAATGTGGGACCTGTCTCAACAATATGCAGATGTTTGCATTCTGAAATTCCATTATGTTCGGGTGTATGAGGTGGAGTTGTCCTAAATGAAATACCATGGTCTGCTAGAAATTGAGTGAGGGCAATATATTCTCCTCCATTGTCCGAAAACAATGTTTTGATTGGTTTGTCAAAAAAGTTTTCAACGAGCAGTTTAAATCGAATAAATATCTCCTTTCCTTCTGATTTTTATTTGAGAGGGTAAAGCCAAGTATACCTGGTAAAGTGGTCAACAAATATAACATAGTATCGAAAATAATCATAAGACAACTCTGGTGACATCCACACATCAGAAAAGATTATTTCCAATGGTTGAGTAGATTGAAGAGTAGAGTTTGAAAAGGGCAACTTATGACTTTTATTACTGAGACAAGCATTGCAATGGGTTGAATTGGAAACTGATGAGATGTTGTTTTGAGATAAAAGAGTTGTTACAATTTTGTTGGCAGGGTGACCAAGTCGGGAATGCCAATTGATGACTGATGGTGAAGCAATGGAGAGAGCCAGAATCGATGGAGATGAGGATGGCCACTCATAAACTCCATTCCTAGGCGTTCCCTAAAGAATGGTATTTCCCTGCAAAAGATCCTTCACAAGAAATGAGTAAGGTGAGAATTCTACCTTAACATTGTTGGTGACACAAAATTGATATATTGAAATTAGATTCTTTTTCATCTCAGGTACGCAAAGTACATTCTCAAGAGTCAGTGGCATATGATCTGAAGAAAGTGAAGCATTGCCAATGTGGCTAATTGACAAACCTGTACCATCACCAATCATCACATCCTTTGTACCATTGTAGGGTTGGTGATTGTCCAAATTTGAAATGTCAGCAGCAACATGATGAGATGCTCCTGAATCCAAAAGCCAAGGTTGACTATTCGGAGGATGTGAAAGAGGAGCAACATAGTTGGCAGTGGGCTTCCGTGAAGGAGAGGGAACAGTAGATGGTGATGCATAAGGCACAATTTTGAAGGTAGGACACCTTTTGGCAAAATGACCCTGAACACCACAGATTTGACATTTTCCAAGGTAGGGTCGGGAGCCTTGAGCATGAGTATTCCAATTTAGTTGATTGTTGGATTGATGTTGTTGATTCTGCTGCTCCTGGATACCTGAATAACGAGTAGTTGGAGCAGTTTGTGAGCGCCAGTTGGTTTGCTGATACGAATTATTTCTTTTGGCAGAAGTGCAATTGACATAATTTGCTGTTGCAGGATAGTGGATAGGGATAGCTGGTGTCAGCTCAGATTCAGCAATGATAAGTTTCTCATGCAGTTCATCAAAGGAGATAGGATGTTCTCGGGCATTGACATTCGTCTTGACGTCTTTATACGTGTCATCAAGACCCTCCAATATTTTATCAATTATGTCTTCAATATCGATTGGCACTTTTAATTCAACTAGTTGATCTATCTTTGTCTTTATTGCTTGCATATATTCTGTGATTGTGGATTGGCCTTTGACAATTTTCTTGAGATGGGCTTTCACTTGTTTGATCCTGCCACGAGTTGATTGGGCATAGGTCTTAGCAAGATAATCCCAAGCATCTTTAGATGTGGTAGCAGTGGCTAGGAAAGGAATAATGGATGGGGAAAGAGCTCCAATGATTGCATTTAAAATAAGTTGATCTTGGCGAATCCAAAACTGATATTATGGATTTGGTGTAGGTGTATCTACAATGGTGATGGTAGCTGGTGGACATGGTTTAGTACCATCAATATAGCCCATGAGATCATACCCAATAAAGAGACTGTGGAACTGTAGCCTCCAGGATAAATAGTTGGTGGATGTTAGTTTCAGTGGAGCTTGGGCAACAGCATTGATTGTGATAAGATTGGCAGACATGTTGGAGGTTGAAGAAGATGAACTGGACATGATGAAAGAAGGGGAAGGAAAAAAGTGTATATGTTTGACGTGTGTCTATGGCTCTGATACCATATAACAGTTATGAATTGAAAGTGTTTTTATGTTGTATTTGGAACTTTGAATTTATACAGATAAATAAGAAAGGCTATGCTATTTAAGTGCCTATGTAAGTGCCTAGATTTAAATAATATGTACCGTTACAGATATACATAGTTGACAGAATTAATTAGTAGATTACAAGAGATATTCTAGCAAGTGAAGTGGGCTTGACTGTGGGCTCTATTAATGTGCGGTTTCAGGAAGAAAGGAAGAAGAAGAAATAAAAGAAGAAGATCAGATGGATGGAGACTAGGTGTTTGTGAAAATGAATCATTGGTCGTGAGAGTCAATTCATTCATTCATATACGTTTTGTTTGTTTCAGTACATTCGTATTTATAGATACAAGAGAATCTATTGACAACAACATGTAACTAATTTATTCTTCTATTAGTTTGTTGCACATTTGTTATATCCAGCTCTGAAGATTTGGGGAGCTCTCTCGATGTGCGCCACGTGAGCTTCTCTTGTTGGGCTGGTCTATGATCCATTACAATTATGACATCATCCAATAACACGCTATCGATAAGATTATCTACGATGTAAAAAAATTTTCCTTACGCGGATGACAAAGTTCCTGAATAAGCATTCTCCGATAGATTGGTATGTCAGCCCCCTCTTAGTTAAAATTCACCTCCAAAATAATGCCCATTGAACATAATCGTTAAATACCGGTGCATTTGTGACTATTCCATCATGAAGTACAGATTTGCACTTGTGTCTCTTACTTGTAAAGCTTCTTCCACTCAGTGTTCGAAAATTCAACGTATTAATTTAAACCAAAGAATTCTGCTCATGGTCTCCGATAGAGATTTGTGTAGTTGAGATTAGTGGCTCTAATTTAAAGCAAATGAGGCCATTAACCTTTCAGCTTTTGATTAGTTGCCAACTTTCCCGAGGATTCTACAACCTATATTATTTCCCCTAACCCAATTGCAATCCATCTCATCTTCTCCTGAGTAAATGGATCCGTCATGACGTGAGCTTGTCTTGGTCCCAAACATTCATTATGCTTGAATTCATAAAATTTCAAGTACGACAACACGATAAATAATTGATTACACTAGGACAGAACATCACAAGTCGCATAGAATTTATTAGCACTATCTTACACATAGTGGCTCTACAAAACTGCCTGTCTAAAATCTATTGATGTTCGCCCGTTGTTACAAGATAACGCAAAATTGGAAATCTTAGTATGCTTCTTTTACAGACTATGACTAGCAATCTTAGATTCATCAGATCGAGTCACGCAGCACTGATTTTTCAACTTTACAATCGAGTTATGCAACTTTTGTAGTTGTAATCTCCACCATGACTAAATTAGAAGGTACTGAGTCAGTGCCAAGCAGACGCACAAATTAACTTGTACGTCAAGAAATTTATATGTGTAGGCGTATGATTTCTATTTGCTGTTCAACTTGATGTCTACAAGAGATGAACCTGTCACGCCTGGTAATGGTAATGTTTGTCTGGAATTGCCAGGCTCCATTATTTAACCAAGAATTCAGAGAAAATATAGTTAAGTAGTTCTTGATAAGATTAACTAGAGAAAGCATTTTCAAGAAAATTATTGGAAATCTGGACCATATAGCGAGGTTCATTAACTAGTAGTTGACGCAACCACAACTGTAAAGCTTACAAATATTGTTCAAAAGGTAGCATTTGCATTCGCCAAGCATTCATTCCCAGCTAATTTTAGTTTGTTTCTTCTCTGAAAATGTTTCTTTTTCGTACGTGTAAAGTTTGTTTCTTCTCTGAAAATGTTTCTTTTTTGTACAAGTCATAATTTAGTTTATCTATAGAGATAGCAAACCCATAACA
Organism: Erythroxylum guanchezii; assembly: GCA_025629825.1. NCBI lineage: Eukaryota > Viridiplantae > Streptophyta > Magnoliopsida > Malpighiales > Erythroxylaceae > Erythroxylum > Erythroxylum guanchezii. Next base: position 16,776,349 of record JAOTAX010000198.1, on the reverse strand, counting down.
GACGGCTACAAAAGCTAAAGCTTGGTAATGAGTTCCACGCATCCTTTCGAAACTAACACCAATTAGTTACAAAATAAAGAGGCCTTAGCCTTCATTCTCCTTTCTCCCTCCTTTTGTCATGTATCTCCCTCTTTGATCAGCAAAAGAAGGTGAAAAGGACACGCTATGGCTTTTTGTTAACTTAAAAAGAAATGTTATACTTGAATTAAAAATGGGTCTTCTAATTCAAACCAAGCAATTAAAGCATAGCAAGTTGTGCTACAACAAATGTCACTTTGGCTACGTTTTAATTTGCTACGATTTTAAATTCGTAGCTAAAAGTAAACTTTTGGCTACGAAATTACAAAATCATAGCTAAAAGTCACTTTTTAGCTATGAAATTTAAAATTGTTGCCCACTGAATTAGAACCTCTAAAAATATCAATTTTTGCTATGTTTTAACTTGCTAAGATTTCAAATTTGTATCTAAAAGTAAACTTTTGGCAACAAAATTAAAAAATTATAGCTAAAAGTAACTTTTTGGTTATGAAATTTAAAAATAATCACCTATTGAAGCAGAACCTCCTACGTCTTAATTTCTTTTTTTTGGTAAATCAGAAAAATTAATAAATGAAACAAAGATATGTACAAAAAAATTCACGCACACGTGCCACGGAGGGCACAACTAACTAGTACATAGCATCTAGCCATAGTACAATCCAAGATAAAAACACTTAAGAATATCTGCAACTATGGATGGAGAAATCCTACCGCCACTCAACAACAGAAATGCAAATACTCAACCAGTTTAGACCGAAGAAGCTATAATCCGAATGGGAAACCTAGACTAACTAATTCTCAATCCCAGTAGAGGAATTCCAAGGAGATACTGAAGTGAAAATTGCTCTTGAACATCCCTTACCCAAAATGACCTTCCATCAGCTGAATGTCCACGAAGAAGGCTGCCTCGAGGAAGTGAAAGTGTTGAACCTCCGAATTTAGGCATGTCAAGACCCTCAGTAATTGATGGCCTATATGAAGAGAATCTCACTTGTTGATAACCTAGAAAAGTCTAAGCAATCAACCTGCAAAATTTAGTGAAGAACCAAACAAAATAATTACCTCCTCTCTGTGTATAGGCTGAGAAGTTCCCTAACTTGGGAGATTACTCCAAGATACACTCGCTCCACATCCATGGCTTCATTCTTAAAAGTTCTGGCATTGCGTTCAGTCCAGAGATGGTAAATAGTGGTGGAAAGTAGAAAAGGGAAGTGAATTATGGCGAAGAACCTGGTACAGGAAGCAGTTCTATACCAGGAAAGGATAGCTGAAAGGTTAGGCTGGTTAAGGGTGGGCAAACTGAAATGTGTGAGGTAATGGTCCCAAATTGTTTTAGAGAATGTGCATTCGAAGAATAAGAATGCGCATTCCTATGTCTTAATTTCCTACGATTCTAAAAGCAATTTCCAAAAAAATCGTAGCTAAAAGTAATTTTTTGGCTACAAATTTAGAATCATCGCCTAATGAAGCAGAACTTCCTATGTGTGCTACAAAATTAGAAAATCGTAGCTAAAAATAACTTGTTGGATACAAAATTTAAAAATTGTTGCCTATTGAAGGAGAATATCTTACATCTTAATTTGCTACAATTCCAAATTACTAGCTAAAACTAAACTTTTGGTTATGAAAAAAGAAACTTTTTAGCTATGAATTTAGAATCATCTGCTATTGAAAGAGAACCTCCTATATTTTACTTTGATATGATTTTAAATTCATAGCTAAAACACAACTCTATCCTAGATTCTTTCAGCTATATTTTTCCACAATTAAAATTTTTTGTAGCCAAGAAAATACCCCCAAAATCACTTAAATCGTCGTTTTTTTTATTCGATAACCTAACTGACTACTTTGTTTCCTCTCATTGTTTCTTCTTCTCCCATCATTTTGGCTAGGACGCTACTCTTATTTTGGCTCCAATTGTGGTTGTTTTGGCTTCGGTTATGGTGCTCCACTTGTGGTAGTCTTCTTCTCTAATTCTCATACTCCCCTATTTTGGTTTCGATTGTGGTTATCTTGGCTCTAATTGTGATACTCCAATTGTGGTAGTCTTCTTCTTCAGTTTTCATGTACTTCTATGGTCTCTCACTTTCACTCTCTCTTTGTCTTGTTTTCTTTATGAGTTCTTCAACCACATCTCTAGTACTCCTCTCTTAGGTTCACCATTCACACCTCCTCTGCTATTGCTATGGAACCTATAACTATCCCACTTGCCCTCTTTGATGGTTTCATTGGTTTTCTGTGTCTTTCGTTGGTTTAGTATGTGTGTTGGTTTTTGGCTGAGTTTTGATAGGTTTTGGGAATGTTTAGTTAATTCTAAGTTATGGAGAAATTTATGTTTTCATGTTTTGGTACAGAGAATATTTTGTGGAACAAGGTAGGGTGTAAAATTTGGTGTTTTTTTTAGAAAACGAAAGTGTTTAGTGAATTTGACATTAGTTTTGAATTTTTGGTTGAAAAAACTCTTAAAGGAAAATGTGAAGAAAGGTAGGAGCTTTGAAGGATTGGTTCATTGAATGGCCTCTGTTGATTTTTTTTTCTCAAGTTTTCCAGATCTATTCGATTTCTTAAATTGATATGGCACTCAAAACAAATTACAGTTGACTTTCTTCTTTCTATTAGTGTTTTGAAGGCCTACAATATCTATGTGGTTATTTTATAAAGTTGATTAATCCTTTTCAATTTCTGTCCATCATATAGTTTTTGGCTTATATGTCAGAAAGATATTCAACAGAGTCAAATCAAAATTTGGAAAATATTATTTTCGCAAAACAATTTTCTTTTATCATCTTGCGACTCCAACAATTGCCTATCATATATGCTTAACTGTAATTACAATTGTTTCATTGATGAATACCTGAGTTGTAAGGCCATAACATATACCCTAGAAGCATTACAGTATGTCTAGGGTGTATTAAGAAGTGAACATAATGAATTAAGTGTGAATTAAGTGTATCTAAGTATAGTAAGGGACAAAATGGTAATTAATTGAAAAGACAGGAGTAAATTGGTAATTTATTCATTTCTACATGGACATGAATAATTATATGTGAAATATGGACTAGAATGAAATCAATTGATAACATTATATACCAATGTGGGAATTAAAGGAAGAAGAAGGACCAAATGTACAATTTTGCCTAAAATCAACATATGGTCCAACGGGATTGAAATACGTGTTTAAGATTAGAAACTTCATGAAAAGGGGACTAGAAGAGTGGGCAGAGGGACGCGAATGTAAGGATTTAACTCTATAATTTTCTCTTCTCATCTCCTCTCTATTCCATCTCTTTAACCACATCATTTTATATAAGGAATCAAGCTAATCCCAGGTGAAAATCAACGTAAAAGTTAGAGATTTTTATTCTCATCTTCATCTTTTCTTGCCTTTCTCATGAAGAGATAGAATTATAAGATTGGATATGGGATTGAGATATGTACTTGTTGTGTTTCTAGTTAGTGAATCAAGAAAAGCTAAAGGGGAAGAGAAGGAAGAGCAATGGAAGAAGAGTCAATTGACAAATTTCAAGGTTTGGCACTAAACTTAGTTAAATTTCTATTTGTTTATGTTTAAATGGATACAAAGATTCATTTGGACATGAATGATTGCTGGAATGGTGTTTTGGTGTTACTTTGCATGGAGTTGGATGAATACGTCAAGAGAGTAATGTGTACTGGAGTTCTATCTTAGGTTCGTTTGAACTAGTCCCATTTTTAGCGATAACTCATCCTAAAGACCTCTAAATTTGTTGATTTTAATTAGAGATGACACTTAAGACACAAAAATAAAATATTTAGAAGAGACCTTGACCTAATTCTGGTTGAACAATGGAATTTGATATTGCTAATGGTCACCTGATGCTGCCCCTATTTTAGAGCAGTTTGTGATGTCTGGTGCATATCGCATGTTTTAAAAGTCCATATGGCATGATTTTTAATGCTATGGAAACTAGAGACATAAAGAAATAAATATTTAGAAGACTCAAAACCTAATTTGAACATTTTGTATAAGAAAATTTCAGAACAAGTGAGGTACGAATTATGGGTAGGGGACTTGACGGGAAGGAAACTGCACTATTTTGAGTTTGTTTTCATTCTAGATTTTTTTTTTACCGAATCAAATCCAAACCTTTTTAGATTTTTATGAAAATTTGAAAAAACCTAGAAATAAATGAAATATGACACACCATATGTTAATTGAGTGATTAAACATTGAAATTTAAGATTGATCATAATGTATGCTAAAGGAAATTTACATGTATATAGATGATTTATATGCATATTTATTACTTATATATGTATAGTGTGATTATGCAAGTGTGATTTTGATACTCTTATAATGGTGGTAAGTTATGACTTGTATGTATGAACTAAAACACGGATTTTATGATCTTAAATGAATATCATATGATTTGTTAATAAATAAATTATGAAATTGGCAAATGGTTAAAGGAAAATGTTACAATGTCTGCTTTATTGTCTTAGTGGTGGATAGATAGGCATGCCTATAGGGTTACAGTGCAATTGCTATAGTTTGACACCACTAGTGTCTTCATTTCGAGACTATAATGTCTCCACAGTTTGATACCTTTAGGTATCCATAGTTTGATACCTTCGGGTATCTATAGTTTGATTCCTTCGGGTATCCACAGTTTGATATCTCCAGATATCCACAGCTCCCGTTATCCACACTTGTAGGAATATGTAGGCTTAACATAGAAAGGAAATTTAACAGTCATAAATAAGAGATACAACATGACAACATGAATAATTTGTATTGGTGAGCTTTGAATATCAATATTTGGCCAATAAATATGCATTTTTGGTATATGGATAAAATATTGAAGCATATTTGCATTATGTAATTTTCTTAAGTATACCATCATTATTTACATGAGTTTATGATATTCTTGAACGTATGTGTGCTTAGTAGATGATTGCTATGAGTGGTCATCCAAACTAAGTATTTCCACACTAAGCTTTCAAGCTTAGCATGGGTGTTAATGCGTGTAGGTCCAAGTAATAGGAGTAAGGCATAGGGATCATCTATAGGGAACAAGGCAAACCGTTAGAAGTAAAAAAAACCTTTGGATGTGTCCTTTGATTAAAGAATGGTTGTATATGTAATGAAGGAAATTGAAGTTTCTTAATAGTTTATAATTAAGAATTTAAGTTATGTGTAATATCTCTTTTGGATTACCATATAAATGTAATGACGTAATACTACTCTTAAATGATGAAAGTGATATGAAATTTTGTACTATGTATACATACAACATGAAATATAATTGTATGCCATGAATGCATGTACATGAATTTGAGTGTCATGAGTGTGGGTGGTTGTTGGTTTTGTATAGGGGGTGGTACATTTTGTGGTATTAGAGTGATGGTTTAGGCGATTCTAGCTAATAAGAGTATAGTGATGTGTTATATGGTTTGGTTTTCTTTGTTGTCCTAATGCAAATGTCCATGTTTTCTGAGCCTCCAAAAGGTGAAATATTAGTATCGTCAATACTTAGGGAGATGTTTCTAAAGCTCTCCTATAATATGCTCAGATTAATGGATAGAATGACCGCGCCTAAGACTCCTATAGAAGCCTCAAGAAAGCATGGGGCGAAAGAATTTGTGGACGTGACTCTAGAAGAATCTGATAAAGCAGAATATTGGTTAGATTGGATATAAAAGGTTTTAAGGGAGATCAAGTGTCCACGCGAGGAAATGGTTATTTTGTTATCTCTCTCCTACAAGGGGTAACTTATGATTGGTGGAAATTAATCCTACTGCATCCTCAATTGCCTAAACCTTTGACTTAGGAGTTGTTTACCCACGAGTTCAAGAAGAAGTAAGTCATAAAAGATTATAAAGAAGCTAAATGGAGGCAGTTTCTGAGTTTGAGACAAAGAAACCTATTTGTGGAAAAGTATGAAAAGGAGTTTAGCCAGCTCAATCAGATGCTCCAAAGCCTGTTTTGATAGATGCATTTTGATATGTGTTTAAAATTTGATTCATTTGATATGTTACGCTTAGTGATTAATGTCTTAGAAATGCTTAAGATACTCACTTTAACTCATATGTGATTTTAGGTACAATTTGGAAGCAAAGAAATTAAAGTGATTTAAAAGCACTATATTTGGGTTGCTTTTTAAAGAATCACAATCTTTTGTCGTCATGCAGCAAGAATGATAAATATTGGAGCAAGTAATTAATGTCAAGAAAAATGAGACATATGTTAAAAGTATAAAGAAGATTAAAGATGAAGCATGCCTTTAAGAGGAAAACAACCTGCGTTTCATACAAGAAAAACAACGTGAAAGAGAAGTAGAAGCATGAATAAAATGACTCACAAGCCAAGTGAGGAAAACAGCCAAAACGACAACGCAGATGAGAGGCAGGAGCAGTAGAAATGTAGACGTTTCACACCAAGACGCAGCGTTACGAGACAACAGAAGGACATGCATTAAACGCATGTGGGTTAGGAGTGAAACGCATGCGTACGCTGCATGAAACGCATGCATACACTACGTTAAATGCATGCGTTAGGTGTTAAATGCAGCGTTTCGAGAGCAGATGGTTGCAAGATTTTAAATGTTAACAGTAACGTGGTTCGTCATCTTTATTCGTCACATCAAAGCTGCAGTGAGAGGGGGCGTGAGAGGGCGGCAGAAGAGAGTTTGCAAGAGGGAGGAGAGCCATGAATAGTGTCTTGATCCAAAGAGTTAATTTGTCCCATCGATGAATAGTGATAGCAAAGAGAGAAGAGAGTAGCATGAAAGATAATAAAGGTGGAGGCTCTACACCACCGAAGCACACGGAGAAGATGGCTCATGTTTGGAGGAAAAAAATAGAAATGGAAGGCTAGCTTCCCGACGTCGATTCAACAAAAATATCGACGCCAAGTCACAGTTAAGCTATTTTTATCATTTTAAAGTTGTAATTTCTTTTCGAGTTGTTGTGTCATTGGTGTTGATTTGATTGGTTTTGGGATGAATGATCATAATATGATATTTTGATTGTTTTATTTCGAACCTATTGCTAAAACATTGAATGTAATTCGTAATCATTACTTTTGATGTTTGTGAGTAGCATCTAACGATCATTAATCTTTAGGAACAGCATAACTGAGGTCAGATAACCCGAACGTATGAGGTTACTGCCTATATTGATCATTTTCCAATTCAAAATATGACTGCCAAATTGAATCTAAAGATCGTATCCTAGGATATTCGGTAGTTAGGTTTAATTAACGATCATATCTTTATTAAATACAACCTAAGGGAAAACCGAGATTAGTAGAGCGTTCTAATAGTCTCAGATCAGTAGTCCGAAAAGAGTTGTAAAAATGTTAGAATGATGGAATATGTTTGATCGTGTTTAGGCCAAAATTGACCCTAGAACCGAACCTTACTTATATTTGAGACTTTTCTCATTTTTGATTGCTTGTTTTAATTTGTTTTCTATAGTTTACTTTTAATTTAATTTCTAAATTTCCTAAAATCCAAAAACCCTCTTTATATTTTCCTTGTTTCAATTAATTTCGTTACGAAAATTAGTTGAACATTCTATGGATTTGATCATGACTTTCCATAACTACAAATTTTAGTGTGCAGAGTCAGGTCAATTTTGCAGTGCACTCGACATGTACTGTCAAATTTTGGCGCTGTTACCAGGGAGTGTGTTAGTTTAATTTTCAAATTTGATTTTAGTTGGTGTTTTATGAATATATCTATTTATAATCATTCTTTTTGTTACTTGTTAATTTTTAATTGTTCATTAGTGTTGGTGCATGGTCATGACCAGATCTCCTCGTAGAGAAATTGAACAACTTAATTTAGAGATTGAGAGAACATTGCGGAGATTGCGTAGGGAAGTAAGATCAACTTTGGTAGACGAATTAGAATCAGAATCTGAAGACACAATGGCAAATCCGAGAACTCTGAGGGAGTTGGCCGCACCCGACTCCGCACCCGATTTAACTCAAAGACCATTATACATAAGATTTCTGAATTTCTCTAAACATGTTACCTTTGAGTTAAAATCTGGATTAATTCATTTATTTCCTAACTTTCATGACCTTGCAGGTGAGAATGCTCACAAGCATCTTAAGGAACCTGATGTGGTGTGTTTGAGCATGAAGCCTTATGAGGTGACCAACGAACAGATCATGTTGAGGGCCTTCCTGTTCTCACTTAAAGATGTAACAAAGGATTGGCTACTTGACTCACCGATTGGAAGCGTGAATACTTGGTTGGAGATGAAAAGATTATTTTTAGAAAAATATTTTTCTGCCTCAAAGACAACAAGTATTCGGAAGGAGATATATGGTATTAAGCAACACAATGGAGATTCTCTTTATGATTACTGGGAGCGATTCAATAAGTTATATGCTAGTTGTCCACACCATAATATACCAGAGCAACTTCTTATCCAATATTTTTATGAAGGATTGTTGCCAATGGAGAGGAGTTTGGTTAATGCAGCGAGTGGTGGGGCACTTTGTGAGAAGACTCCCATTGAAGCCAATATATTACTTGAGTGGATGGCCGCTAACACCCAACAATTCGGCACTCACAATGATGTTCGACGAGTAATGAGGTAAGCACTTCATCTATTGGACATTGTTTAGATGAACTAACATCTTTTGTGAGACAGATTGCAGTTGGGCAAGAACAAGTGAAAGTGCGCGGGATATGTTCAAACACGAGTCATCTAACTGATGAGTGCCCAACGTTGCAAGAGGGAAGTATGGAGTACGTGAATGCTGCAGGAGGGAACTTTCCAATCCAATACAACCTATACTCGCAGACATATAACCCAGGTTGGAGGGATCACCCCAACTTGAGTTATGGAGGGAATCGACAACAAAAGTACTTCCAAAATCGGCCACAAGGAGCATAAGGATTTCAACCTAGGCAACAAGGAGCATAGGGAGCTTCTTCCTCCAGTTCAGCTGCATCTTTAGAAGAACTTGTTAAGAATTCAGAAGAGCCACCCTTGGGCATTGTCACCCAACAAGTGGGGTAATATGAGTTTGGGGACTCAAGGGTGTAGTGGGGATGACAAATCAGAAGGTGGTGAGTTCTAGTGGTGAGAAGAAGATGCCATAAGAGGGGAAGAGGTGGGAACAATCGAGGAAGAGGAATGATATGAAGGGAGATGTGTTTTGTAAGGGTAATAGAGGAGAAAATGGTTTATCTAAAGTGGCAAGCTTTTGCAGTAATTTGGATATGATGGTTTGTTAGGTGGTCATGTTCTTTTGGATCTGTTCAAGGGGGGAGGACTAATTGGTTTCAAGTTTGTTGAGGTGGCTTATGAGTTTTGTATTTATTCCTCAACATATTTGGAACGGGTGAGAATACTTTCAACCATCTCTCAATGAAAGCACCAAATATGGTGTAATGTAACAGTAGAATAGAGTCAAGAAGAGATGAGAATCAAAGGTAGGTAAGAAAAGAAGAGTTTCTCTAAGGAATATTTCTTGCTAGTCACAACATTTCGTTATTATATTTGTAAGTGTGTGCCTGACAACGTTCATAACAAACTCATGATTATAAAATACTAAATGATAAAACTGCCAAACAAACTCTCATACCAATTCCCTCATCATCATGTATAATCCCTCAATTTGGCAGGATGCGTGACCACCCTTTTTCTTCTTTGGATTCCTTCGAATGTCCTAGCTGAGTTAGCATCTTTATTGGACTTTGGCACCTAATCTGAGGTTGATATGGGCTTATCAATTATTCTGGCAACATAATCATCTAGCTTCGGGCAACCCTGACAAATGTCTACATGATTGAGGATGCATCGTGATCTTCTTGTGGCACCTCCTTTGCATTCACTCCCTTCCCTAAGCCTAGGCATTAGGAATTGTTCTAAGCATTCCTACTAAACATGCACTCTTATTCCCCTTTTTAGATCTTTGTAATCCTTGGTTTCATTGTGGAAATGAGATTATTCATTTATATTCTTCCTTACAAACTCGTTTAAAGGGGGTTGGGAGAGTTTAGGTGATATTTTTTTGATGGACATAACCAATATATGGCTTAAAAAGGCATTCAGTGGTGGCAGGTTTACATGTCTAACTTCCTTCAAATGACTATCCTAATAGCCTTAAGAGTTCTTTCTTTTTTTATTGGCCTATTGGATTATGGTTTGCTTACCCCTTATCTTCCTTTTGCAACTAAGAAGCCTTGGTAGGTTTGTTAGGTGATTTTTTGGCTTCCTTCAAGTTGACAGAACTCTAAGCCCTTTGATGTATTTATTCAAAGTTAAGAGCCTTACTCATCGCCTTATTCATTAACAGAGATTTCCATTTAAGTTAGTGTCCTTTTATGCCTTTTTCATATGTTATATAGCTACTTGGAAGGAATCAAATATGGAACATATGTGACCTCTAGGCTAAACTTTTTCCTATAATACCTTAGAACCTCACACTTCGTTTGTACTATATAAAAAAGCACTAGAGAGTCCTTAGGTCTACATTTGTTACTTAAAAAATAAAACTCTAAGTGAGATCTCAACATTTTTATCATTCTCATATTTGTTATAGTGTACAACCTTTGGACTAAAAGAAACCATCAAACCTTCAAAGATAAAGTCTTGGAAGTTGGGAGCATTATCACTAAAGTGATCTTTTAAGTTATGGAACAGCTCAGCTCAAATACCGACAGAAGGTAAATTGTTGGTATTTTTTTTCTAATGTAATGTTTGCAGGTTTGATTTTAGGTTAGGGAAATTGGAGGAAAAAAGGATATTACAATCTCCTATCCCTCTTCGGTATATTATAGCAATGGAGACACCAGATTTAGGGTATGCATCAATCTTTAAAAAGCCTTAAAGCAAAAAGTTATCCAATCTTAGAAGCACGGTGTTGTAACAGATTGAGTGCAAGCAGCAGAGGGAAAAAGTTTCTCCTTCTGCAATAAACCCTCCCTTTTAGTAGAAGAGATGATTTCAGTGAAGGAACTCCAGTCTATGAAATTTTAATATCGGTGTTGCTTGGTTGATGAGATGACCTATGAGTTTAGTTTGGATTTATGAAAGGATCGGGTAAAGTTTTGGCCTCCCAAGCTTCTACAATTGATATTGGAAGGAAGATAGAAATAAGATGTATATTGTAATCAAATTCTTGTATAGTTAATTTTCTTATGTTTTCCTTTATCTTTTGGAAATAGTTTAGAGTCTTCTCAGTATGTTGTGGCTAAGTATGTCTTTTGGTACGGTTTCAGTATGAGATTTGCCTCTTAGGCAATCTCTAGTTCTGTACATAAAAAAGTAGGTCATCGTCTTATAGTATAGTTTGGGTACCAATCACTTGTTAACTCGAACAATATTGATGAGAAGGCCTTGTATTTCATGGAACATGTTTGAAAGTGGAAGACGTGATGCACTCGCTTTGTGTTGCTGTTTAGCTAAGTCCATAGTATGTTAATTGAGTCAGCTTCTCGCAATCGAAGGGCTATTCCTCCGGATTAACTTTGTTAAAAAGAAGACTTATTCTTGCAATTGTATAACATCTCCACAGGAGGGGTGGCTAGTGAAGCGAGCTTCTTCTGGCAACATTTGTAGGGTTGCGGATTTTCTCTCAAAATTCTGATAGAAGACACCAATTAATGAGTCTCTTTTTTACAAAGTTGGACCTTTCACCTATAGATAAAACTCTACTTGTCTCCATGTAAACTTGTTCTTTCTACTAGTTAAAGTGTGGTACCTGCAAAATTCATCGGATATTTTCTCCAACTTAAGAAATTCGATGCTTAAGCTAATTATAAGCTTGAGAATGTTATTTTTTAGGTGTTGATAATGCCTGCCACTCTTCGAGAGCATGATTCCCTTATATATTAAGGATGGCAGGTATACACAGTGAGGAGGTCTACATATGTGATCTGATTTTGTACTTTATAAAAAGAGGTGGAGGTATGGTCTTTTGACAGGTTAATAAGGGTAAGGCTCTTGTCCTATTTAGGGTTATCATGAGCTGTACATGTATCAAATTTGCTTTCAATTGGTTCAACTTTAGACTTGGGACCCGGCAGATCCTATTAGAATGGCCTGGATTCCCTTTAGCTAGTTAGAAGAAAAAATAACCTTATTAACCTTATTTTAGCATAATTGACCAAAACATCATAGTCAATTATGCCAAAATAATGTACTAGAAAAAAAATCAAACTACACATGATGCTACATAATATCATCTTAACTTAACTAAACAATATCATTTTAATCAATTATATCTAAACAACAACAATTTGGCCTCTACCAAAGTTTGAGTTGCCAAAAAAATATCTCACCAAGTTCAACCAAGTCTATCTCTAATTAATTGTTCATCCTTTGTATAGGTGCTATGGTAGATGTAATAGTTTTTCTTTTCATAAGACTTTTTCTCTTCTAATAGAACTTGTATGATATTTTTGAATATATTTTTCTATTTTTGTTATGGAATTTTTTTCACCTTCTGTTAATTTATGTAGCATTTTCTAGTGTTTCTCTAAGTTTTTAAATTAGGCCTCTATTTTATTCTCTAATTTGCCCAGTTGTAGGCATATTATTAGGCTTATAAAACTAGTCACTCATATAATCAAATTTGATAAAAAAAGAATAAAATCTTTTTCATAAAAAAGAAAAAATCAATGATTTATAGTTTAATGGTCTCCTCATAATTTGAATGGTTATTATCATCCCATGTAAAGATGGCAATAGGGCCCAAACCTGTCCAAACCCACTCCGACTGGAGTTGATCAGACCTCGAGTACAATTTTTTGAAAAATTTGGGCCTCAGGCCAACCTCAGGTAGAGTCAGGCCAATAATAGCAAAATGACATCATTTTGGCCTTTTAATTTGAAAACTAATAATTTGAGTGCTAGCCTATCTCAGGCTCAGGCCTGCCGCCTCAGGTAGGACTCGGGTTCGGCCCATTACTATCCCTCATTTTGACATTTTAATTTTAAAACTAACAATTCGAGTGCTAGCATGCCTCGGGTTCAGGCCTGCTACCTCAGATAGGACTCGGGTTCGGCCCATTACTATCCCTAGCCATGTCAGATATTGTATTGCTTTGGACATCATCAAAATCAGACATATTTGATCTACAGGACTTGTGGTAAAACCTAATAAGCAATAATCACATATTCTCTTGTATTTTTGAAGTAAAAGTAATGTTATCGATTTTGTACTAGACTTGACAATAGATTTAGCTTTAATATGGTACAATACTAGTATCAATCAATACTAAGTACTATTTTAGGCGAATTTTCAAAATTATAAAATAGTCCCTCAATATATTTTGACAAATAATTTTTAACTATGCTTCAACCCTATCTCAAAAATTCATAATAATATAAATTTGATAAAACAACCATCTTTGTATTCTTATTAATATTACTTTTCACATATTTCTCATATAAATAATAACCATAACTAATATAAATTTTCCATCGTTTTACTAAAGTCATGTTTGATGAGCTAGATGGCCCTGATATCAATTTTGGTTCTATTTTTGATTCCAATATTTTTGTTATTAGCTTTTCTATTTTTTCGAGTTTTTCATCTATTGGATATACTATTTTAAATAAATTTTCATAGCATTTAATTAAAGATTCTAATATTTTATGAATTTAATTAATTTCATTAAACTTTTGTGAATGAGAATTTTGGCCTTTATCTATTAATGGTTGTGTTATAGTCATTAATTCTTTTGATTGAATTTCAATATTGGTTTGTTTATCTAATAATTGAGATCATTGTTTAGTAGTACTCATAATGTATTTTTAAGATGGCTGGATAATTCTTTAAGTTGGTTTTTAATATTATCTAATTCATTTCCTAATTGTTTTTGATATGTTTCTTCTCTTTCATTTAATTATTCTTTTTCATTTGATATACCAGGTTCAATAAATCTAATAGGTTTTTCTAATCTAACATATTGTGATCTTATGGGAATTTTTTGTCTAATAGTTTTATTTTCAGATAAAGATAGTCGTGGAATGGTTTGTTCTAAATTTTGCATTTTAATAGGATAATTAATATCACGTAATTCTCTTAAACTAGTTCTTAGATTGGTTCCCACTTTTGCTACATCATTAAATAATTGGTCAATATAATTTTTATCTGTATTTTTAAATTCAATGCTTTGATAAGAATTAGTAAGAGCATAACTAATTTGATAGGTAATTGAAAAAGGATATTGTTCGCGTTTCATTAAATTTTCTCTGTAAAATTTATAAGCTATAGTAATTGTTTCGTCTAGATTGTGGGATTGTGAAGGAATTCTAATTTTAAATGAGTATTAAATTTTATTTTTCCATAGGCTAATTTTTCATTCATTATTCTAATTACTTGATCTTTTAAATCAGTCATTCGTTCATCAATTATAGCTATTCTTATAGGAGAGTCTATTCCTTCTTCAAAAGTAGATTTTAATAAAATTTGAATTGTTGAAATACATATGTATCCAATTTTATGTCTTTTGTCTTCAGGAATTTTTTGTAATTGATTATAAATTTATTCTTGATCTATTAAGCTTACTTAGATATGTCTATTACATTGATCTATTATAATAGGTGTTTCGTGTATAATTGTTCCATAATAAATAATTTTTTCGATTAACTAAAATTTTAATTGGATGATATGCAATATCTTGACCAGCTTTAAGATTTAATTGTGCTTTTTGCTTTTTGCTTTTTGCTTTTGTTTTTTGTTTGATAATAATGTATTAATATGGAAAATGTCAGTAGATTTGGTTAATTCTAAGGTATGTAAGTCAAAATTATTATTAGCATTCATATCTATAGTTATTTCAGTCATATTAATGGAAAAATCTTTGATGTTATGTTATTCCGATGTGTTTATATATTAAATCTTGATTATATAAATTCTAAAGAGTAGTGACAATATCTAATCTTTCTTTAATAGGTATTAACCCATTATTATTATTACAGAATTGTAAACAGTTATATCTTCTTTCATAGTAATCTTTTTCTATTTTGTGTTTAGAGACTAAATTTTCCAAATGCATAAATTCTGTATATAGTTGATTACAAATAATACAACAATTATTCATAGCTGAGTTTTATAATGTTCTTGAAATTGTTGATAAAGTTGTTTCATTTCTTCTTATTCTTGATTATATTGTTCTGTATGTTTGTTAAGAAATGTTTGGAATTTGTTAAGGATGTCTGGACAGGCATTAACTGATTCTAGAAATTTATGAGTATTAGTAAAAGTTTTAATTTATTTCTGACTAATTTTAATTTTTCGTTCCATATGTATTATTAATAGATGAATATGTCTACAATTATCACAAATAGGCATTAAGAAATATGATACTAGATATTATATTGGATAGAATTAACTAAATGATAAATTGAATTAAGTATTCATTGATTATGATAAAAAGATTTAAAAATACAATTAAACGTACCTGTTTTGTTCTTTTTCTCTTAAACGCCAATCCTTAGGCTTAAAGTGAGATTGTAAGAGTTTAGAAAGGGATATTAGAACAGAGTGTTTATTTTTTCATATTGAGCTATGCTCAGAGTTTACATTATATAAAAAAGGGTGCTGGGTAGCATCCAAAACCCAGAAAGCAAAAGTAACAACTACAAGAAAAGTAGATTCTGGACAATCTATTTTTGACTGTTCAGGTGGCCTACAGATGGCCTACATATTTTTACATAATTGAAGATAATGGTTGACAAGTGGCCTACATTATTGAAAACTTTTGAAGATTTTATTCCTTGATTATGATATCTACTGACGAGCTATCATCTTTATCTTTTCCTTCTTATGATGCCGAGGGACATTTTTGACATTAATGTTGTGGATATTGATGCAGTTGTTGATAGAGAGCTTGCTTCCACTATTCTGATAACTCACTGAATACTCTAGTTAAGGTTGAGAAAGATGCTTCCAGTTGTTTTATCAGCAGGAATGATTCGGTAGAGGTAGGTGTTTTATATGCTAAGGTCATCAACATGTTTGCTCCTCTATAGTTTAATTTGATTAAAGATTCTAAGGTGATCTTTAGGCATTATTGGTAAACTCCTTCGATGCAATGTAGATTGAATTTATTAATCAGATTCCAATCAAAATCATATGTAGGAGGGTCATCTATGGGTGGATACATGCCATGACTAATTCCAATTCATACATATGCCATTCGTGATAGCTGTACTTCGGTTTCCTTGAGATTGTCTACCTTTTTGAAGATAGGTGACACGACCTGACTTTTTGGGTTGCGTTGGCACTAGGGAATGGGTAGGCTTAATGCTACCAAAACCCGTAATAAGCCTAACTTTTCTATATTCTACTAAAAATCTGGCATGACCAATTCATTGTCTGATTAATCCTTATATCTGCTTAATAGGTTGTAAGAAACAAGGATCCAAATCTACAATTCTCACATACAACATCTACTTATCATCAACCAACATCGTTCTCAATAACATAACATA
>JAOTAX010000198.1:16733028-16759761 GCA_025629825.1 Erythroxylum guanchezii | reverse complement strand
ACAATTTTTCTTTTATGACCATGCTCTAATTCGGTCATTAAGGAGATCCAAATCTCCCATTTACAATCAGCTTTAACCATCAGTCATGAGTCAGACCCTTCCTGACTCAAAACCTTATAACTCATTCATTTCACATCCAATTAAGGCGATTCAAAGCTTAATTTTCAATAGACTCATATAGCTATCACATATCCAAAGGGGAATCAAAAATGATGTAAATTGGAGTTATTGTGATTTTTACAAACCTGTTCTGATTCTGTTCTCTTCTGTGTCACTAATGTTAGCAACACCCTTCCCTTTTTCAGATATATCTAACCGAATACTCATCAAATCAAAAATGTCTTTCTACAGAACTTACACAACACTTTGTTGAGCATTTCGTAAGAAGAACTCATCATCCAATTCTAACTCTAAGGTCCTCAAACAATTAACTTTCATTTCTCGTTTCAATCTCACTGGTATTCTGAACCAGTCTCAAATCGGGGCCTCTTACATTAATTTGACTCACCCTAAAATCATGAAAACAATCAAAGAGACAGTAGACATCTGGATCTACAACTTCTATGTTTTGAGTTTCTCCAGATTCACACATTAAACAGCTCAAACAAAAATGAACAAATAGAGCTACGAATCTGTCTCCATTGACAGCTTAACCTTCAAAATCCTGGGTTTTGATTTAGCCCTCCAATCACCATAAAAATCAAATTTCTTCATGTAAAAGTGTCATTAGACATCAAAGAACAAAAACCCATCGTCCAAATCATCAAACCCATAACTTCCATCAAGTGGGTTTCACAAAAGAAGAGAGAAACTAAGCTTTAATCCATAGATCCAAGCATTGGAAGGGAGACTTACCTTTTTATGTTGCTAGAATGGCGTGATTCTCCTTCCAAATCTTGTTACAAGGGTTGAAAAAGCTTGAGAGCTAGCTTCCATGGTGTTTTCGTGAGAAAGAGGGAGAAGAAGAAGACAACTTTTTTGTCTTATTCTCCCACTAGCTCCTTTTATACTCCTCATGTCCACTTATTTACAAAATTGTCATTCTTGTACTGTTTTTCAACATCTGCTCGAATAATTTCCTGTGACCATTGAAAAATGTCATACATCATTTATTTGATGCCACTAAAATTATTATTCACTGTCCTGGTTTTAATGACATCAATCTCAAATACTAATTTATTTCGGTGTACCGGGTAAACTAGATACCGGGTATTACAATAGGATAGATGTTGAAAACATTGATAAAAAATTTTCTTTCCTTAGCAAATCTTTCCTTATAGTTTTTCACTGCAAGGACAAATCCTGTTGGGAATTCAAAAAGGGTGTTTAAATTGGTTAAATAAATAGTGCCTACTAACCCACTTTGAAAAAAGAGGTAAGTAGTGAGTGCATCAGCTTCCGGAAATATAATAACTTTTGGTCCATATGATCCATGATTTTGGGGATAATATTGGGATATTTTTTTTTTCTTCTTTCTAGTCATTGAGTGCTTAAAAACAATTATAGAAGAGTTTAGAAATAATCTTTTTCATTTCTTCCTTGAGAGCTTTGGTAGGGATGACATTTATTTTTTCCAAGTAGATAGGTTTTCCCAAGGTTTTCATTTTGGAGTCTGATGATTGTTTTTCCAGGGCTTGTTTATAATGGGGTCTTAAGGATGGTTCTTTTAATTCAGCCAAAGATTTTTCTGCTTCAGTGTGATTTGTAAAGCTTTGATGAATAATTGAGAGTTTACCTGTAACATCCTGTTACCCATATTAGGGCTAGAATTGTGAATTATGAGAAATTAGGAAAATGCACATCATACATTAGATATTTGTGACATGCACATTTTTTGCACATTTATATGAATGTACATGCATTCATTGACATTTCCTGGTGTAATTGAGTTAGTAAATGTGATTAAAATGTGTTTTGACAATTTTATTTAGGGTATTCTGAAATTTTTGGTGAATTTTGCGAAAAATATTGATTTATAGACCAATGATAGAGTGACACATGGCAATAAGAGGTAGATGAAAAATGGTTAAGTAGTCTTTGACAAATGGCTTAATTACAGTGCGATAAGTGTAAGTCATGCAAGACTACACGTATTTATGCTAGGACTAAGAAAAAAATCATTATAGTTTCTGGTATTCTTCGAAAGCATATAGCAGAGAGCGTTGTATTGTTCATCACCATATAGTGAACTATTCTCATTGAGTTATCTTGACTGTTGGGAATAGAGGAATCCAATAACTGGTTCTGATGATGTTTGTTTTACAGTGTAGAAATCATCGTGCATGCATGGATTTGTGAAGTTTGGTTTTGGTATTGAATAAATTAGATGATTGATTTGAGGATTAGAAATTGTTTAACACTATGTTGAATGGACTCTGGATTGAGAAATATGTATATACCCTGTTCTGGTTTTGAGAAAACAAAAATTGTATATGCATGCATTTGTGTTTGTTGTGTATCAGTAGAAATAAAGATAGATGTTAAGTGTGAGTCTTGGATTTTTGACTTATCTATATTGATGAGCCAAACACAAGTTAGAATGGTTATGAGTGATCATTTGAATTAATTGGTGTGAAAATTAACGTTTGAAAAATTACAGTAGAGAGAGGATGAAAATGTGGAGTTTCAGATTTGTGAATTTTGGAGTGTAAAGTTGATTTTGACTTATTGAGAGAGTGAGGTGGATTCAGTAATGCATAATGAATAAGTTAGAAGAATAGATGTTTTAGGATTGTTTAAATCTGGACATAAAAGCATTGAGTCTGGATAAATGAAGAAAAGAAACGATGATGAAGAAGGAGAGAAAGCACCGTTGTCCAAATTGGAAAAATATCAAAAGTTGCGATCGTACAAAAGCACAACCATGAGTTTGGGGGTTTCGCAAAAGTCGCGGTCAGGCTTTGTACTTTCGCAAGCTAAGGTGAAAATGCACGATCACGACTTTCAATGATTTTCTTTGAAGGGATTGTTACTAAACATCTATCATTCCTTTTTCAATAACTTCACTTGTCCAAATGACTTGATTCTTAGAACAATAGATTCATTTACATCTCCACCAAAAATCACAGCTTTCTGAATTGAATTGTTTGGTGAAATTTATATGGAAATGTGATTGTGCTAAAGTATGATAACTGAGAGGATTTTTACTAAACATACTTTGGTAATTGGGCTATATCTTGATCTGTGGACCTTAGAAAGATATGATTGTTAATTGTGATTAAACTAAAAGGAGAGGATACAGATTGTCTGAAGAAATGGAATTTCAAATCAGTCTCTAAGACTTTCAATTTCTGGAGGGAAGTTAGGTATAATGTATTGTTTCAATTTGAAAATAGTCTGAGATTATTTGGGGTATACCTTTTGGTATACTGAACCAAATTGAATGATTTTAGTATTAACAAAAACTTAATACATTGGAGAACAACTTTTAGAAGAAATTATTGCGTAATTTTTCCATTTACTTTATCAGATTTAGTATGCAAAGTTGACTCGTATGTGTATTAGAAGAAAAAAAATTCTGAAGTGGTCAATGAAGTTATGAAATGGTTTTGACATTGGTTTAATATGGTCCAAATTATAAGTATCCTTGGTATTAATGAGGGATTTGATATCTGAATGATTTACTGATAAGGATCGCAATAAAATACCCCGGAATTGTCATTGAACATGCATTATGCATATTACATATAAGTAGATGTGCATTAAGGAATATTTATACAACTGTGCAAAAGTGTGATATTTGTAAATGTGCTTTGTATGTTATAGAGGAGCATATTAGATGCCAGTCGGACATTGCCGGACCATCTAGGCAATAGCTTCTTAAAGCATATTATGAGTCAACCTAGATGAATTCCTAAGATTGATTTGATTTGAATTGAATTGATTTGTTAGACTTTCAATATTACTGAACTATTTGTGAATTATTTCTAAATTCTGGACTTAAAGTCCGAGGAGTTTAATAATTGGGCATGTTGATTATCAACGAAAGTTGAATGCCAGACTTAGGTCCAATGACTATGAAAATTCTGTCTGAGCATTTGTATAAGATTGTGATACATGAGATATTCAGTACTTGATGCATTTCATAAAATGCATGCTCAGATAAAGACGTTGTGACTTGAGTAGCCAGTTTGAAGCACTTCCACGTAGAGCTTTGCTCCGTGATATATGTGTGTGCACATAAAGCTATGCTCCGTGATTCTATTTTGACTGAGCCCTATGGGCCAGTATTTATATAAGTTTGTGATAGGAACTCAGTCACAACAATAAGAACGAATGTGAGTCTCATGCATATAGCATTCATACAAGATTGAAATGCATGAATGATTTGCAAAGCTGTAATGAGTGACCATATGTTATGCCATGTTGTGTGAATATCTAAAAAACAATTATATGTTCTGAATGAATATCTATGATATATTTGATATTTTTATGTAATCCAATGAATTCATCGATGATGGTTCACTCATTGTGTTTGCAAAACTTATCAAAAATTGTAATGCGGATTTTCAGGTATGAGACAGCAGACCTAGTTTCTTAGTCAGGACATAAAGAATCTTTTGGATAGAGAAATGGCTCTAAGGTCTGTCAACTAATACCAGAAGTGTTGTAGCATTATTTTTGTAGTTTTGCTAAAACTTGTATAAGGTTTTGCAAATATTTGTTTGATGGAAACAATGTAAGCTTATGAATGAATGAAATGAATGGTTTTAAAAATTTAGTGACTTTCAAGTATGTTAGTTGATGCCATGTGTAAGTTGGATTTGCTATTGCTCCAATATACCATTATCATAGGGTGTGTACTTGAATGTCCTTCGGGTATTCGGGTATTTACCTTGTGGTAGTGGGATGTTGCATTACTAGTAACATCGATGGAAGCCTTATGCCATTCATCATACATTCCAGCCATGGGTCCGTTAAATATGACTTAAACTTTGGATTCTTTGAAATCGTTGTTTTTTGGGAGACAGGTGTAGCTGGGTTTTATAATGGACTGGTAGTTTTAATAGTATGTTCGAGAATGTTAGGTAAAGCTGTTTGGGTAATTTGTTAAGGAGTAATTAGTTGGATGGTTAGTCATACACTGGGTGGTTAACCAATAGATAGTTGTCGTTTTTCAAGGAGGGTAACAGTTGCTCTCAATTGATTAATTTCGTTAGTTACACTTCCCACTTATTGTTGAATGTCCAATAATTCAGTTTCCTTCTTATTGAGCGAATCCTTTAGGCTGAGGATAGTTGTTTTCATTCTCTGGTTAATGTATCTGCAAGACTGTTACTAGAAGATTTTATGTAATGTATTTGAAAATTATATTGATTTAATTCTAATTTCCATCTGAATAATCTTCCTTGATTGTAATTTGTTTTCATATTATATTTAGTAAATCCATATAAATACTTAGAATCTATCTGAATTTGAAATTAGACAGGTAATAAATCAACTTTCCATTTTCTTAATGTTTTAATACAAGCAAGTGTTTCCTTTTCATGAACAGGATATTTCCTTGAATTGGGTAGTTGAGCTAAAAGGCAACCAGCCTATATATCTAGACTTGCATCAATTTGTACTATTAATGTATCCTTAGCATTATAATTATATAATGTTGGTAGATTATTATAGAGAGTTTTTAATATACATACCGTTACTATATCTTCTATGGTCCATGTCCATTGATTTTTTGTACTACATTTAAGCTGTAACTTTTTGCTTTCTTTAGATAGATTTTTAAGAAATCCTTGATCAGATATATAGTTTAGTAAGCCTAGAAATTTTTGAACTTCAGTTATATTTTTTAATGTGTCCGGCAAATGTTGTAATGTTTCAAGGATATTAGGTTGTAAATTGAGGATTCCATCTGGTCCTAATGTTATATGTTTTGGTGTATATTCTGTCGGAAATTTTCATATCTTATTATCTCTTCTGTAATATCCAAAACAATTTAATTCTTCTTGATCTATAGGTTTATAATTCCAGTTATACCTAGATTGATTTTCTATTTTTCTTCTCTCTCCATTTTGACTTGTTTGAGGTTGTTCCACTGATTTTGGTTGTTCCATATATACTTCTTGATCAGATTCATAACCATATATTACTTCATCTTGATCAGTAATAGGTTTTATAAGTTCATATTTTAAAGAATTGTTCTCTTTATCCAATTTTAGTTTATTAACTAACGGAGTAATTTCTTCCAATTAATTTTTTATATCTTGTTTTATATTCTCCATGGTTTTACTAAAGTCATGTTTGATGAGCTAGATGGCTCTGATACCAATTTTGGTTCTATTTTTTATTCCAATATTTTTAAGATTCCGTTATCAAATTTTATACCTAAATGTTCAATATTTTTTTGTGCTAGTTTAATTTTCTTTTTGCTTAAAATTAGTCCTTTATGTTGACATCCAGTGAGAACATTTTTTTACCTTTTTAAATGATCTTCCTTATCTTTATTTGAAAATATAATAATGTCATCAATATAAGCTAATGTAAATTCTTCTAATCCTTCAAAATTATTATCCGTAAATCTTTAATAAATACCAAAGGATTGTTTTAATCCAAAAGGTAATACATTTCATTGGTAATATTTTTGTGGTAGACAGGAAAAGGCTGTTAAAGGTTTTGTATTTTCATGTAGTCTTAATTGCCAATAACCAAATTTTATGTCGAGTGTAGTAAACTAAATGATGTCCTTTTAATCTACTAATAATATAGTCTTTTCTAAGTAATTTATATGCTTAACCTATAGTACCTTTATTTAATTCTTTATAGTTGATTACCATTCTTCTCTTGCCACGTTTTTGTTCGAAATGATTATTTACATAGAAGGCTGGTACTGAATGTTTACTTGTGCTTAGTGCTATTAATTGTTTTTGTAATAATTCTGAACATTCATTAATAAATTCTTCTACATCTTGTTGTGTATATGAAATATTATTTTTAATATTATTTCCTGTGTAGGATCTTTAAGTTTTATTTCAGGTGGATTTCAATACAAACTTGATTTTCACTACAAAATTGTTGCTATTAAGGTTTCTAATTCAGTTTGTCAAGTAAGATTATTAAGAAGATAAAATTGTAGTTGATTTAATTTTTCTTATATAAGTTGTAAATTTTTATAATACGTTGTATGGTATATAGGAATTTTGAGGATTACGGATTTTTGATTTAAGGATTTTATTATTGGTGTTCATAAAGTTATATAAAGTAAATATTGACAAAAGGATTATATAATTTAAGAAAATTATTTCCTAAAATTAATGATAATTTTGATTCTTGTTAATAAATTGAAGGTATAATAAAAGTGTAATTTTTAATAATGATATTATTATAATAGCTTACATACCAAACAGATTAAATACTTCCATCTGCTATTCTTATTTGTATAGGTTTGTTAATTTTTTCCAATTGTGTAATAGTGTTTTAGATGTTATACAAATAGTAGCACCTGTATCTATATAAGCATTAACTTTTCTGTTCTGAATAGTCACTTGAATGAATGTTGTATTCGGATTTAGTTATTGATTCTAAAGTTTGGAATTCATAATGATTTAGTGAGGAAATTGTTGAATCTATTTCATATTCTAACTCAATAGGTTCTAAATTATATTTAAATGATTTATAATATTAATTTTTTCTTTGTATTTATTTTGATTTCTTTTTAGACATTTGTTTGCTTAAAGACATTCTTCTTTACATAACCAACATTTACATGTTTTCTTATTTTGAGGACAATATTTTTTCTTTGGTTTGTATTGTCTATAAGCCTTTCTTCTTAAAAATGTTTTATAAGGTTTAAATGGGAATTTCTTATACTTGTTTGTGGGATGTTTTTCCATTTATATTTGTTATATTTACGTTTTCATTGTTTTTGATAGGTAAAAGAGTCACATCCATATTGTTGAGGTACTTCTGAATATTTAGAACAACATAGTTGAATATCTTTACGTCCTAATGTTTTATATAATTTTGCTTCTAAGAATTTTTGTGATAATACTTCTTTTACTATTGAAATAGCGCCACCTAGATTGTAAGCTATTAGATTATCATGTTGTTTAATTAAGAATTATTCTTCTACTGTTTTTTTATTGGATAAGGTAATAAAAAAGGTTACTTAATTTTCATATAGATAAAGAACTAAGAGTAATACAAAGTATTTAAAAAATTAAAATTGATTGCATCAAAACATCATATAATAAGAATAATATAGGTCCAATAACAACAATTCATACTAAATAACATAGAAAAGTAGAAGAAAAACGTGGAGCAAAAATACTTATAGTCAACAGTTTATATTTATATTGCATATATAAAATTTCACATATACAATAAATTAAAAGATAAAATATAAAAAACTTAACTTCATTCAATGACAAATTTGCTTAAATCATATTAGCCTAATTTTTAATTGGTACGAAACATTCATCATTCAAGGGAGACTCATCATCATCATCGTTCAAACTCATTCATCCTAACTATTACCTTCTAGATTTGGAAGGTAGCTATGGAAGCTATTAGAGGAGACAAATCTAGTCCCAACTCAAAATTAACTGGCTTAGATCCAGGAAAGAAGATGATGATAGCATCCACTAGAGGCTCTCCTAAGGCCCCACTGGTGCTGGTTCAAGTAAGCCATAAAGTGGTAATTGTTATAGATAAGGAAAAAATGATCAACTCTATGTCAGGAGAAGGGTCTATAGATAAGGAAAAAAATGATCAACTCTATGTCAGGAGAAGGGTCTAAAGATAACTTATTTACTACTATTCAAGAATCTCTGAGATCTATCAAAGCTGGAACAAAAAAAAGTATGCTACTAATCAAGACAACTCTAAAAGCTGGAGAGATATAGTAATTGTTGCTTCCTTTGTAGAAAAGCCAAGTTTTTTATAGTCCACTGTGGTTAATAAGGTAGTGACAACCCTAATGGAACATTTGCAAGTAAGCATTAAAACTTGGTCTACTACCCTTGTGGGTTTCTTCTTAAGAAAGAGAACCTCCATCCCAAATGTAGGTATGGCACCAACCAAATGGGGGAATAAAGGATTAGACAAAAACCTTCTCACAGAAGAGTACTCATTCCTCTTCAAGTTCCCTAATGAAGAAAGTATGAAAATGGTGATGGAATCAGGGCCTTAGTAAATTGGTAGTTACCCTACGTATATGCAAAAGTGGTCGCCTGAAATGGAGCTTGATGGAACATAGATAGAAACTATTCCATTGTGGATTAATTTTTACAGGATACTATTGGAGTACTGGACTAGTGATAAGCTTAGTTTGCTAACAAGTTCAATTGAAAAACCTATTTGTTTTGACTTTTCAATAGGTAAACTAGAAAGAACCTGCTTTGCTAGAATATACATAGAAGGAAGAACTTACAGATACACTACCTATCATGAACCTGAAAGAGTGTTAAGAATTTAGCAAAATTGAGATCCAGTTAACCCATAACTAGAAGCCTTACCACAAAAACAAGGTCTGTAGACCTACTAGCAAACTCTTTATAATAGGTAACTATTATGAAGTAATAGGTATAAATGAGCCTTTTACTCCAACCTTATAAGACAATAATGCAGTTATTGTTGAAATGGAGATACAACAATTAACAAATATGAATAAAGGGAACTCATCAAATATGGGAGACAAGTATACTAAAGATATAGAAAAGAATGTACAAGTAGAGCATGATAATACAAAATTGCAATCTAAAGTAAGTGAAAATGTAAAGGAAAACTAGATAGATCAAAACACTAAAGCAGGGATGGCAATGGGCTAGGTCGGGTCGAGCTGTCCTAGGCCCGTCCTAACCCAACTCATTGCTTGGGCAATTTGTGATATAATGAGCTAGTGGCTGTCCAGCTGGACCATATGCTAAAAGGCCCTTGGCTTTGAGTCGTGGCCCATCGAACCACGGGCTAGCCAAGCCATCCCGACCTGAGCTCATATTTTTTAAAAACATTAATAAAATGATGTTATTTTGTACTTTTCTGTGGCCCGAGCTAGTCACGTGGCCCTATTAACTAGGGCCAAAGTCCGGCCGGGCTGGACCATATTTTCGATCCTTACACTAAAAAGGATCATTTTGATCATTTGAGTTTGTCTCTCCAGCTTCTCATAGAAAATCAGGCAAAATAAGAAGGAAGCCTAAAAGAGGTTGGTAAACCCCAATAACTTAAACATTTATGTTATTTCTCTTTTAGAATATAAGAGGGCTTTATGAACCTTACAAGAAACAACAATCAAGGACATCGGTTTTTAAAAGAAGCCTATTTATTTGGGTCTTTTGGAGACAAAGATAAAGACCAGGCTTCAAGATAGTATGAAGTTCTTGGGAAGCAATTGCAAGTTTTTATACAACCATATGAATCACAATAATGGTAGAATTGTTTTTGTATACTATCAAGACGTTATTAATACCACAAATGTTTTTAGGTTAGACTAATTCTTTCACATCACTTACCCTATAGACGAAATTTAACAACCTTTTGACATTTTTACAATTTATGCCTCTAACTTTGAGTTCCAAAAGTCCAAACTTTGTGATGATCTAAGTGCAATCCAGAACACTATGTCAAGACCATAGATATTAGCTGGGCACTTTAATTATGTATTGCAATCAATTGAAGCACAAGGTAGAGACCTAAACTGACAAATATTGGTAAATAATTGGAGAATGTTGTCTGCAAATTGGGAATTCTAGATCTCAAATATATTGTTATTCTTCTTACTTAAAGCAGTAGACAAACCTAGTGTAGTTATATAATTTTAGTCCTCCAACGCCTAAAAACTCTCCCTTCAGATTCTTCAACTTGCTTGCTAAGAAAGGAGAATTTTTAGGGCTAGTCAAAGAGGTTTGGAATGTAAATATACTAGGGTGTAAAGGTTTCTAATTAATGAGGAAACATAAACTGGTTAAATAAAAATTGAAAATTTTTCGCAATAAAGGTGGCTCCATAACTGCTTCTAGATTACAAAACGTAAAAAATTCTTAAAGAATGTTTAGGGTGATTGTTATCATGATGATAAATGTAAATTGCTTCGTGTTTGAGGGCATAGTTTGATATGTGTTTAGCCATTAATCTGATCATTTAGTATGTTTTTAGGTTAGAATTGTGTTAGTTTGTTAATTATTTATGTTTTAAGTGTTTTAGGGGTTAGTATAAGCTTTTGAGCTTAAATATTATGTTTTTAGGGTACCTTAATGTGTTTGCTAATGTTACAGGTCAATATCAAAGAACAGAGGAGTTTCAGAAGACATTCAGGGTGAAAGAATGGTCCATCAGGCCACGATAGTGACAAAAGGCTTAGAGGAGTTTCAGAAGACATTCAAGGCGAAACAATGGTCCATCAGGCCACGATAGTGACAAAAGGCTTAGAAGTAAGCCACGATAATGGCTTGCATTGGAAAGATGCGCAGACACTTACAAAATTTATGTTTTGAGGGATTTTTTGTACCTTTCAGATCCCTGAAAAACTCTAGGGTTACCTAAAACATAAAAGACTATTTAAAGAACAACAAAAGAGAAGGCATAAAGAGCTTTTGCATCATCCACTTTTGAGAAACCCTAGAGAGAATTCATTGAGAGATAGAGGAAGAGAAGAAGGAAGAGAGAAGAGGAGAAGAAGCTGACTCGATCTACTTCCTAGATCAGGATTTTCCCGACATCGATGCTCTCATCATCCATTCAGATTGTATTTCCTATTCAATTTAAATTTTGTTATTGTATGGAATTGGAATAAATAGTTGATGATAGGATTTCAAATGTTCATGATGTTCTAAACTCACCTTTCGAATTTTCTCTTGAATTAATGAAATCTTATTGTTTATGTGTCCATTGGATTTGTTGTGATTTAATTCTGTGATTGCATAATTCGATAATAAATTGAGAGGGTGAATCAAATGAAAAACGATTAAATTGGACTAACAAGAGTTAGGCAATTTTAATAGAAATTAGAATTAATTCAAATCGATAAATTATACGAAGAGAGATCTTGCATAGGTTTCCAGTAGTTCATTAGAGAACTTCAGAACTAACTAGGGTTTGGATAGGTTATAAATTAAGTGATTGCGACCTCCACAATCTAATTAAAGCTTATGATTTAAGGTTAATGGTTATAACTTAAGAGAGAGTAATCAACCCTAGGATCATCTAGAACTAATAATCTAGTAATTCATAATCAGTTAGGTTAGCATTGAGAATAGATAAAATTCACTTTCTCTCAATTGGTAATTTCCTTAGGTTGATTCTTGGGTGTGTTGCGATTGCTTAGTAATTAGTATTTTTTGATTGTTTTTTAATCAAGCTCTTCAAAATCACAAAGCTCGACTTATGCAGATGGCACGAAATAAATGGATCAAAGAGAGTGATTTTAATACTAGGCTCTTTCACAACTCCATTCTTGTTAAGAGGAACTTCAACAAAATTAAATGTCTAATTGATGACAAAGGCTAAGTGTTTATTGATAAAAGTAAAATAGAGATGATGGTAGTCAATTATTACAAGAAATTAAAGGGTTTAAACCATCCAAGCTCAATTTGTAAGGAGGACTAAGGCAAAAGAGTATTCTATAAAACCTGTTTCTGCTCAAGAAATCAAGCAAGTTCTATTTAGCCTCAATCCTCAAAAATCCCTTGAACTAGATGGATTTGGTGCCTACTTCTTCCAAACTACTTGATCTATCACAAGTGATTTGCTAATAAATGTGATATAGGAATTTCTATCTAATAGTAAAATGTTAAGATAGTTAAACTTTACACACTTCTGCTTGATCCTTAAAATATCAAATGCTAATAAGCTTAATGATTTTCCCACTATCTCATATTGTAACACAGTGTACAAAGTGATTTTAAAGATTATAGCCAACAGAATAAAGGACGCATTGAAACTTATAATTCAATACACACAGGGAGCCTTCATACCTAGTAAATCAATATCAGACAATATATTGATGGTGCAAGAACTAATGAAAGAATATAAGATAAGGAGGTCCATCATGAGTTATGCTATCAAAGTGGACTTTTTCAAAACATTTGATACATTGAACTTCCACTTCATCCTCATCAGCTTAGAATGGTTTGGTTTTACAACCAAATTCATAAGTTAGACTAAAGCCTATATCTCTAACTTTTCATTTAGTTCTCTAATCAGTGGTACTCTAAGTAAGGTCTTTACGAAATCTATTGGAATAAGGCAGGGGGACCCCCTATCCCCTTACCTATTAACTTTGTCAATTGAATTGCTACCTAGAATGTTACAAAACAATTCTCAACTCTGTCCTAGTTTTATGTATCACCATAAATGTAGAGAGTTGAAACTTACCCATCTTACATTTGCGGATGACTTATGGTATTCTATGGAGCTGAACACAACACCATTGACTTAATGTTTAACTCCCTTGAGTTTTTTACAGGTTATCTGTTTAAGAATTAATCCTTATAAGAATTCAATTTGTTTCTCATCTAATGTGAACAATGCCCCTTTTTTAAGTTCCATGACAAGATTGAACCCCAAGGAAATTCCTTTCAAATATTTAGGGGTTCCAATTACTTCCAAAAAGATAAGATTCAAGATTGCTTACCTATACTTAAGATGATCAAAAGAAGAATTTGTTGCCTGGCAAAACAAATTCCTATCCCAAGCTTGAAAACTTTAACTTATAATCTCAGTTATGAGGAATCTAAGTACACATTGGAACTCTCATCTCTTTCTTTTAAATAAGATAAACAAGGAACTAAAGAAGTGTATAAAAAACTTCTTATGGTCAGAAAAAGTAGAAATTTCAAAAGGGAAAAGATTAAATGGGAATAACTATGATGGAGAAAGCAAGAAGGAGGTCTAAGAATAATTTCTTTAAAATTGATCAAATTTATTTAAGTAGCTAAGAGGATTTGGAGACTATTTAGTGATAAGAAGGCCCTATGGTTAAAATGGGTGAATGAGTATTATCTTAAAGATCAAAGCATTTGGTAGATTAAGGAGAAAAAAAGGAACAATTTTGGCATTTCATTCAAATGCTGAGAATAATGGAGTCAATAAACCCTCACATCAAAACCATAGTGGGAAATGGCCATGAGACTTGGTTATGGTTTGATAACTGGTCAAACTAGAGCCCCTAATCCTGGGGGGTACATTAAGATAGTTTGCTATCAATACTCAGGTGAATATGATTATTGAAGAGAATAGATGGCACTACTATTTTCGGGGCTCAGATAGATTACAAACCTATATCCTTAACTACCTATTTGATGTTGATGTCTTGGATAGACATGTATGGCTACCAGAAAAGAAAGGAGGCTTCAGTAACTATTCCTATCTCAATCAATTAATACCTCTTGGTCTAAATATTCAGGGGTACAATATAATCTGGAGAAGAACTTTGATGCTAAAGGCCTCCTTGATTACTTGGCTACTGCAAGGGTTAAATTGAAAACCAAGTATAGGATTCATGGCCTGATAGATCAACACTACACATTTTGTAACCAAACTATCAAAACCATTCCCCCACTTATTTTTTCAATGCAAGTTTACCATGGTCATTTGGTTAAGGATGCTACATACTCTAAACCTGAATTTTCCAAAAAAAATTGGGACACAATCCTTAACTGGGCTAATATCCAATACAAGAAAATTGTAAAATATCATATTTTCTTAAGCCTAGCTTTTAATTATTCTATCTACTCCATTTGGTGTGAAAGAAACTATAGACTCTTTACAATTCAAACAACTGAAAGGTATGCACTTTCTCACATAATCTACTTCTATATTATGGAGATTCTGGTGGCTCACAATCTTAGAGTTGGGATTAAATATATTCATAAAGCAAAGATAGAAACTTGAGACTTAAAACAAGACTATAAAAAAAAAGAAAATAGTTGGTGTTTATAGCCTAAAGTTACTTTAATGATGTAATGATTTGTGGTATATGAGTTCCTGATGTTTGTAACAATGTATCTTGTATTGATGCCTTTCTAGGTTGATAAATGAAATTCTATTAATTTAAAAAAAACTAATTGTACCAAATGACATGTTAATACTTTATCATCAAAATGATCTTCTAAATCACTCTCATATATAAAACTTTGCTCCTTATAATTTTGCTAAACAATCAATATGATCAAGGTAAATTGGATCTATAAAACTACTTATCTACTAAGATTCCTAATAAAAAATTAAATTAAATTATTAATAAATACAAGAAATTATTTTCAACTTAATAATGATAATAACATATCTTTCTCAAAGCTTCAAGTTGTATAGGACAAAGATCAAATCATTTAATTTTTTGTATTACAATCTATTTCTTTTTTATAATAGATAAATTCAAATATACTCCAATTCCTTTTATACCAAGTTGCACTTACAAATTAACTTAGAATTTAGATTACAATTCTTGAACACCACTTATAAATTAGTTTTACTAAGCCACTGTAAGGTAATAAAAGTTATCTTATAAACAAAACAAAGTGATGATTAATTTTTAAAAAATAACAAAAATGAAAAAATATATACTTGGATTAAGTTTTTCTCTTTGAAGAATCATAATAGGTATTACATAAGA
The DNA here is from genome assembly GCA_025629825.1 of Erythroxylum guanchezii. Taxonomy (NCBI): domain Eukaryota; kingdom Viridiplantae; phylum Streptophyta; class Magnoliopsida; order Malpighiales; family Erythroxylaceae; genus Erythroxylum; species Erythroxylum guanchezii. The sequence continues at coordinate 16,744,211 of JAOTAX010000198.1, read as the reverse complement.
AAAAAAAACTATTTTTAGTATTACCTTTGATTGCTTCCTTCGTCCTTTCCATGGAATCAAAAAAATAACCTATTGTTACCTTTTTATTACTATTAGTTAGACAAAATATTGACCAAAGGCTCATAAAATAGGATCAAAAATTGGTATTGGGATCAAAATTCATGATTTTTAAGTATAATACTAGAAACCTCCATTCTAGCATTAGATATGGCATATTGATATGCAATTCAGTTATCACTTGCAAAAATTTTTCTTAGCTCCTTTATTTGAACAAAACCTGAAGTGATAAAATATTATATGCAAATCTTGTAATGGTATAGAAATAAAAATTCTTAATGCTAGTGAAAGCCTTTCTCATCAATTTTAGAAGTCGTGCACCATTATAGATGAATTTTGACACTTTTCTCACTTTCTACACAGTTTCATCAATGATAAGAAAGTATCAAACATCTCTTATATTTTTCATCATCAAGTTAATGCATTATACAACACTAAAAGTCTAATAGAAAGAATTATTCCCGCTTTGCAACATTTTTCCAACTACTATATAAACAAGATTATTGTCAATGATGAACTACAAAATATTTTCAAGCCAACTTCGTTCATAACTTCATCAAATATCTCGAACAAAATACCAACATTCCTTACAAAGACAGACAAATCAATGGTCTTCAAAAATATTGTCCCTTAATAAACTTTAAAAAATTTTATAATGTGATGTTGCCCTCAATTTTAGCCTTGATCCTAAAGTGCAAATAATTTTTTAATATATATGGAATTCCAAAGTATCCAAATATTAAGAATTTCAAATCATGAATTTCAAACTTCAAAATGCCACAATTCAAATGCAATGCAAGGTAATGGTGCAGGTAAAAAATGGTACGATGTTGAGTGATTTTGTACTATGAGTTGGCACTAGTTAATACCAAAATACCAACCACTTATCGGACTGAATTATATTTTTTAAAAATTTAGACTAATTGTAATTTTAAATAAATAACCCTAAACATCTATATCTACCTGATCCCTCTTTTGCACTGATGACCTACCTACGCCTCTATTTTTGCTCTCAACCTCTCACTCTATCTCTCATCTTATTATCTCAGTTCTTTCCCAACCCTGTAGCCTCCTATGCTACACCACCTTGCCTCGTCTCTCCCTCTCTCACCTAGCCTCACCTCACCCCCTCGTGCCTGTGCAGTCACCTCGCCTTTATAGTCACCTCACCCTTTTTAGCAATCTCGTCTACACTAAGTCACCTCAGCCTCATTGACACCAAATGGAGCTGCAAACTTCAAGCATTAAGGTTGTAAAATGCAAATAATATTTTTTATAATTGAACTTTATGCAGTGTGCTTGAGGATTAATTAGTTGATTTATGATGTGTTGATTGTTGAGTGTTGAGTTAATTGAGTAGTTATTATGTGTGTGAGTGATTTATAGTTGTGATTATAAACTTTGTATTTTAGAAATTACATTTTTAAAATTGAGAATAGTTGGATACTAGAATGGATAAATGTGTTTATGTTGTCTGAATTTTGCAAATTGAGGAATGAGATTGAGGATTCTATATAGAATTAAAGTATTTGGAATTTTAGATGTGTTTTGTCATTTATGTTATTTGGATTATAAAAATTGGGGATTCAGTCATTCAATACAAAATTGAAGCTTGAGTTATTGTTTGAAATTGGAGAAATATTGAATTAAGTATTGGTCTTTATTATAAATTAGCTTATATATTATAAATTGATTTTGTAATATACAAAATGGGTTACTTAATTTACGTTTAATAATGTGATTATACGAATTAATTTAAAGATGTAAGTTTATGATAGTTAGATATAATCACAGAAAATGAGTTATGGTTATGAGTTTATAGTTAAATTATATAATCATACAAAATGAGTTATTGTTAAAATTTTATGACATCATACAAACTAGGTTATAGATGTTTTATGTTTGAATCATATAATCCGACTAAACGATTTATACTTATGACTTTATGGTTGAATTATGTAATTACACAAATTGAGTTACAAATATGATATGAGTTTATAATTAAATTATGTAATCTTACAAAATGAGTTATAATTGTGATTTATGGTTAAATTATGTAATCATGTAAAATGGCTATAACTGTGACTTTATGATAGAATTATGTAATTATACAAAATGAGTTATAGTTATAAGCTGTGACTTTATGTTTAAACTATATAATCACAAAAAATGGATTATAGTTGTGAAAGTGTAGCAATCAATGTATATAGTTGAAGTTTGGGTTAAGAAACATAAGAATTTCTTAGATAGAATGTGCTTAATCTTCACATTTTCTTAAGGAATCATTTATATAAGTTTATGAAGGCCATTTGCATGTATTTATCATATGATTTCTTAGAAATTGTTGTTTCTTTATTTCTTCCTATTATTATGCACAATTTGATTTTGATATGAAGTTATTAAGTTAATTTTAATATATGTCTTCATTTATTTTTACAGAAAAATGGAGCAAAGCTTAAGAACACCTGATGATTCAATTGCTTTAGGTATAGGAAGATTCAATGATTGATTTTGGGCTCATCTTCGATTGGTTCTTAGAATGAAGAACCATATTATTTGTTTATACTATAACAAGCATTTGAAAGATGGGAAATTACCATATTAAATAAGCCTTTCACTGGGATTAAAGGTGATGTGGAGCCTTATAAGAAAGTGAGACAAGATGGGAAACGACAAATGAAGACTTCACATGAAGAGTATTAGCATGAGAAAGATAAGAGATAAAGATTGACTTATGAAATTAGAAGTGGAAGTTCTTTTGTTAGTGTTCAAGATAATAGTGAGGATGTTAAAGGTGGTAGTATTTCTACCCAATAAGAAGGAAATGTTACACTTGATGTTACAAAAAGAAGAAGACAAGTGTCTACTTTTTTTGCACCATGAACAACTTCTGAAGTTCAGCCTTCAATCCATAATGCCTTATAATCTAGAGAAGTGGCTCATACTGTGGACTTAGCAATGGCTAGATGATGTTATAATTTAAGCATACCATTCAATGTTTCCAAATATTAATATTAACAGCCTATGGTGGATGATATTACATCTTACGATCCAGGATACGAAGCTTCTTGAATTGATGACTACAAAGGCAAACTTCTAAGTAGCTCTATCTATGAAATAAAATTTTATTCTAATGAAAGAAGAATAACTTAGGCTAATTATAGTTGTTCAATGCTAATTATAGGTTTTCAATTATGTGTGATAGTTGGAACAATAGAAGAAATGAGCCTATTATTAATTTTCTAGTTTATTCTGCAAAGGGTATTTTTGAAGTCTATTGATGCACCTGGCCTTATTATGAATGTTGATACTCTGTTTCAAATATTTGATGAAGTTGTGAATAAAGTTGGGCTAGAAAATATTATTCTGTTTATTATTGACAATGATTTTTCTTATAAAGTAGCTAAAAGAATATTGCAAAGAAAGTATAATTATTTTTATTGGAATCCTTATGATAGACATCGTATTGACCTAAAGTTTAAAATTATAAGAGATGCTAGGTATTTTCTTATTGTTAATAAGACTGTACATAAAGAAAAAAAAGGTAACCAAGTTCATCTACAATCGTGCATGAGTCCTGAATTTAATGAGAAATGATTTCACTAATGGTAGAAATTTATGTCATCCTAATAATATAAGATTTACAAATAATTTCGTATTACTTTAGTGTTTTATTTTGATGAAGAAGGAGTTGAGACAAATGTTTACAAATGATAAGTAGTTTGTATCTTAACATGCTATGTTTAATGCTAGATTGGAGGTTTCTAGAATTATACTTGAAGATTATAAATTTTGGCCCCAATGTCAACTTGTCATTTAGGATTATAAGCCTTTGGTTAGGGTACTTCGTCAGACTGATAGTAATGAGAAGACAACAATGGGTTTTTTTATGATTCCATAAAGAGGGCAAAGAAAGCAATCAAGGCTAATCTGAAAAATAAACCTTCTTTGTATATGCCCTTATTTTGCAATCATCCATAAGAGATGAGAAAGACAACTTTACTCTCTATTGTTTGTAGCTAGGGCATTTTTTTTAATTCTAATGTCTATTTCAGACCGAGTTTTACAGAGAAAGATGAAGTTAATAAGAGAATGCTATCAACTATTACAACAATTGTTGCTTATAAGATGATGCAAGATCTCCTAAGCCTGCAAACAGAGATTTATAAGGATGCTTTTAGTTATTTTGGGACATCAATTTCTATTTATCAAAGAGACAAACTTAATCAAGGTATATATTTTTTAACTTTTGTTATTTGTTGAAAATTAATCATCGTTTTATTTTATTTATAATGTTATTTTTGTTGTCTTACAATTGCTTGGTGGGGCCAATTTGGAAGTGGTGTTCCAGCAAAGGTTTGCAATTTGAATTTTGAGGCAATGTGTGAACAAGGTGTAAAAGGAATTGGAGCATATTTGAATTCATCTATTCTAAGAAAAGAAATAGATTAGAGCACAAAAGATTGAACGCCTTAGTCTTATTCGATACAATTTAAAGCTTCAAGAAAAGTATGTTATTATAATTATTGAGTTGGATATAATTTCTTAATAATTTAATTTTATTTGATTATTAGGACTTTTAATAAAATAAGTAGTTATGTGGATCCAGTTTATCTTGACATATGGTTTTTGAGGAATCGGGATAAATAGATTGTAACATCCCGTTCCCATATTAAGGGTTAGAACCCAAAATTTTTGAAATAGAGAAAATAGCAATGTGAGAGTTAGAAAAATTTGCATTTCATGTTTAGCATAATGTCAGCAAACATGCATGTGGATTTGAATATTTGCACACATGAAAATAATTGTACATGCACTCATTGACATTCCGGGTATAATTGAATTATAATGGGATATGTTGAGAATTTTGGTTATAGTGAATGAGTTGAATGAAATGAAGTAGAAATACTAGAAATAAAAAATTAAGGGGTTGGATTTTAGTGAATGGAAGTCATCTAAGAAGTTATTGGGAATAAATAGTTAAGGGAGTTAAATTTTGATCTAAAACTTCCATGAATAAACTGTACTGATCTAGATATATTTTGATAAAATTGTCTTCATGAAAGTTATAGATCTTTCTGTTAGTTTTTCATTGATATAAAATTTGCAATTTTTAGAGTTCTAGATCAAAAGTTATGGAAGCTGGAAGTTGGGTATGCGACATTGGATTTTTAGGAATGAATGTCGCTATCGTGTATTTAAGGGCAATGTGCATGATCGCGACTTTGAGGGTTGACAACTGTATGATTATCCGATAAGATTGTTGACTTAATATTGGTTTTTACACCCGAGAGTGGTTGAAAGCTGTTTATGGATGGATTTTTTTTTTTTTTTGTTCTGGTTTGGAAAGGATCATATATGGATGTTTTACTGTTCATACGTGAACATGTGGAGTTTCTTTTTGAGATGGATATAAATGAGTTTAAAGCTAAGAAAAAGTTTCTAGTGATACTGTGATATGGGAAAAGCGTTACAATGGAAAGTGTAGGATATATTATGAGTGTTGTTGAAGATGATGAATTAGAAAATAAGAAGTATGAAAACAATGTAGTGAGAGAAATATGAAAACACAGTAGTGAGAGAAAGTTTATGAGAAGTTTTGGTTTTGAACAATTATTATATAAGATTGCATTTGATATGTTTAGAGGTTGTAATGGGTATAGAAAGACTGAATGTATGAATTAGGAATGGAAAGATTAGTGGGAAGATACAGAAAATGGAAATAAAGAAATGGAAAAAAAATGCAGTTGAGAGAGGAAGGGAATATGGGTTTCGGATCTTTAAGTTTTGGAGTATTAGTTTGATTTCGTTTTGTTTAAAAAGTGTATAGGGGTAAAGAAATGTTTTATCAAATAGTTAGAAGAATTTTAAGTTGGAAGAGAAAAAAATGAAGTTTAAGGAAGAAGAAGCACAATGGAGAGGAAGGAGAGAATGCACCGTCGTGCATAAGCACGACGGTGACTTTTAAGATTCAAAATGGAAATGTACCGTCGTGCTTGGAGTTAGGCAAATTGCACCGTCATGCAAAAGCATGACAGTGACTCTGAGGACTAGCAAAAGCATGTTTTTTTTAGGATAATTATGCACGACGGTGACTTTGGTAATGAAAGTGGATTTGCACCCTCATGCTTTTGGAGACCTTCTCTTTTATTAAATAATCTTTCTTCGTTTGACCATAACTTCTTCTTTAGACATCCAAATGACTTGATTCTAAAACCATTAGATTTGTAAGACATTGTTCTACCTCTTCAAAAAAAATTGGTAGCATTCTGATTTGATTTGAAAAAGATTGATTGAACGAAAGTGAGAGAATCTGTTGGAATGGTATGAACTGGTGTTGTTTTATTGAACATACTTCGGTATTTTAATTATATATGGATTTGTAGGATTCCAAATGAGATTATTTTTAATTTGGAGTAAACTAAAGGCATAGGGCTACAAATCATATGAAGAAGTAGAATTTTGAATCAGTCCTTAAGATGTTTAAATTCTGGATGGAAGATGTGCATAGTATACTATTTTAGACAAGAGCAGTCTGAAAATGTTTGAAGTATATCTTTCAAATCACTAAACCAAATTGAACAATTTTGGTGTCAATGGAAACATAAGACATAGGAGAACATTTTTCTAAAAGAAAGTATTGCAAAATGAATTCAGTATCAGGGCCAGAAAGAACATGCAAAGTAAACCCGAAATGATGTTTTTATAGAAAAATATGTAAGTGATTTAATGAGTTATGACTTGCGATTTTAGTGATTTTATTAAGTCAAAAACTTAAGTATAAATCATACTTAAATGAGTTTTAATAAAAGGAAGTGGATAAGTGGTTAAGAAATGGATAGGTGTCCAAGCTTTAAAGTTAAGCTTTAATAACCTTGAAAGATAAGTGATTGTACTTGCCTTTATCTTTCTCAAAATTTCTTTCTCCAGCTTATCTTCAATACAGAGTTTTTCATCAAATCTCTAACAGAGAAAAATATTGTTTTTTTTACCCTCTACCACTTCCTCTTTGTTATTTCTTTCTCTTATCCCAAGAAAAACCGAACCCCCTGTCAACTTTCAAGTTGATGTACGTGGTTGCATGAGGGATTAGGGTTACGTGATTTTTGTAAATGTTAGAGCTTCAAACAAGTAAGCTTGTTATGATTATGTATTTTTGTATGAAATGAAGCATGCATTGTTAGCTCACTGCTAAATGGATAAGAATAGTGATATTCATATTTGCTGGAAAATGAGTGACGAAATTTTGAGTGTGCCGTACATGTTGATTTTTCAGATTTGATGATCAAAATATTATAAGAGGTTGTAGAAATGATTTTTGAAGTTGAAAGATCAACTAAAACGTGTATGTGATGAGAACAAAAAATTTTGGAGAAATGAATATGTGAATGCTCTGTTTATGTTGATGTTTCACTATACATATATAAATATACGTAAGTTTTGGAGTGTTTTAGAGATGATTAAAAATGAATTTAGAGTTAATAGATAGGTGTATGGTGATGTCTGGAGGAAGAAATGGTGATTAAAATGATAGTTAGAGGAAGAAATGAAGAAAATACAAAAGTTGAAAATGTAGAAAAATGAAAGTTAAGAAATTTTGAAAACGTGAAGAATGCGTGAGTGTTTCTGGTTTTGATGTTTATGAAAAAAAATGATCGATTTTGATTTGGTTTTGATTTGTTGAGCTGAAATAAAATAGGAATGAAGAGGAAATATTGAGTTTTAAGTAGAAAGTTGATATATATATATATATATATATATATATATATATAAAGACTGTTTTTCCTCCTCACTAGTCATATACGGGTCTATGTAGGAAAACTAGGGGATGAGTTATTGATATCAAAGTACTAAAGGATTAAGGTTGTGATTTAAAGAAATGATGAGTGATTAAGTTATGAAGCTGGTAAAGTACTGTGATTGTCATTGAGCATGCATTGTACATAGTCCATATACAGAGCTGTGCATGAATAAATGCTTATAATTGTGCCATTATTAATGTGTGTACAACGTGTGTGTTGCATAAATGGGTTGTGCAGGTTAAATGTCCACATTCAGGCACTTCCAGAATTTGGAAGCAAATGCTAATCTGGAGTGCACTGCGAGTAGACCTAGATGGTCTCATTTCAATGTTTGTTTTGTTTGAATTTTTGTATTAATTCACTACTGAATGACTATATGAATGTGATTGATTGTGTTGGTTTCTGGACAGAAGGTCCGATGAATGTGATGTATGAAAGAAATATTGAAGTGCTCATTGAATGTGAATTGGACGGAATAATTGTTTTCTTGACTTAAGTGTTGAATGCCAAACTAAGCTTCGATAACAATGTGAATGGGAATGAGATAGTGGATATGATTGTGTGATATTGAGCACTTTCAATTGATTGAATATATGCGAGGCATTCCATTTTATGAATCCATGAAACATAATGGTAGTTGTGACTTGAGTAGCCACCAATCAAAGCTTAAAGCTCAAAGTATGAAAAGAGCATCGAGCTCAGAAAGTGATTAAGAGCCTAAGGCTCACTATGTAAAATGAGCCTTGTAACCTCATCGGATAAGAGACAGTTAGTAATGAGCCCGGTATCCAATAGATACGGGACAGTTTAAGCACCCGGTCACAACAAAGTAACAAATAGAAAGTGGGTCTCATGTGCACTGCATATGTGTAACATCTCATTCCCATACTAAGGGTTAGGACCCGAAATTTCAGTACATGTGAGCTCAAAGAGAGATTAAGGAAATGCATTTTTTTGCTCATGCATAATGTTAGTGTATATGCACATAAAAAAGTGGTACATACATTCATTAACAACTTCTGGGTATAATTGATGTTAAATGTGATTTATTCAAAATGAGAAGTAGAGGGAGTTGAAAGAGTGATCTTGGTATGAGTTGTGATAAGGAACGATTTGGAAACAAAAGTGGTGGTTGATTTGGAAAATATTCACTAAGTGTGCTTCGGTCTGTTAGCCATAACTTTTTCTCTAGTTATCCAAATGAGACAATTCTTTGTTTGGATTAAACTAGAACATATGGCTACATTTCTTATGAAGACATTGAATTTCAATTCTGCCTCTAAGAGTCTCAAAATTTCATGAAGTTAAGAACTGGGTGCAGTACATTGGTGGATGAATATAAAATTCGTCATCAGACTTCAGGGGAAATTTGGTATTGATCTAGATAGATTTGTTAAAGTTGCCTTCTTAAAAGTTATAGATCTTTCTTTTATCTTTCCAACGGTATATAGTATGAAAATTTTGGGCATCTGAGCTGAAAGTTATGGTCCTTATAAGGGAAGATGTTCAAGAGTGAAATTGTATCTTTTATGTTTTTGTTTCTTCTGTGATGATGTCATCTTCTTCTATGTTTTGCTTCTTCTACCTTTTTGCTTCTTCTGTGATGACATCATCTTTTTTATGTTTTGCTTCTTCTGTGATGACGTCATCTTCTTCAATTTTTTGCTTCTTCTGCCTTTTTGCTTCTTCTATGATGATGTCATCTTCTTCTATGTTTTTCTTCTTCTGCTTTTTCATCTGGCCTATATTTTGTTCCTATTGTTGACCCCCAGATGGTAAAATTTGTCTTTGAAGTCTTCATGAAAGTTGTAGATCTTGAAGTCCTCTTTCCAACAATCCAAAGAACACCTTAATCCGATATCTTTAGGGAAAGTTATGGCAATTTTCCTAATCCTATATTGTCTGATGACGTCACCTCGTCTAGAAATGATGTCATATCTATTGTTCCTATTTTTGACCCCTTAGATGGTAAAATTTGTCTTTGCGGTCTTCATGAAAGTTGTAGATCTTGAAGTCCTATTTCCAACAATAGAAAGAAAATCTAAATTCCACATTGGTAGGGGACGTTATGCCAATTGTCCCAAGACAAGTTCAATATGATTGGGGACAAAACCAGATTTGATTCTTTGGCCATAACTTCTTCTCTAGACACCCAAATGACTTGATTCCCGAACCTTTGGACTCGTAAGACATTGCTCTACATCTTCCACAAAAATCATAGCCATTTGAAATGAAATGAGAAAGATTGACTGAAAAACATGGGACAGGTACAATGAGTGTGCTCTCAAATAATATGAACTAGTGTTATTCTACTGAGCATACTTCAGTATTTTGATAATATCTTGACTTGTAGAGCTCCAATTGAAATGATTTCTTATTTGTGATAAACTAGAGACATGGAGCTACAAATGGTATGAAGAAATTGGAATCTAATTCAGTCTCTAAGATGTTTAAATTCTGGATAGAAGTTGTGCCTAGTATACTGATTTGGACAAAAGCAGTCCAAAAATGTTTGAAGTTTATCTTTGGAATCTCTGGACCGAATTGAATGATTTTGGTGTCATTAGAAACTTGAGACAACGGGGGACATTTTTCTGGAAGAAAGTGTTATTTTAGAATATTCAAGGGTACTGTTGGCCAGACACTTAAGTATAAAAGACATAAGGCATAAATGGAAGGGTAAATGGGACAATTCTTAATCATTAAGGGCATAATTGGAAGAAGAAGTGTTGTCTTGCTTATAAGTGAAGAAGAAAAACGTGAATGGAAGGATAAGCAGAAGAAAATAATGAAAATGAGTAAGAAAGAGAAAGAGAGTTTGGTGGTTTGCGAGAAAAGAAGAGAGTTGAGCTAGGGTTTAAATTCTTCTTAGCTTCAAGAAAGATTTTGAAGTTGTTCAAGAAGAGAAAAAGGAAGAGGAAGAAAAGAGCTTCCAATCGAGCTAAAGATCTCTTCAATTGGTGAAGAATCAAGGTAAGATCATTTTGAATATTTTAGATTTTCGGAAGGATTCTAGTTCATGGAGTTTAGAAAATGCTTGGGTTCAAGTATTCTGGAATCAATTTTTGTGATTTTGCATTGTGGGATTTTCAATTAGATTCCTATCGGATAAGAATTTGGATATTATGAGATCATATGAGGTTATGAAACAGATGACGAGAAATTGAGTTATGATTTAAAGTAACCAAGTGTTCTGGAGGGGTAAGCTTATGAATAAGCTAGACACATGCAAAGGGTAAAGATTGATAGGAGAATTTAGAAAGATCATGTACAAATGAAGTGTAAATCTAAATTCAATTAGACATATATGAATTATGAAATGGG
>JAOTAX010000198.1:16701154-16720676 GCA_025629825.1 Erythroxylum guanchezii | reverse complement strand
TTTAGGGTTAATGATCAAAGATAGATTTTGATGTTTTATTAATGATATTGGGTTGGAATGAGCTTAGAAATGAAGTATAAGAGATGATTTAGGGTTATATGGGTTGTATTTGAAAGATGGGAAGTGAATAGTTGAAGAATGTTGGAAAAAACGAGTTTTCGGACGTTTTTGGAGTCACATGTCACGACCTGCAGTTGTGCACGTCGGGACATGCCCCAACTTTCTCGCCGCGACGTGCTCGCGGCGAGGGTCAATTTCCTGCATTGTCATCCTTCGGTATTTTGGGCATAACTTTTTCTACAGATGTCCAAATGAGGTGATTTTTAATTCGTTGTAAACTAGAGATATAGGGCTACAAGTTGTATGAAGAAATGAAGTTGAAATTCAGTCTCTAAGAATCTCCAATTTGGGATGGAAGTTGAGCATAGACTTTTGGTTTCAGCATAAGTTATAGTTCAAGTTAAAGTATGACTTCCCGATTTCTTCACCAAATTGAATAGAATTTTGGTTGTTGTTTAAGGAAATCAAGTGAGACAAGTGGGGCAAGAGGATCATGAGGAAGGACACAATTGATCAAGTAACAAGCAAGGATTTCAGGTGGGTTACAACTTTATGATTAAGTAATAGGCTACTAATGTTTTCTTACAAATGATAGAAATAAACGATTTCAACTACTTCATGAACATGCTTTATAACTCTTTGAATGCTTTGATAAAGTGTTATGTTCTTGACATGAGTTTATTGTGTTGATGATTTATAAAAAGGATATGAAAATGATTTCTGAAAGGATACCATGTTTGAAAAGGATCAAGTTTCAAGAATTTGTCATTTTGGGCAACAACCTTACAAGATTATGAAATACATGTTATGTGGGTTTGGTCTGGTCCATTATGTTGTCAAGTGCACTTTGCCTAAAGGCTTCTCCGACCTGCCTGCTAGTGGCATGGAGCTCGTTCATGGACTCCCTCATGTTCACGACTACACAAGACCACTATATGGGATTGTGTTAGCTCGTTTTGTCCACTAAAGACTTTTGTCTATAAATTTTAAGAAGAAATTAATTTTGAATTCTGTCCTTAAGGGTTTTGAAATTAAGCTTGAAAGTAAGTTTTGGCTTAGGCGGTAGCACTACCAGGGATAGAAATCAGGTCCTGTTGTTATTGAATAAACTGTATTGATATAGGCATAATCAGAAAAAAAATGTCTTCACAAAAGTTATAGCTTATTATCTTAGCTTTAAATTGGTATAAAGTTTGTAATTTTTTTATATTGGAATTGAGAGATATGAGGTGTGCAACTTGAATGCTTGATCACACATTATCCAAATTTTCAAATGCATACAATCTGTGGTATTTTGAGCATAACTCATAGAATAATGAACCAAATTGAATGATCTTAGTATCATTAGAAACATTGTAGAATAACTTTTCAGAAGAAAGTACTGTCTGATTTTGACAATTTCCTTATCAAATTAATTATACAAAGTTGACTCGTATGTATGTTAAACCTAAAATCTGATGTGGTCAATAAAGTTTTGTAATTGGTTTCACATTGAATAATTCTGGTCCAAATTATGAATAAAAATGGTATTAATGAGGGCTTTGATATCTGAATGAATTAATGATAAGGAACACAATATGATACCCGGGATTGTCATTGAACACGCATTGTGCATACTATTTATACATCGATGTGCATCAAAGAATACATTTACATTTATGCAAAATTGTGATCTTTGTAAATGTGTTTGTATGATATAGAGGAACTTATTGAACGCCAGTCATACATTGCCAGACCACCCAGGCAATAGCATATTAGAGCGTACTGTGAGTCAACCTAGATGAATTTCCTAGCATTGATTTAATTTGATTTGTTAAGCTTCCAATTATTGAACTGTTACGATTGTTTTTGAATTTCGAACTTAAAGTCTGAGGAGTATATATTTGGGACTGTATTGGAAGTGTTTTGATTTGTTTGATAATTCTGATTATATTATGAAATGTGAATTCTCAACAAAAGTTGAATGCCAGACTTATGTCCAATGATTATGAAATTCCGACTGTGCTTTATAAATGATTGTGATAAATGGTAAATTCTGAATTGATGCATTTCATAAAATACATGCTCAAATAAAGGCGTTGTGACCGGAGTAGCCAGTATCAAGCACTTGCACGTAGAGTTTTGCTCCGTGGTATATGATTCTGCACGTAAAGCTATGCTCCGTGATATATGTTTCTAACTGAGCCCAATGGGCCAATATTTGTATATGTGATAGGCACTCGGTCATAACAATAATAACGAATGTGAGTCTTTTTAAATCCTATTTCCGGAACCCAACTCTTGCTCTGATACCGTAAATGTTGAATCTCGCTTGAGTCTGGAGCCCAACGCTTGGTTTCTTGTAACTGTTGGATCTCGCTTGATTCGGAAATCCAACTCTTGCGAAATCATGAAATGTGACCTTCTTTATTACTCCTTATTTCCAGATTTCCAACACTCTTCGAAATCATGAAATGCGTGCGTAATACCCTGTAGGGTTAATTCATTTAACCCTCATAAAGCATGAGTGGTTCCTCATCATTCTCATAACATCGCAAGCCACAAAGGCAATCCCACACAATGAATTCACAATAATCACAATTGACTTCTTCAAAAATTGAATCTTTTAGTCTCTAGTTTATTTTGGAGCAAGAACCAACTAAATCGTAGTTCTATAGCTCAAGATATGCTTAAAAATCCAAAGTATGTTCATGGCCTAATCATGCTCTCACAACCGACCTCTCACTTTCTTTCAATCAATCTTTTTGAATTCAACACCTAAGGCTATCAATTTTTATGGTAAGGTAGAAAAACGCCTTAGGAATCCAATGCTTCAAGATTCACTTCATTGGAGGTCGGACGAAGAAGTTATGGCCAAATGAATTCAACATGTTCATGTCCTTACTCATATTGTACATGCCTTGGCGTAATTGCCATAACTCTCACTACAGATGTTAGATTGACTTCGTTTTTGGACGATTTGAAAGAAGACTTCTAGATCTATAACTTTCATGAAGACTCCAAAATGAAATTCTATCATTTGGAGGAAACACGGGCCATATAAACCAACACGGGCAGGTCGTGTAACCTTCGGGTGTAATAGTGATCATACGCTAGAAACACAAGGCCTGTGTGATTTTACAGCAGCAGGTCGTGTAACCTTCGGGTGAAACTAAATTTTCACCCTCCAAGACCCCTCCAAAGGATCCTAAACCTATGTTAATATCCCTTTTACTTATAATCTTCCCAAAATCAACTCTTTCTAGTATGATATCGAGTCATATACTTTAATTATTCGGGATACATAACATATGCAACCTCACCTACTCAAATAATCACATCTCTTAACTTCGATATCCAAAAATTGCATACTTTATATCGTTGGAAACTATAAAGACGAGCTACAAATTTCATGAAGGAAACTTTTCTAATTCTACCTAAATCAATTCAGTTTTTCCTTAGAAATCAGAATACACATTTTACCCTCATGAAAAACTTGGAATTTATCCCAACTTCACTTCCTCTATTACAACATCATTCAAAACAATTCAACTTCTAAGTGGAATTCATCAAACTCTCAACCTCAATTCATATGACTCCTCATATTCAATAACATCTCATCATTCACTAAAAATTCTATCTTTTTTTTCTATAATATCTCACATATATATATAACAATAGTTCATGCTCAAGATTCAACATCTCAAGTTAATGACTTCAAACATACTTAATTTCAACTTAACATCATCCACACACAATCCATATTTCATTAACATCATAAGATAAATGTTTACAAGCTTTAATGGCATTCCAAGCCATATTACATCATCAATCTCAAAATCCAAAATACAACAAAAGATACAAAATCCCATAGTTCTCAACATATGCATAATCAAACGAATGCCTTGACTTTCTTTCACCTGATCTCTTTCTCATCACCTGGAGATGGGAATGAAAGGGGGTGAGCTTAAAGCTCGTGGGTAACAAATTTATAACCGAGAAACAAGAAAAAACCATTGAAATATTTATTTCCATAGCAAAATTCACATTGAAAACCATACAACATATATTTCCCAAATTCACAACTTATTGAGCAATTTATAACATCAAACATAATGAATTAATCAAATTTGTCACAAATACACATAAGCACATCAGAATGGTTTGGGTGGATCCAAAAACGGAACGTACTACACATTTCCATATAGTGGTCTTGTGTAGCCATGAACTTAGGGGAGTCCATGAAGGAGCTCTATGCCACTAGCGGGCAGGCGGAAGAACCCTTTAGACAAGTGCACTTGACTTAACTTAGGGGACCACCACAAACCCACATAACATGTAATTCATGACTTGAAAATGGATTGGCCAATGACACATTTCAAAAACTTAATTTGCATAGGTATGTAATATTTCAAACACATTTCCATCATGATTTCACAATTCTTCAACCAAATTCACATAGCAACTTCTCAAATCATTCGAAAGCAATGAATACAACAATTGTAGCAATTTCTTAAATCATTCAAAAGCAATGAATGCAACAATTATCGAGTAATTTGAAATAATTTTATTCTCTTGATTCAAAAGAAAACATTAGTGTCTCATTACTCAATTATAAACATGGAACCCACCTTAATTTCCTTGCTTGCAAACCTTGCTCAAAAAGCCTCTACTCTTGCTCCTTTTGCCTCTCTTGATTTTCCTCAACATTGACAAAAATCCCCAAATCAATAGGCATTCCAATTGAGAAACCCACAATACATAATCACTAAAATTGATCTTAGAAAACTTAAATCCATACATTTCTTAAGTTTCATGAACCAAAATCTTTCTAAAAATCCAACAAATCAAACATACTCTTACCTTGATCCTTCACCAAATGAAGAGTTTCTTGGCTTGAATGGAAGTTCTCATCATCCTCTTCCTTTTTCCTTCTTGAATAAACTTCAAAATCCCTCTTGAAAGCTTAGAAAAATTAAGACCTAACTTTTTTTTCTTCTTTCTTTTCTCCTCTTCTCCACGATCTCTCTCTCATTTCTCTCTTCAATTTTGTTTTTTTTCCCTTCTTTCATCTTCAAGTCACTTTTTTGCTTCTCCTTAAAAGCCAAACAACTTTTCTTATTACAATTATGCCATTAATGAGTCTAAATTGTCCAATTTACCCTCCTTCAAAGCCTTATAACCTTAATGCTTAAGAGTTCTTCCCAAAATGTCCTAATACATATATACTCTTACAAGACTATTTTATTTCAATTGAACCATATGATAAATCCTACAATCATTTACATACTACTAGCTCCAAAAATAATCCATCAAAACCTCATAATTAACTAGTCTTTCCATATTTACCCTTCTTTGGTTTTTCTAACTAACATCTTATACTTCTAATTCCTTGACTAATGATCATAGAAAAATTGAAGGAATTTGATAACACTTCCTTCTAGAAAAATGTTCCTCATTGTCTTAATTTACATTAAAATCATTCAATTTGGTTCCATAGTCTAAAAGTTATACACCAAACATTTCCAAACTATTCTTATACTAAAACAATATTCTATGCTCAATTTCCATCCGAAAATTGATATTCTTAGAGACCGAATTAAAACTCAATTTCATCAGACAATTTGTAGGCCTAACTCTCTAATTTACTCTAAATAAAAAATCATTTCATTTGGATAACTAGAGCAAAAGTTATGACTAAAACACCAAAGCATGCTCACAAACATGTTTCAATTACATTTTTCCAGCTTTTAACTACCAACCTTTCATATATAACCCATCTTGTAGCTAAACCATCTTTTCTATTTCATTTCAAATTCAAAAATTCTTCTTTTCTCTACACATGAATAATTGCCAACAATTTCTCATTTAATATAAAAGTTCGGGGTCCAAGAAGTCTCATGCATATAGCATTATAAGATTGAAATCCATTGAATGATTTACAAAGCTAAAATGAGTGATAAATTGATATGAACTGTTTGCTATACTTGGCTACGTGAACTGTGTGATCATATATCAGGAATGTAAATATGATCTAAATGAATATCTGTGAAATATGTGATATGTGATACGTGTATGTGATCCGGTGAAATCATCAATGATGGTTCACTTAACTGAGTTCGCAAAACTCATCAAAATTGTAACTTGGCTTTTCAAGTTTTATAAAGGTCTCCAGAAAGGCTTTGAGCAAGAGTTTCGGGTTGGGATCAGTATGCACCTGCATATGTATTTCTTTATGTTGTATTGAAAGTGTAGTCTTAAGTGTTGTATTAAATTGTAAAGACATTATGCATGCAAGTAATTTGTTCTATATCTGAAATGGGCCCAAAAGGCTGTTGAATACTAATGTTTGTTATAATTGTATTTATGAATGGAAAATGTTTTAAAATAAAGTCGGTCCGTTTTGATTAATGATTTCCGCTTACGAGTACATTGTTTTAAGCAAATCAAAGTTTTGTATTGAATTTTTGACTGAATGACTGTCTTAGCATGCCACCCTTACGAGGTACGTACTCAGATATCATCATGGATGTCGGGTACATGTCCTGCGAGGTTGGGGTACTACATTTTGGTATCATAGCCCAATTTAGTATCTTACATGGGCATTTTTTGACTTATGTGTGAAGTTACATGCATTTAGTCATATTATAGTAGGTAATAGCAACTGATCCCTAGTCTGAGTTGCATATATATAAATCACACATATGAGCATTTGTTAAGTGTTTGAATTGATGAAAGTAGGGGGAAGAATGATGATCTATCCGATTATGAGAAAATGAAAGTTTATGGATATTTTGAAAGGGAAAATAATATATGGTTAGATACGATAAATAATGATGTAATGCATTTGTATTGGTGGATGTATTATAGAATATGATATCAATATTGGACTGTGATAATATATCCCCGAATGTGATATAGATGTGAATACATTATTATGGATTGGTTGAGAAAAAAATAGAGACATCAGTGGAGATGATGAGGTTAAAGTATATGAGTAATTTATTATGATCCTAAGAAGATGAACTTGGAACTGAACTGGTTATTGATTAATGTGACAAGAGTTATGATTCACTATAAAAATATGTTAGTGGAACTGAGATCGGAATTTCAAGATGATTATGTATCTGTAATTCCAAATTGATAGTGAACATAGGTATGCATAATGATATAATGGTAATTGGAAGAAGGTATAAAGATAGTGTAACATCCCAGGTCACCCGCTTACAGATATTGTCAGCTTTAGGCCTTGGCCTAGCCAAGCCCTCACGGTTTTGCTTTTCTCGAGGCCTTCCCAGGAGGTCACCCATCCCAGAACTATTCTAACCCGAGCACGTTTAATCTCGAAGTTCTGATGGGATCTGGTCCATTAGGCCATGGAAAATGCGTCTGTAAGGGAGAGGTATCCATACCCTTATAAGGCGTACTTTGTTCCCCTCTCCAATCGATGTGGGATCTTACACTCTCCACCCCCTTAGGGCCTAGCCCTCTTTGGGGTCCAGCCTAGCTAGCACAACAATTCGGGTACTGACTCTGATACCACCTATAACATCCCAGGTCACCTGTTTACAGATATTGTCCGCTTTGGCCAAAGCGGACAATATCTGTAAGCGGGTGACCTGGGATGTTACAGTAAATGTGTTTGTATGATATAGAGGAACTCATTGAACGCCAGTTAGACATTGTCAGACCACCTAGGCAATAGCATATTGGAGCGTACTGTGAGTCAACCTAGATGAATTTCCTAGCATTGATTTAATTTGATTTGTTAAGCTTCCAATTATTGAACTGTTGTGATTGTTTCTGAATTCCGGACTTAAAGTCTGAGGAGTACATATTTGGGACTGTATTGGAAGTGCTTTGATTTGTTTGATAATTTTGATTGAATTATGAAATGTGAATTCTCAACGAAAGTTGAATGCCGGACTTAGGTCCAATGATTATGAAATTTCGACTGTGCTTTATAAATGATTGTGATATATGGTAAATTTTCAATTGATGCATTTCATAAAATGCATGCTCAAATAATGGCGTTGTGCTCGGAGTAGCCAGTATCAAGCGCTTTCACGTAAAGCTTTGCTCCATGGTATATGATTATGCACGTAGAGCTATGCTCCATGATATATGATTCTGACTGAGCCCAATGGGCCAATATTTGTATATGTGATAGGCACTCGGTGACAACAATAATAACGAATGTGAGTCTCATGCATATAGCATTATAAGATCGAAATCTATTGAATGATTTGCAAAGCTGAGATGAGTGATAAATTGATATGAACTGTTTGCTATACTTGGCTGCGTGAACTATGTGATCAAATGTCAGGAATGTAAATATGATCTGAATGAATATCTGTGAAATATGTGATATGTGTATGTGATCCAGTGAAATCATCAATGATGGTTTACTTAACTGAGTTCACAAAACTCATCAAAATTGCAACTTGGCTTTTCAGGTTTTATAAAGGTCTCCAGAAAGGCTTCGAGTAAGAGTTTCGGGTTGGGATCAGTATGCACCTGCATATGTATTTCTTTATGTTATATTGACAGTGTAGTCTTAAGTGTTGTATTGAATTGTAAAGACATTATGCATGCAAGTAATTTGTTCTATATCTGAAATGGGCCCAAATGGTTGTTGAATACTAAATTTTGTTATAATTGTATCTATGAATGGAAAATGTTTTAAAATAAAGTGGGCCCGTTTTGATTAATGATTTCCGCTTATAAGTACATTGCTTTAAGCAAATCAAAGTTTTGTATTGAATTTTTGACTGAATGACTGTCTTTGCATGCCACCCTTGCGGGATACGTACTCAGATATCATCATGGATGTTAGGTACATGTCCTGCAAGGTTGGGGTGCTACAAATCACCCTAATTATGAATATGAAACATCAAACTATTTATACAGGCATCTAATTCATTTGGAGAACTGGCTTTAAGATACCCTACATGGGAATACTCAAAAGCTTAAGTGGAGAAATCATTATACCTTTGTATGGAATGATTGTTGATTGCAAAAACAAACTACTTATTTTACGCTAAAAATCGTAAATATACAGGTCGGTACTTGTAGTAAAAAGTGCATATCATCCCACAGAGATTATGTTTAGGCACCACTTAATTCAGGTTGTGTTTTATTTAGGACTTAAATTTGAAAATAAACTGAAAAATAAACTAAATCAAACAAACTAGAAACAAACAAATAATGTACAATGGAAATCTGTCAAGAGAATTAATCAAGTTATTAGAGAGGGGATTTTACCTATCATTAATGCTAATCTAGGCATTTATATGTTTATGGGATGTCGGTTCTTGATGATCGTAGGGTTGATTACTCTGTCTCGAGTTATAATCATTCCCTAAATTATAAACCCTAATTGAATTATGGACTTGCAATCTCTCAATTCACAAATTACGTATAATTTTCCTCTAATAAACAATCGAGTCTCGCATGGGATCTCTCTGCATGAAATTACGACTAGATTGATTAAGTGGTCAATTAGATCACCTAAATCTTATTAATCTAATCTAATCATTGTTATTCAGCTCACCCTATCAGTTTGTTACCGAAACATGCAAATACATTAATCAATCATAACACCCAAGCCAAATAAACACAACTAAACTAGATTAACATTAAATCTAAGCAAAATCCTGAAGGAAAGTTAGAACATCGTTAACAACTCGAAATCCATAACCATACAACCCTTCTCAACCTTACACATTAAATGAATAAAAAGGGGAATGGGAAGGAAATGAAACTTAGGTTGGATGATTCAGGAAAGCAGCGACGTTAGGAGATCACCTAATCTGGGAAGCTTCGGCATCAGAACCCTCTTCTTCTTCTTCTTCTTCTTCTTTTCTCTCTCTCTTCTTTCTCTCTCAATTTAGGGATTCCAAATTAGGCTAATTTTCAAAAAGCTCCTTCTAGGGTTACCTCATAATGCTTTTATAGTCTTTTCCAATTAAAGTAACCCAAGCGTCTTTCTGAGGTCTGAAGTGTCTAAAATGTCCCTTGAAAACTCAAATCTATAAGCGACCCTCGTTTGTCTATACGTAGGCCACAATTGTCACCCTTAGTGCACGATCGTGACCAGGTTGCCTGCTCTCTATCATGATCATGGCTGACTCCCCACGATCATGGTCTTATGCTCAAGCTTCTATCACGAGCCTGTGTTGGTGCTTCTATGTTTTGGTTTGGGCCTCCTTCGAAACTCCTCTGAATGCCCTAAAACACTAACAAACTCATCACAACATCTCATATATATATAATTGAAGCTCAAGTACATGTTCTCACCCAAAAAAAACACTTAAAACATAAATATTTATGATCTAACACAATTCTTCCCCTAAACATACACTAAACAATCAAATTAATCACTAAATACACACCAAATTAGCAACAAAAATACAATGCAATCTACACCTATCAATGATCGTGTCTCATATGAAATTCTATACGATCAAAAACTAGAGGATTATCAACATCTTGCAAATGCCTTCATACAATTTTTTGTTTTAGCTAAGGCATCCCTCCGATGCACTAATGAACTAGGTGTTAAGGAAAACATTAATGCAATAACAGTATAGAATGGAGAGGAGGTCGAGGTAGGAGGAAAGGAGCAAGCTAATGCTTAAGAAGAAGAGGATGATGTTGACCCTGATAAGTGTGAAATGCATCATGTTTTAGGATATAGTTGATATGTGTTTATCCGTTTATTCAATTGTTTAGTATGTGTTTTTTGGTAGAATTGTGTTAGTTTGTGAATTATTTGTGTTCAAGTGTTTTTATGGGTTAGTATAAGTATTTTACCTTAATTATTATGTTTTTCAGATACCTTGATATGTTTGTTAGTGTTTCATGGTTAATAGCGAAGAACCAAGAAGTTTCGGAAAGACTTGGACCGAAACAACAGGCCATGATTGTTGCCCATCAGCACGATCGTGACAGAAGCGAGAGAAGACAACCCACGATCATGGCCAAATTACCACGAATGTGAAAAAAGCATCAAACTTGGCCCACAATCGTGGCCTTCCTGCCATGATCGTGACATAGAGCTTACATATGGCCCACAATCGTGACCTGCATTAGGCAGACACACAGACAAGTCAAATTTTGAGGGTTTTTTTTTACCTTTTTAACCCCGAAAAAAAGCTAGGGATGCCATAAACACATCAAGTATAAAAGGAACGAGAAAAAAAAAAGATGAGGGAGCTTTTGATCAGCCACCACAACGAAACCCTAAAGAACAGAACTTTGAGAGATCGAGAAAGAGAAGAAGGAAGAGACAAGAGGAAGACGATACAGACTTGACATGCTTCCCAGAATAAGAAGCTTTATGAAGTCTCAACCTCCCATCGTTCATTCAAGTTCTATTTCCTATGTATTTCAGTTTTATTTGATTGTAGAATTGGGATATATAGTTTGATGATAGAATTGAATTGTTGATTGATGTTCTATACTCACCTTTAGAATATAATTTTTGATTTAATGAAATCTGATTGTTTTATGTTTTTATTGAATTAACTGTGGTTTAATTGTTCACTTCATATCTCTATAATAAATTGAGACAGTGAATCGAGAAAAAACTATTAAATTGGGATAATGAGAGTTAGGCAATTTAATATATTCATAATTAAATTAGGTTGGTAAATATTGCGTAGAGAGATCACGTATAGGTTTCCAATTGTTTACTAGAAAACTTAAGTACTTATTAGGATTTGGATAGGTTGTTAATTGAGAGATTACAACTTCCCATAATCTGATTAGGGTTAATGCTTTAGGGTTCAATTATAACTTGAGAGAGAGTAATTAACCCTAGGATCATCTAGAACTATTAATTCGATAAATGGTAATTGGTTACGTTAGCATTAAAGATAGATAATTTTCCTTTCTCTCTTTTGGATAACTCACTAGGTTGACTTCTAGGGTGTGCTATCATCGTTCAACAAATCAATCAATTTTCATTATTTGTTATTCATTTTAATATGAAATTTTTAATCATTGTTCGTTGATTGTTTTTGTTAAGTGTTAATTGTCAATTATTGTTTTTTATTTGATTTGGTTGTTTGATTTCTAACAAAATGAACTTAAGATGTGTACCTTACTAACTCCTTCGTTCTTCATTGTCTTCACCTTTTTAAGTTCTCGTAAACCACAACAGCCAAAGGAGGACATCTCTAATGATATCCATATAAAGAGTAAAGCCTGAGATCTCTTAGGAAGAATGGTTAGAACACACACAAAGGGCTAGCTTTGAAGTATGTTCTTCACAAAATAGTTTAGAGAATAAGTGTGTGTAAAATAAACTCTTCACATTTCTCATTAGTTTTCTTACAATACTATGCACGAAAATGAGTGAGTTTCTGCCAAATTTTGGCCTCCTCTAACCCCCCATCATGAATGGAGGAATAATGGAAATTAAGTGGTCATGAATGCCACTTAATTTGGCTTGAAACATTTGTTAGAAATCTGGAAACTTTCCAAGCTGGCAGTCATGCAACACTTTCTTTCTTTGATTTCTTTGCAACGTTTCTTACCATGATCATATAGCGACACAATCCCAAAAAATTCTTTCATATCTTAGATCACTATCCAAGCCCATTTTCCTTATTCTTTACATATCCAATGCATGTGACCTATTAGGTTTTCAGTTATGTTGGCCACTTGAATTAACACTTAATTTAAGCAAGTCATGAGCGGTATCTAGCAACACATCATGACCCACAATTGACCAAAAACGAACCCTTCTAGATAATGTTCCCGTTCAATGTGTCCTTTCACCATCTATACCCTACTTTGTTCAGAGAATGGTTAAAATGTTAACTCCCCCACTAAACTAACTACGTCACATCTAGCCCAAGAGATGTTATTTCTTGTCCCCAAGGCTCATTACTCAATTGGATATGTAATTGAAGACAATCTTCATAACATTCCCATTCTAGCTAGAGATTGACGAGTAATGACCCCAACAAGAGGTTGTGGGTATCATCTATCAAGAGTGGTAAATCCTTTACTAGCTACTCAATTACCTTCGAATACCTCAAACTATACCTAATCACCACCCCATGAGCAACCTCTGAGAGACAATGAGGAATGGAGTCAAAGTATAGGTTTAATATCCAAGATATCCTTAAGCACCTCAAGTTTAAGGATATTTGCACCATTGCTATGATGAGACTAACATTGACACTAGAATGGATTATCCATATGATTGTCTCTTGGTAGGTAAGTTAATGTACTTACTACTCTTAGTAAGCATCCACATGTTAACTCTAAACAACTCATGCTTATAGCTTATGAGATCCACTGCTTGATCCAATCAAGGAGTATAGCATGTGTTACTCTGTCCAGATTAATAATGTCCCTTCTCATTAATCCTATGATTAGGGATAATTTAGATACTAACATAGTAACACATGATAGCAATCTCATTATCATAATCTCATCATGATTTCCTTAATGCTATGTAATGTATCAAAGACATCATTAATTTGATTTAAAATCCTTATTAATTCATAAAGAACAAGAATATCAAATTAACAAAATTGCCTTTTTATTAATCATAAAGATTTGTACAACAAGTGTTAATCGCGATTGCCTTTAAAGCACTTCTCTAACAATTTTGCTTAGTGTCATTAATCTTCTAACTCTCTAAAGCAATGGGGTATGATAGATTTTTATTTGATTATATTTATACCTCATATTTGATGCATTTTTATTGATTTTATACTTATATTGTAATAGCTAGTTTTCTAACATATTGAGGGATTAGAGTGTTAGTCACATGAATTACATCATATTATAATGAATTTTGTACATTCATTCTTATGCATAACATGAGCATATACACACGTGAATTTTGATTTAGAAAAAATTGCACTCAATTTACATGTTCCGGGGTATGAAAGTTTCTAAATAATTGAGATATGATTGTGCTTTTCTAATGTCTTCTATTTTGATTTGCTAATAAAAAGAATTGATGGAATTCAATTAGTAATTTGGAGTTAATTGTTACAATTGGAAGATTGATGGATTAAAATGTACATTTAGTCTAGGAAAGATTTCAAGTAGCAAGATAAGTTGACATATGGAAAATTAGGATGACTAAGCCTGTAAAATGAGTGACATTTGGCAGTGGAATTGAGTGACAAATAACTTAGGGAATTAAGTGACAAATGGCTTAGGGAATTGAGTGACAAATAGCCTAAGAACTATGTGACAAATGGCAGCCTAAGGAGAGGACATGTCGCTGGCCTAGACACTTGACAAGTGTCCTCTCTACTCTCACCACATAACACACACATGGCAGAACCTCTTCTCTTGTTGTTTCTACTGAAACTCTCTCTTTCTCCCTCTCACTATCGAAATGTTCTTCCCCTTCACATCTCTGTGTTTTGACCAAGTTTTGTTCAATTGCCATACCAAAAATCCATGCTAGAATCCTTCATAAAGATAGTTATAGAAGCAAAACATGGTTTCATTTGTTGTCTTTGTTGAAACCATCCTACTCTTACCTTATTCTTGAGATGATCTTGCATGCATGTGAGGCAAAGTAGACTTGATATATTGAGGTGGAATTTGAGCTATACAAGTAAGTAAAATATTGTTCTTTGTGGCATATTGTAGCATATTTTTATGATGACTGAATTGGGATGTATTGAATGTAGTGTTGATGTTGAAGTTGTGCTAGAAAATGATGGATGAATTGGTTACTTTTCTATTTTGTTTTTGGATGCATAAAAATAGTAGTTTATAGGATGTTATATGGATGATTTAAGTTGGGATTGGAAGTGTAATTGATGAGAAATTCATGCTAAAGATAGGTGTTAATAAGATGTTTTAGAATCTGGATAGTTAGAGATGTAAATGAGTTTGCAAAAAGGAAACTGTTAATGACTAAAGTGACCAGAATTTGGGAGCCTTAGTGTAATCAATATGAATACTAAATTAACTTGGAATGAAGTAGCTTTTTAGGACATGAATTCTGGAAAAATTCAAATGTTAGTGATGTTTCTAAGTATGTGAAATTTGTGGAGAATTGAGGAAGAAAAGTAGTGCGCGATCGTGGCACTCATCCCACAACTGTGGCCTATTGCACCAGCTTCTGTCACAATCGTGGCAAGGTTCCTCAAATCATGGGCCTAGCTCTGGAATGATAATTTTAATTTTGAGTACATGTTGAACCAGCTGATGAAATGTCACTCTAAATTGGCATATTTGGACTTAATTAAGGCTTGGAATGAACTTAGATTGTTACTTGAATAATTGGTAAAGAGTTTGATAAGTTTAGAATGTTAATTGAAGTCATAACATAAAGAATATACTGTTTTGATGTCAATGTAATCAAATTTGGAAATTTAAATGTGATGAAAGATTAAAGGTGTCCTTATGAATGCAAATATGATATTAAAGACTTGAGTGTATGGATGAATGGGAATTGGGTAATTGGATGAATATATTTTTGCTAGAAAAGTTTGGTGAATGGATGATTGATCAATTTGGAGTAAATCAAGCTTACTTAAGATATAAACCTAATTGCAAACTAGTTTTATACAAGCTATAATATTTGAATGGTCAAGATTTTTGTATAAGGATACATACCCAGAAGGTCAATTAAGCGTGCATTAAAACATGACACATATACATGCGCATGAGTGTATATTCATATGATTAAACAAATTAATGATTTGTGAACTGTATGTGTATTGCATGACGATAGACGCGCAAGGTGATCGTCAACATCCAGACATTGCCGAAACATCGAGGCAATAGCTTCTCTGGAGCATACTGTGAGTTAATCTAGATGTGTAAACTCAATTATATATGCTCCTGTGCAAATTGAATGTTTAATATGAAATTTGTGTATAATTGATTAATAAATTCCAAACTTAGATCCGAGAAGTTTGATATATAGCATGAGTATATTGAAATGAAAGCATGGCATACAAATTGATGCATCTCATTACATTGAAATGCATGATCAGATAAAGAAGTTGTGACCAGAGTGATCAATGTGGGAAAAGAGCTTTAAGCTCATAATTATGAAAAAGAGCCTCGGGCTCAGATAATATGGCAATGGATATAGGTCAGAAATGACCTCGATATTTACAATAGATACGGGACAGTAAATTGGGTTGATAGGCACTTGGCAATAACAAAACAAAATGAGAATAGAAACACTTGTGCATTTGCATACACATCACTACATATATCAAATGATTGAATTGAAATGTATTATTGAATTATTTTGATTAAGTGAAATGCAGTTGAAGTAAATGAGGTTGTGTTGTGATATGCAATAGCTTACATGATGTACTTGTTAAAGTGTGATGAAATGTGATGTGGTATTCAATACTGGATGACATGATATATATGTTTTTGTAATTTGAATTGAGTGAATACATTGATGATAGTTCACTCACTGAGTTCACAAACTCATCAAAATTGTAACATTGTTTTTCAGGTTCAAGGGAGTTCTAGCTACTGAGGTTATATAATAGAAGTCTAGTACTTGCATTTTGGGGACAAGAATGGCTCAACGGTTTGATCAGCTGAATCTGAGGAGTCTAGATAGATGTTTTGTGTAATAGCATCTCGTTTCATGTTATATTTTGAATATTGACTTTTGAACAAAACAAAATTGTTGTGTAATGTATATATATGGATATTGATTTGTAATGACATGTGACTTTTATGTTATGAATGGAATGGGAAGAAATGATCTTTTAAAATGCTTATGATGTGTTTGATGTCTTTAATGAGTTGGTTTGATTGTTCTAATGTACAATTTTCATAGAGTATGTTCTCAAATATCCTTTGGTATATTCGGGTTTATGTTTTGTAGGAGTGGTATGTTACATTTACTGTATTTTTGTTACTTAATTTGCTCCAAGTGTATGTATAGGTTATAATTGTCTTCATGAACTAAAAGGAGAAGAATTTGGATGAAAAGGCAACATAAAAAGAAGATTTAAAGAAATTAAAGGATACATGGCCATGTCTATAGCAGTGTAAGTCTCTCGACCTGTG
This sequence comes from Erythroxylum guanchezii, assembly GCA_025629825.1. Classification (NCBI taxonomy): domain Eukaryota; kingdom Viridiplantae; phylum Streptophyta; class Magnoliopsida; order Malpighiales; family Erythroxylaceae; genus Erythroxylum; species Erythroxylum guanchezii. The sequence continues at coordinate 16,703,603 of JAOTAX010000198.1, read as the reverse complement.
CAAAATTGTAAATTATGGAGATTTTGGGTTATACATGGTCTAGTACACACCCGTGTATCAGACTGTATATCTCCCAAAAACCTTAAAATTTACTATAAAAAGACATGAGCAGAGGGAAAATTGGATAGCAGACTTTTGAAGATGAATATAAGTTTGGAGAATATTCAGTAGGGATGATGTTGATCCAAAGATGTTGAAAACACAAAGAAATCATTGACAAATCTAATAGAATACATCATCAAACCTGTACCTTGCAAGAACATTCAATAAGAAATAAAGCAAGAATTAGAATTATGAACTTTTTGTTTTCCATTTGTTTTTCTTTCATTTTATGTTTGATTTCATTTTCTATTATGTATAACTAAATGCCTTGTTAGTGCCTAGGTGTGATGAATCCTAATTGAGATATAACATGTTTTGATTCTTTTATCTAATGCAATTGTTTTGATTGATCTATTGTGATTCAATTATGTGTTTAATCTATATTCTAATAAACCCAAACTATTAGTACATAAACTGATTTCATAACGTAGAGATTGAGAAATCCTATATATGAATAGATCTACCGTAATTAAAAGAACTTGATTGAAAACATAGAGATAGGTCAACATAAATTGTTTGGATTAGAGTCAAACCTAATGGTAGAATTCACTAGTTGGTAAAGCAATCTTAGTACCTTTAAGCTGAATAATATTAATTGATAATTTATTAGTAGTCTCAAGTGAGTTATAGCATACTATAGGAATTTTCACGATCTAATAGTCATTAAAACAATTGCATAATAAAAGGCCAATTATTTAAGGGTTTTAGGGAGATTCATAACCTAGACAATAATTCTTGATATTGATTGTTTTCTAAATGACTTCTTTAGTCTATGTGTCCAATATTGCTACCTACTTTATTTTAGTTGTATAAGTTTTAATTTTCTTTATTAAAATCTGAAATCAATCCTTAGGCTAGATAATAGGAGAAAGGTAATTACTAGTAATTACTGTCTTTGCAGGATTGACCCGTACTTATTGATATTAGCTATAACTAGGCCAAGCACGTTTGGTAAAATTATATTGGTATAGGAATTAACCAATCAAGTTTTTGATTCGTTGTCTGGGATAATAATATTAGGAACATCTGGATGTTATTGCTTTGGCAATTATTTTTTGTATTTATTTTATTTTATTTGTCTCTTATTCATTTAAGTATATTTTGAACTTTTATACTTTAATGGTGTGTTTGTGGTTTATTTTAGGGATTGTGATTTAACGTCATTACCACAATTCATAATGGAAGGATGGAGTTATTATAAATCTTTGTAATACGTAACACCACCATATTGGAAAGAGTCATTTCCTCACTTATTTTCATAAGCTTAATAGATGTCTAGGTTGTGTTGCAACATTTGTGGGAGTAATTATTACAATCATGAATGTCGAGCACCAACATATATGTGGGAGCAGCAACATATATACAACTAACCTTAAGGCTTATCATAATATGTATAATTCAAAGTGGAGCAAACCTTACGCATATTGATAGAATGACAATGCTCCAACTGAATATATATAATATGAGCAGCAATATGACAGTATTACAGATAGACTAATGGAATACCTTAAGAAGTGGGCAGCTAGCCAACATCAAGTTAAGGAGAGGTTTTCTTCACATGAATACGATGAGTATAATACCTCATACTATCTAAGCCCCCCAATGTCTTAAAGTGAAGAAGAGATGACAATCAATTTCATGGATGAGGATGCATTTCAAGAAAGCGAGGAGGTCACTGCTGTTTTGAAAGATATAATTGCCAAATTTATTTAAGAATCAAACATGAGGCATCAGGAAATAATGGCTCGTATATAGAATATGGTGAATCAGATCGACCAACTAGCGAAGATATTATCCGAAGAGCTGCAGGGGAGTTTACCTAGTACTATTGAAATAGATCATAAGGAACATGGAATGGAAATCCTTAGGAATGGAAATGAGCTTCTAGAAGAAGTCAAGAAGAAGAAGCCTCTGTCCAAGAAGAGGAAGTAGAGAAATGGCAGGACCGGAGACCTTTGTCTAGGAAGTAGAAGAAGAAGAATGGGAAAAAGGTGGTCGAGGAAAAACTAGCGTGGGAACCAAATAAGGAAACTATTAATGAGACATTGGTTGTCACCTTGAATACAGAGCTTCTCACTTCCTTAAAGAAAAATTGTTTGAGTTGGTCGATGATTTAGAGAGTTTTGTTATCCCTTCTTTTGTTAACAAATTTTCATTAAAAAGGGTATTAAGGCTGTAACATCCCACCCCCGATAGGAATGGTAGAATAGAAATTTAGAAAGGGCTGAGAGTGGTTAGGGTTGTTTTGAAATATTCATGCATACCCTTATACGTGAATAGTAAAATTTGCACATGAAAATAACTGTACATGCATTCATGACATTTCCCGGTATATGTGCCTACATGT
>JAOTAX010000198.1:16684870-16694891 GCA_025629825.1 Erythroxylum guanchezii | reverse complement strand
CTAATTTATATTAAAACATTATAAACAAAATTTACCAAAATTATTATAAAGAAATTATTTTTCGGTTAATTTATTTTAATAAAAAACTTACAATCCGCGACGTCTGTTCAAACAGACGTCGCAAAATATCTATTTTTTGCGACGTCCTTCAAACGTCGTTAAAACACAAACATTCTCTGACGTTCTCTCCAAACGTCGCCAAATATACCATTCTTTCCTGACGTCTGTATGAACGTCGCAGAATAGACAAGCATTCTATGACGTCTTGAGTCAGACGACAGAAACCTATTACCTACTCCACAATCTACGACGTCTATTGTGACGTTTTAATAGACATCGTAGAAGGTTTTCTGCAACGTCTGATTGGATTCTACGACGTCTACAAGACGTCGCCAAATGTACCTTTTTGTTATAGTGTAAAATTTGACTTATTTAAGTTAAATCTCACTCAAAAGTTTCTTAATAATAAGTACTGCTAATTTTACTTCAACAGAGAAACTTATGCACCAATTAATGTAAAAGGCATTGTCAAAATAATAAAAAGAGTTTAAAAAGTCTCGTGTTTATAAGACTTATCATGTCTTTCATTCCACTAGGGTGCAAACAAGAGCCATTCTCTAAAGGCCTTCCTAAGTTTAATTTGGTTTTTAAAAGCAACTTTCTAAATTGAGAAAAAGAATGTTGAAATGATTTTATGTGAAGTTGTAATCAAGCATCATATGGGAACATTTATATGGAAAAGAACAAAACTCCATCCATAGCATGGAATCAACAACTACTACATGGATGAAGTTTGAACAACAAAATCACCATAAAATGCAAGAAAGCGTACTAACAAGACGCTAGAAAGTACTCACCAGTACTATATCTGTATCCATCTGAGTTTGTCTGAAAAATATCATATAAAATAAAACAAGTATAATATTAAACAAAAGGGACCACTTACCTGATAAATACTCTCAAACACTGAAACAGTTTATTTGATGATGAAATTCTAGAAACACATAACAAGGGATCACATCCTTGCGTGAACAAGGACCACTTTGTTCATTTTATGTGACTAAAAAATACAAAAATATATGTTATACCCAAGTTCATACAACAAGGGATCACATCCTTGTGTGATTCTTCACGACCTAGTTTGTCTAGTATCTCTGCATTTCCAAACAACAGTCCAACCTTCACTCTCTTTTCACCGTGAAAAGGTTGGTTGTCAAGTGTGCATTCTTTATTGGATAACGGAGAACAGTAGTTAGGGTTTAAAAACAGAACTTAGGGTTTGAAGATAAAAGGGGATTTTGCTGGCTAATTTGTTGATTAGATGAGACTTAATATTAAAAGACAAAAGGGGATTAGGTTTTGAATCTAGAAAAAGGATTTAGGGATTGAAATTCATCAAGGAAGACGGAGGAATCAGCTTAGGGAGTGCTTGTTTCCGCTTTTGTTTTTGATTTTTTGTTTTTATTTTCAAATTCAGTAAAAATATTTGTTTGTTTGAATTTTTAGTTTCTGTTTTTTGTTTTGGCTTCTTCAAGTTTTCAAAAATTATAAAAACTATAAAAAGTGGTTTTTGTTTCCTGTTTCTGTTTTTTTCCATAATCTGATTTACTATCATTTAAATATATATTATTTAATTATTAATAAAAATTTATGAATAATTTAATTTAAAATTATATATTTAATAAATTAAAATTAATTATCAATAAAATTATGAATATTTTAATTTGATTTAATTTTTATAATTAAATTATATGTAATTAAATTATAATAATTATTAATAAATATAATTAAAATATATAAATATTAAAAAATATTTGATTTAATAATTAAAATATATTTCAAATAAATACTAACTTATAAATAAAATATTGATTTTTAAATTATTTATTTATTAAAGTAGCATAATTTTATTAATAAATATTATATAAGAGATTAAATAAATTTATTTAATTAAAAATAATTTATCTTTAAGTTTTATCTAATATATAATTATTATCAGTAATAAAAATATAACTACATTTATATTAACAACCAAACAGATTTTTGTTTTTATTTAAAAGAAAAATAGAAACAAAAAACTGAAAACGAAAATTAAAAAATAAAAGTAGAACCAAATAACCTCTTAGGTGTTGAGGAATATATTGTTTTTGTAAAAGAATTAAGTTTAGTTTAAAAAATTGCCGATTAAATATGTTTCATTTTTAAAACTAAAAGAATGATTAAAGCCCTGCCGACGTAGGCATCATCAGACAACTGGCACGTCACATGTTTCTTAGTAACAGTGTCGTGAAGTCTAACTAACCAAAACAAATTGAAGTTACATTTGAGAGTTCAAATTGTGATATTTTAAAGTGTGAATTGATAGTTTGAAAAATGGTTTAAAAAAAGTTGTCCAAAAATTTTTGTAAAATATTAGGGTATAAATTATACTTTCTATCTATAAGAGATTGAGATGCTAAGTTGTACGTATTTTAAATAATTAGTAGTAAGAAGAATCTATAAAGCTTCTGAATATTTGAATCTATAGTCAAAAACTCTTCTGACTGATTTATCTTTTGAATATAAACGTCTTTCCATGTGATCATCTTGGTGGCACTTCTCCTTCTTCAACGGCCGAAACTTGGTTCATTTCTCGAACTAAACCCAACCCATCAACTAAAACACACCGTCACCGTCACTACTCACTACATCAATAACCTAAAGCCCAGAATCATTCAATCGGAGTAGTGTATAGAAAATGAAGCCCATGTTATGTCAACCCACATATAGATGAGAATATCTTAGGGTAGATTCCTGAATTGCATTCGAAAGTGAAAAGTGACTCCAAGCATATACTCTCTCAAGATCCTCGGATACTCCACCACCGATAGCACCTACAAAAACACCGCTCAACATTCGCAAACTTTCACCCTTCAAACCCCAAATGGGTCCTCCCTACACATGGATCTCTTCGCCTCCTATGGCCTTCAGCGGTTAACTTATGCAGCAAACCTGACAAGGAGGAAGAAAATAAAGATGGAGGCAAATGATTATTACGTGCGATTGTGTGGGAGTACGTAACGTATAAGGTCATAATCGTTTTTCTATATCATTAGGGCAACTACGATCCTTTGGCATTGTATTAGTAATATAGTTCTCTTGGATTGAGAAAACTTGGTGTAATTGACAGGTCGTTTCAACGAGGAATCTGCTTATGTGCTCTCTTGTTTGTTGTTGTTATATGTGTTATCAGCTCTCTCACCGGAAGTAGTATTAGGTAGATTTTACAGATGTCATCGTGGATTCTATTAGTGTCGTTTCTTTAGACTAAACCAATAGCCGTATGTTTCAGTTGAGAGGAATTTCACCCTTTTTGCTTTTCCTGGAAGTTTAGCATCACAACATGCCGGTATGTTTCAAATTCACCAATATGAACTTCAATCGAACACCAAAAGAAACAATGACCATCATAAGCAGCAACTTGATGATCAATTTCGAGTAATGCGCGATCGTATGACCTAACGCTTTTTGTTACAGGGAGTCGGATCTTCTTTGAGGTTTGCTAATAGACTAAAGAACTCTGAAACCCATTTACATAAAAACAATTAATGAAACGGGCCACCAATTTTTTCTTTTTAAGAATAGATACACCAAGAGACAGCACTGAATTCTCGCCATGAGTTAAGGTTCTTAACGGCTCTCTCAGTTCTTTAGTTATGTATAAAGCATAACCTCCAGATACGCCAGAAAATCATTAAGTTACTAAAACTGACTACTGCATATTTCGTCAGGTTGCTATACATTTGATGTGATCCATTGCCAGTAAAATAGAAGATGCGGTATCTACATCAATGATTACCTATCAATTTAATCTAAAAAGCCATGGACTCGGTTCCTAAAACATGTATAGTTGACAGCACTTAAAACCGAAACATGGCGTCAATTAAAGGATACGCGGATTGGACAAAAATATGATTTATAATAACACAGAGCGCACTAGTTCCCTGACTGAAGGTCCAGAAGGACAAATAATTCAAGAATCACCGAATGCGAAGAATCACATTAGAAACATCAACTGCTTTTAAGATAAACGAAAACTGCATTATCACTTAGATCAACTAATGGGAGCAACAACACTAATTGCATTTGGGAAAAAGTATTACAAATAAAAATAAAAGCAAAGAACTAATCATGAACTAGACACGAGCAAAAACAGGTAAGAAAGCTTAATAAGCACTCTTATCAGTTCAACACAATCAGCCTAGTAAAAGAAACCAAGCACTTTCCCACCAACATTTTTCCTTCTAGCTTCCTCGTGATCCATAATCCCAGCAGAAGTTGTCAGAACAATGTAGCCAAACTGCAAGTTTTTACGCGATAGTTATGAGGTGTTAGCAAACAAAAACTGTGTTATATAACACAAATGCCTCCTTACAGCCTCTGGAGGACATAAGACCAAAAACATGAAGAAACATGGTCTTTCAAGTGTGAAATTCGTGGGTTATAAATGCATGGGGGAGAGGTGGGACACATGTCACTTGTCAAATGTGGGGGATGTGGGAGATGAATTTCTGAACATCAAAATTCATATGAACAAATTTATCTAGTAACCATGAATCCTCCAAGAAATAAAAGCAAAAAGCTTGAATGAGGCAAAAAGTTGTGCGGTCCTCTTGGTTGACAAAATTTAAATAACTAGTGCTATCGGTGGGATACAAAAGGTAATTCCGGTACAGGACAAGGATTCAGAAAAAAGCTAAATTTTAGCACTAACCTGTCTTGAGGGAAGTAACCTTGCTGTCCAACCTTCAATGTCCTTAACACCCACATCAAAGCGAGGGCTAATAACACCACATTTGTTTAATCTTCCATTCAATTCAACAACAATTTTACCAGCCCTGTGATCATCTACGTATTCGAACTCACCAATATAACCTACATTGGACCATCAAAGAATTAATCTCATAAATGTGCAGAGCTCACAAAGTAGGCAAAAAGGAAAAAATGGACTGGAAAAAATTAAGATTAAAAAGAAACAGAAGATTAATATACCGTGCTTCTGCATCACAAGTAAAAATTTGATGATCACTTTCGAGGAAGGCCTAATCATGACCTGACGTTTCCCCCGCTTCTCTGCATTGTACATACTCTTGAGAGCATCATTCAAAACGCTTACTCTCACCATTCTTGCTGTTAGACATGTTTAAAATTCCGGTTACATATCAAAAGAACTACAGAAAGAACCAAAAAGCAAGCTTGCATATCACAAATATGATTTCCAACGAACACATAAACACTGTTAAAACGCTAAATTTGTGTTTCAGTGTGCAATATATCCTTTCGATACTTATGTGGTGTAGGATGAGAGGCGAGTAAAGAAGTTGTTTCACATAATCAAAGTACATAGTGCAAGTGAAACTTTTTATGGGAATGCACAAAGGTGGTAAACAACTCCCCCTGAAGCGTTTTACGCAGGTTCACTTACAAAAACTAATATTTACAAGTCAATTAGCAGCCCAAACGCACCATAAAAGGCGTTCAACACATTTTAACATCAAATAACAAGTCTCTCAACACGTAAAGTTCCAAACAGTAAACCCATAAGACTGTTTAGCCATGATCAATGATTGGTCAGGTATTTTTCAAATGGATCGCAAGTCTATAAAGATCTTCTCGATTAATCAAACAGATATCAGACCATGTCCAAAAATAACAGGAATATAAACAGGGTTTAAGGAGAGAACACAAAAGCAAAATCCAAACCATATATAACACAACTTGAACAACAGAAAATCTTACTCGAACTAGAGAGGCTTGCAGGGGCTAATCGGAAGTTGATATTTTTAAATATATATATATATAGGGCTTTGGAAGAGGGAGATGTGTGAAACCCTAGTGTATAGATTCCACTCACTGCAAACACTTCAATTTGGGTTTCGATGCGCATAAAGGAAACGCGGGTTTAAGCTTTAAACCGGTGTACGCTCCAAATGAAATATGGGCTTGACCATTTAGAAGTGAATTCGAGCCTTTCTCTTTCCTTGAGTATTACTGTATTACTCGTTTTGATTGCACGAGCTAATAATTTAATAGGTCAGATCAAGTGATGTTTAAATTTTTTAAGACAGCGAAAGGAAAGGTTTATTTTGATTTATTTGAAATTTATTACTGATTTGATTTTATATTTGGAATCAATATATATATTTTTATTAAATTTGTTGACTTTAAATTTTAAATTTAAGTCTTGCAATTTATTAAAATATAAAAATTAAAATTTTAACGTAAAATTAAAACCTTAAATTTAATTTTGAATTACTTTTGCATTTATAACTTTTTGTCATAAAATTTCTTTCAGTATTGATAAAGTTTAAATAAATTATCTAAATTAAATAATAAATAAAAATAAATCACATTATTTCAATTTTATTAATTTTACCATTGTCATGTTTAATTAGATCGCTTCATCTCTTCTAATCATATGCTTTTTTGGGATAAATTTGTATCTTTTTTAGATAAATATAAACTTATTAACAATAATGAGCAAGTACTATATTAAAAATAAATTTAAGGGAACAAATTTTGGAGTTAGGAAAGATAATAGACTATAAAAATAAATGAAATGCAAGTAGAGATACAACTGCACAAACAGAAGGACTCATTTGCAAGTAGAAGAAAAAGAAGGGCTAGCTAAGAGAACAAATCAGTAAACTAGAGATTGGAACACATTTGTTTAAAGAATGAAACGACTTCTAAAAACGGTGAACTAGGAAGAAGACAGAAGAGACTATGAAACGACGAGAGCATAGATAAGAAAACGGCATTAACAACACGGGGCAGAGGAAAGCAAAACGATGGAAAGCAAAGCAAAGAACGTGCATGAAAACAACGTTCTTCACCTTAATGTCTATGCATTTAGTAATGATAGGTCGGAGATGGAAATCGATATGGACCTTGAAGTGAAACGTGTCGCCCATTGCCCTGCTGTCTCGCAGGTTAGTCTCCTTGGAGCAAAAGGTTGAATCCCCGATTTAAAGGGCCTCTATGTTTCGGTTCGACGAAACAACTGAGAGGATGTAAATCAGGTATTCAGCGGCCTGCCAAGGGAGAGGTGACAACCCACAGGTTTACAAGGAGCCCACTCTCAAAGTCACAAAGAGTTCAAGAATGTTGCTCCCACACTGCAAACTGTGGGATTCGAACCTTGTACCTTAGAGCAAATCTGCCCTTCCGAAACCAACTGAGCTACCAGTTGAGGCTAGCGTAGGGAAATCTTCTCCTATTTTTGTACGAATTTAGGCACGTTTTTTAGACGAATCGAAATTATGTCATATAATTAATGACAATTTTTTATTGATGGAAATATTCTTAATAATTTGACATAATTATTTATATAATTAATGATAATTTTTATTGTAAAAAATTAAATTCTATCAAATAATATTAGAGTCTCTTTTATATTAGATCATTGAAAATTCTTTAGATCTAATTATTCCGGTATATGTATATAATTTTAACTTTCGATTATGTGTCGGTTAAATACATTCAGTCTTATGGTTTTAAAAAAAAAAAAGGAACGGAAACAAATGGTTGTCCGAAGCTTTTAATCTTTATCCAATAGTGGTTGTTTTAATAAAGTTGATTTCAGTTTTAATAAAAGCTTTGACTAGTGGATAAAAATCAAAAGCTACTTTATTTGATTTTACACTTTAATCAGTAGATAAAGAGATATAAAACTACTATAAATGCCTATTTAAAGGTTACATCGTTTAGCCTCTATTTAGTTAGGCTTATATTAGTAAAGTTTTTATCAATAAAATTTTTTTCTGTAAATCTTTTCTGAAAAGAACTTTTTTAGTAAGTCAGTTGACTGTTTGGCTGTCATTTAAAAAAAACTTTCTTAAAAGAGTTTCATACAGTGAACTGTTTGACAATATAAAAATAAAAAGCACTTTTAATTTTAACTATATTTTATTTTGTAATAAATATTATTTAAAGCATATTAAACAATATGCAAAGCACAATATATTAATTATTATATAATTTTAATCCATATAAACCATAAATAAAAATATATCTAACCAAATCTTTTATATAGATTATAACATAAGTAAACTAATATCAAAAATAAATATTAAAAGATATAAAAAAGTCAAATAATATTATATAAATCCCAAAATAAATATCCAAGTTGAGTAAATAATTAAATACATAATAAACAGGGAGACGAGTTTTTAGGTATTGTGGGAATTATGTATAAAACATAATAGCAAGAGGGACTAAAAATAGACTCATTAATTAATCTGAAAAATCTATCTGAAAAAACGCTTTTTTGAGAAGCTTCAAATTTGAACTTTTTGAAAAATTGTATTTTGGCTGCCAAAAAAGCCATATCTATTAAAGAAGTGTTTTTTTATTTTATAACCAAACACCCATTTTTCTTCAAAAAAACTTTTGTGGTGAAGAAAAGTACTTATTGGCCTCCTAGAAGCCCATCCAAATAGGCATTTAATAAAGAATAACACTCGCAGAATTTATTAATTACAATTTCTGTTCATTAATTGTTTCTAATGGTACAAAATTCTGTCTTTTTTATGCTATTTAGGTATATGCAGTTCTGGCATAAATCAATTATACATTTTTTTAATTTGCATTTTTTATATGAAAATTGAATTCGATTAACTAAGGTTAATATAATTAATGTTCACATTGATTATTCAAGAAATGTTCAAATATTGGTATAATTGATCTTTTATTAATATTATGAAATAAATTGATTCAAACAATATGCTACCAAAGTAGCCTCTCTTGTGTAAATTAATTTATTTTATAATATTAAGATGGCTGTGTATATGTAATTCATGCAGATATTGACTAGCACAAAGAAAGGTCAATATTTTGGTTGAAATACATGTACACCTATAGTGATAAATATGTGACAATTATTAAGTTAGCCATATGAACAATTAATCAGTCCAAAGAAAGGTTAATTGTCTGACAGTTTTATTATTGTCAATATTTGATTACTACACCAAGAGTACCATTTGCAACTTAATATTTATGTCCAAAGACTAAATTTTAATGTTATGCTAGGTATCTTATGATGGGCTTTACCATTATTAGATTTTATCTGATTATATCGAATTTATGTAAGCTTGTTTATTGGTTGTTTTGTTCTCTGTTCGGTTGCTACTTCTGCTTTTACTATTATTGCCAGCATCAATTCCATTCCAGCGTTTAATGACACAAACTTTAACGCATGGAAAGAGAACATTATAATTGTTCTCAGTGTCATGGATCTAGACCTTGCATTAAGGACTAAACGACCTATCTTACGACTGACAGTACCTATGATGATAAGAGGGAAATGGAAAGGTGAGAATGTTCAAATCGCATGAGTCTTATAATCATAAAGCATGTTATTCCGAAAACCTTCAGGGGCATTGTGTCCAAAGGAGTAACTATTACCAAAGATTACCTTGAGGAAATTGAAAAGAGGTTTGCCAAAAGCGAAAAGGCTGAAATAAGTACGATTTGGAAATTTTCATTTCAAAGAGGTATAAGGGAAAAGAAAATATAAGGGAGTACATCTTGGAGATGTCTCATCTTGCTTCGAAACTAAAGACACTAAAGTTAGAGCTGTCTAAGGACTTGCTTGTGCGCTTAGTTTTGATATCTCTTCCTGCACAATTTAGTCAGTTTAGGGTTAGCACAACTATCAAAAGGAGACCTGGACTTTAAATGAGCTCAATGTTCATTCTGTGCAAGAAGACGAAAGGCTAAAGCAAGAGAAGACAGAGAGTACTCATTTAGAAACTACCTCAAAGGACAAGAACTTGAAAAGAAAGAAGGGTAAGAAAGTTGCAAGTGCCGTATCAGTGAAGAAACAACAGAAGCAACAAGATAAGGCTTTTGCCCTTTTTTCTATGAAAGTACAGCACACAAGAAAAAGGATTGTACCAAATATCTGTTAAGTCAAATTGACTTTACGTGTTGAATAATTTTGATGAAAACGAAAAGCAGACAAATGAAAAGTAGATGAACT
>JAOTAX010000198.1:16659960-16680605 GCA_025629825.1 Erythroxylum guanchezii | reverse complement strand
CTCCGTCTGCTTTTCATTTATCCTCTTTTTGTTTGTCATCAAAATTATTAATCATGTAAAGTCATTTTGACTTAACATGGGCTTATAGGACGGTGTACAAGACACCTATTGACACTATAACATATAGGTTGGTTTATGGAAAAGCATGTCATCTGCTTGTTGAGTTGGAACATAAAGCATATTGGGTTATTAAACTCATGAATTTTGATCTCCAAAGTGCAGGTGAGAAAAGAAACTTCCAACTTAGTGAATTGGATGAATGGCAGCTGATGGCTTATGAAAATTCTAAAATCACGAGAATTTAAGGAGGGAGATCAAGTTCTCTTGTATAACTCTCGCCTATGATTATTTGTTAGTAAGCTTAAATCAAGATCGTCTAGACCATTCATTATGGAGAAAGTATTCTCGTATCGTGTAATCAAGGTTAGTTATTCGCGCAATGGTAGTTTTGAGGTTAATTAGTTTTGAGGTTAATGGGCAACGCGTGAAGTTATATCTTAGGGGTGACCTTGGTCATAATAACAAAAATATTAATGTAATCAAGTCACCTTGAGTAATAAAGGTACATCGAACTAAAGACATTAACCAAGCGCTACTTGGAAGGCAACCCAAGAATTAGGATTTACTTTTTTGTCATTTTTATATTTTATTTCGTAATTATTTTGTGCAATTGTGTTATTTTGTTTCTTTTGTTTCTTTTTATCCCTTTTTCTTATATTTTGCAAGGATGTAATCTTAAATTGGAAGAATCAGAATTCAAAAAATCGTTTTACTTAATGAAGTACCACTAAACCTTCTCATTTATTATATATACTCATGTTGTGAACGTTGGGGAGAATATACGACTTTAAATGTGAGGAAGCGGTTAATGAATTTTTAACTATTTCTTAAAGCTTATTATAATCTCAGTTATTAAATTTTATTGACTGATATCTTAACTTAATTAAAATATGGCCATCAATACTTTATTTCATTGTTAAATATTGACTTGAATTAGTATGCTAAATGATGAAAGTTAGAATAAAATTACTTTTATAAGTTATATTTTTATTATTCATTGAAATAATCAAGTTGAATGAATTTGAATATTATTTACACATACATACCCATCTTTTTTGCGAGCTTTTGAGCCTAAGAGCAAAATTTTCAAAATTTTAAAGCCCTTTTATTTTTTTATGTGTGTTATCATTCATAGTTGAACAATTCTGGAACTTGCTTATCCATATTAAGACCATATTTTTTAAATTATAAGCATTGAAGTGATAAAGACACTTAGGATTAACAATTTGTGTTAGCCTATTTCCTTGATTATTACCTTACCTATAATTGATCCTTTAGGAATAACTAAGTTAAGTCTTCACCTTTTTCATTGATTATATCTACATATTAACCTTTATCCTATTTTTATTTAAAGCTTTTTTAATTGTTTTGAAACCTGAAAGTTATTTACATCAGGTGTTTGTTTGAAACTTGAAAATCTTGAAGGATCCATTATTTCTTGAATTGTGGTACATTATGAATGCTCAAAAATTATTTTATCAAAAAATTAGTAAGAAGCATAAAAAAAAATTGTGAATAAAGATATGGTATCAATGGAGTTGTAATGAAATGACCTATACATTTATACACAACTTTCTTGTAATTTTGCTTTAGTAAATTTCCTTTAATTTAACCCATTTTATTATCCAAACCATACCTTACCTAAGCATCATTACAACCTGTATAAAGACCTTTTGATTTTTGTTTCTAGTTTATACATAAGTAGTAGAGATGTGATAATACTGTAAGTATAGGATAAGAGTTCTACTATGCATTGATTGAAAGTTTTGATACTTTTCACCTTAAACACTTTGAGCCAATTGAGTGAAATCTTGGTGAGGGTGTAAAGGTTTATGCTTTTAATTCCATTGTGATTATTGATGTGATTATTATTAATATTGACTTAGGAAGCTAATTTTAGGATAACTTGACTCTAATTGTATGTTAATTTTATTCAATAGGATGTGATGATTTATAATATAAATAGACAGATCAAATTAATGAAGGATAGATGTTGTAAGATTTATAATTTTGATTATGATTTGCTTCAGGATAAGCAAATGCTTAAGTATGGGATATTTGATAGATGTATAATTAACCATATTTATACCCCTTATTTGATGTATTTTTGTTTGATATTTTATACTTTTATTGTATATTTGGTACTTAATTTGCTTCAAGTGTGTTTATAGGTTATAATTGCCTTCATGAATCAAACGGAGAAGAATTTGGATAAAATGTGATATAAAATGAAGATTTGAAGCAAAGAAGAGATACACAATTTTCCATCAACTCGTGTACTTCTCTCAGACCGTACAGAATCACGAATTTTAGGTATTTTAGGTTATACATGGTTTAGTATACGGTCGTGTATCAGATCATGCATCACCCATAAAAATTACTATAAAAAGACCTTTTTTGAGGCAAAATGGAGGAATCGATATGAATAGACATTCAAAGACTTTTTGAGAAGACTCAAGTGGTGATTTTGATCTAAAGAAGTGAAAAAGACAAAATCAAAAAGTCTAATAAAATACAAGATCAAACCTTTAATCTTGCAAAGAACATTCGATAAGAGATAAAAGGAAGGTTTAAAATTATAATCTTGTTATTTTCTATTCGTCTTTCTTTTTGTTTATGTTTGGTTTTGTATTTAATCATGTGTAACTAAATTTCTTTAATGTCTAGGAAAGATGAACCATATGTTTATGCTTTAACATGTTTTGATACTTTTATTTAGTGCAATTGTTTTAATTGATCTATTATGATTCAATTACATGTTTAATAGATGTTCTAATAGATCCAGAATATTAGATCATAATTTGATTTCATAATAGATAGATTGAGAAATTCTTTTATGAATAGATCCACCATAATTAGAAGGAGTTAATTGCAATCCTAGAGATATGATGACATAAATCCTCCTGATTAGGGTCAAACCTAATAGTGGAATTCACAATTCGAGTAAGCAATTCTATAAACTTTAACATGAGTAATTCGGTTGATAATATTAAGATTAGTTGCTATTAGACTTGAGAGAGTTATTAGCATACCATAGGAATTTTCATGATCCAATAGTCAATAAAACAATTGCATGATAAATATTAACTAGTTAAGGGTTTTTAGGGGGATTCAATACCTTGACATTAATTTTCAACATAGGTAATTTCCTAAGTGATTTCATATTTTTCTGTTCAACATTGCTACCTATTTTATTTTATTTGCTTAAGTTTTATTTTCTTTAATTAAAAATTAAAAAAAATTGTAGACAAGATAATAGGATAACATTTTTACTCTCTCTACTTAGGCACGATACCTACATTTTTACTTTCTCAAAATACCAACATTTTTATCCTCTGCTCTCTTCTTCAAGCATTTTTTCTTTTTATACTTCTTGATGTTAGACATTGAAAAGTCAATCACAAGCATTAACATCCTTTAAGGAAGTGCTGCTTCTCCCCTTCTTGGGGCAACTAGTAGCTCATTCTCGTGACCTCTTTCCAAGTTGCCTAGCGTTTACCTGTGCTTGATTCCTTACTTTCACTCGGGTTTTCGAAAGTTTTATTCTTTAACAGTCTGGTTTGGGTTTCTTCGTGTTGAAGATGATGTTGGCTTGAGTATATGCAACTCCTTGTGTGTTTTTCTATGTTTTTTTGCTTTTGAGGATGCTTGCTCTAGATCCGTATTGCGTTTTTGATTCAAAGATTATTCCTTTTGTGGGATTTGCATCTTGGGTTTTCTTTGTTTCAATCACCTTGTGTTTTATTTGGGCGGGTTTGGTTGGTTATTATGTATCTGGATATTTATTGTATGGCCTTCCTCTTCCGTTTGTTGCTTTGCACAGGGAGATTATTATAGGTTATAGATTTGGGTTGTTGGTTCCTATCGAGTTTTGCTTTTGTTTTTCTAGCTATTGCACTCTTTTGTTATGGGAAAGGAAAATTACAGGCTTTATCGAGCCATGGGGTGAATGACCTCCTCTCCCTCTTTCTCTCTAAGTTTTTATCGATAGAAATCATCGTTGTGTCAGTATTCCTTCCATACAAACATACTGCCTTGGATTCTTCTTTCTCCTAACAGACAGTTCTTTGGTATTTTAAGCTACTTGAAGTCATAGTTGGGGATTTGTTTTTGTGTCATAGGCAGTTGTCAACACCTAGTTTTTTAGACTGGTGTTTTCCTTCGCATATTTTCTTGCAGGTGGTGAAGTGAATTTTTATAAAATATACAAACGAGCTCGTCTTTGATTTTAGTCCCAGCTGCCCGTATCAGGTTCTAGGTTTATAAAAGCTCTAGTAGCAGTATCTCTATCACTAGTTGTTTCATCTTTATTGCTACATACGTTTTGCATATTGTTTTTAATTTTTGAATGCATCTTTTTTATGACTGTTGGGAAAGGTTTGACTTATATGTGATTCCCCTGAAGTTGATAAGCTACGCATCCCTTTTGGTTAGCTGTTAATGCTTTTATTATTTTATTATTACTATTATTTTGATTATTCTTATTCTTGGTATTCTTATTGCGTCTCTTTTGTTAGTCGTTTTTGGCATTCAGTGGCGGTTGTGGTAGAAACTAAGCTTCCAATGTTGTGTTTCTCTAGTAGGATAATCTTCTTCTTTGGTTACCTGTATTTGGGAGATCTAGGTTCTACTTGTAATATTCTAGCTTGGTTTTATTTTATTACTATTTAATTATTTATTGTCTTTTCGTAGTTGAATTGGTTTTTATTTATATTATTATTAACATTTTTCGTATTATTATTATTAGTCTTATTTTCATTATTTTATATATCTATATATTTTGTTTTTTATTATTATTTCTATTTATTGATGTTTTTATTGTAATTTTATTTTCTTAATAATTTACCGTGCTAGTTTTACCTATTTTTTCTATAACCTGCATCACTTTTATATTATCTCATTTGCATGTGAGTCTACTGGAAACAACCTTACTACTATATAAAGATAAAGCTGCATACTATCGGAATTCTCTAAACTCCGCTTTATTACAGGATTTTGGACTAGGTGATGATGATGATAATAGGATAACATTAACTACTAGTATTCTTTGTCTTCGTGAAATCGATTCGTACTTGCTAGTACTAGCTACAGCTACATCGTGCACTTACGATTAATTCATAATTGACAAACTTAAAAAAAGTCAATCATTTACTCATCATCAACGGGTAGAGATCATGGAGAGATCTTGGATGATGTGGTGGATAAGATCAGAATAGATATACTGTGAGCATGTGAGAGGATCATATGAAGATAATGGAGATCTTCGTAAATATGGATGTGTCCTTCCTAGATAAATGTAACCTCTTATCTTGTTAGTTGTGATATAGATAAATCATATCAGAAAGAGTCCTATTTAGATGGGGATGTCATCCTATTGGTTAGTATGATGTAATCTGATTAGGATAAAATGTGATCTAGCTAGTTGAATTTAGTTAGGATTTTGAATTGTTACTTGGCCATTAAGCTAGAAGTGCCTAAAAATAGCTCATTTGAGCCTTACTCCTCTTAACAAAAAATGAGAGAGCATTCTCCTGTATACTTTGACAGAAGTAATAAAGCTTAGCATTTGTTGTATCTCTTTTGTGCTTTTATTGTTGTCTTTGTTAGTTTAGTGCTTTCTCAATAATCTTTGCAAGAGTTTGATAGTTAAAACCTGTGAGGGTCGTGAAGCGCTCAAGAATAAGTTAGTTGGTCGACAATCATGTGGGAAGATTAAATCTTACTTAAACGGACTTAAGTGAAATTATCATTGAAAAGAGTAGGCGCAATTTGCGTTATAAGTTTGGTTCTTAAAAGTCCAGTTAGGACAATCGTGAGTGACAAAAGGAACGCATTTTTTTAACAAACGTATGCTTAAATATCGAGTCCAATGGTAGTTTATCAACTCACTTCAATTAAGCTTATTAAAAAAAATCCTTGTTTAGTTAATTAAATGATTTTTACAAAATCCAGGCTGTCAGGGAATCATCCAATTCTAAACCAAAACTAAACATTTGGAGAAGGAAAAGAATAATCATTTTAATTAGTGTGCCCTCACTGAATTTTTTCAGGATGTAATTGAAACATTAAACAAATGAAATTTCTATGGCCATACTTTTCAAAAATTTCTATGGCCATATGATGTATAACAGCCCAATTATTTCAAGTTTTAAGAAGTTCAAATTCAAAAGGAATAGAATATTATTAGAAGAATCATACTTTGTCTTGCTCACGGTGGCTGTTTTGCTGCCCATAGTAATTCTCTTGTTTAATATATAAGATGGAACTAATTTTGCATATTTCCATACATTTTCAGTATATAAAAAAGGGTTAAAACAACTCTTTAACTTTTATATGATTATGAGACTAACTACACTATTATTAGACTGTGTATGTATGTTGGAAATTCCCGAAAATACTACACTTATATGGCCAAAAAAAAGAAAAGAAAAGCAAGAAAGTGGTAAACAACAGCGGGATTAACAGAAGCGTTACCGGACAAATAACACTAGTTTATATATCGAATATTAAAAATTAATATTAATTTGTAGAAAGGCAATTACATTTTTTAACTAAAATAGGAAGATTCATCGCACATTTTATTCTCACATATTAATGGTCTCCATTGACTAGATATTAAGATTGAAGTTTATAGAAGTTTTGCGAGTGAAACTATTAGAAGTGAAAACACCAGTCCTATTTCTCACCGAGTGTCAATGTTGAAACTTGACAAATTGACCGGGGGGAGGCCTACGACAAGACAAATCTCAAACGACAACCAGCGATAGTGGGCTCTACGAACTCCTTTTTCTCCCAATTTTAACCGACATAAATCTCCTCCGCAGCCGACCAGGCCCATCTCAAGCTTCAGTCCGCGTCATCATTCACGTAACACAATCTCACAGCCCAAGTCGTGGCACTCTACTCTACACCTGGCAGCTTTGGAACGGGTTAATCAAAGTTTTGGACTGTGGTGACCGTGACCCTAGCCAGAGCCATCTACGGACGCACACATACCAAACGTGAAGTAAAGGGAAGGACACTTTCAAATTTCAATACTATCCACTATCCCATCAAAGAAACCCAAAGTCTATCTTTATTGCCTCACGCACTCTTTTCCTCATATTCTTTCTCTTAGACCTAGATTTTCTCACGTTTCCTATCCCTTGCATAAGTTTCTCGGGGAAAAAAATGGTAAGCGTCAATCTTTTATTTTTTTTGGTTAATCTTCGTCTTACTTGACTGTCTTGGTTTCTAGTCCAACCATTGCGGTGATTGATATCGATTACGCTGTTCATGGGTTCTCTTGTTGATGGAGAATCTATTTTATCTAATCTATTCTGTTTCCGCGCGAGATCTGTTTGATTTAATCTGCGATCTTCCTTGTGTTTGGGGACTGGATTGAAAGTTGGATTAGGTTTTGTATTTTTCACCGATCTGAGGTTATTTTTTCTCTTATTCTATGATTTAGTTTCGACAGTATTGGAGTTGACTGGATGTCTGACCCTATTTTGATTGATCAAGTATTGTTTGTTTGTTTGGTGGTTTTTGCCTGGTTTTCCTAGTATAAATGTTTCTGATGTTTGAACACTGTAACTTATTTGCCATTGTGGTTTGTTTACTGCGTGCCTGGTGGGGATTTACAATGGGTTCGATGATGTTGCTATTTGCTATTCAATAACTACGTATCGATTTCTTAGTTTTGCGTGTCGTTGTACCAGTTGTTGTGGCTTTTCGACCTCTATTTTCGGCTTTTTTTTAATGTTACAGAAATTCTCATTTTGAATTAGACTTTATCGTAGTTATTCCGTGGTGGGGGGCGATAATATTAGGCGGACACGGTTAGATGATGAGGCCATGTAGTGAGGAACATTTTAAGAGGGTTAAGCGGATCCATATTTAGTACGGAGTAGATAATCTCAAGTGTAGGATGTAACCAATAGTGGGATCTGCCAAATAGCTGGCTTGATAATATCAGTAATTTTGCAAATTGCTTTCCAATTCAGTTGATCTGAATTGGAGAACTGGAAGAGATTCTTTGTATGATTTTGGTACAGAGAAAGTATTTCATTTAAGTTAGTACATGAAGAGGTGAACTTTGATTATCTCATGATGCCAGTTTTTAGATATCTTAATGTATTTGTATATGTGTCTGTGTAATCAAAATTTTGCGATTTTTTGGGTCTAAAAGTTGGAAATTGTGATTGCCTATGAATGTGGCAGGCAAATGCTGCGTCTGGAATGGCTGTGCATGATGACTGCAAGTTGAAATTTTTGGAACTGAAGGCAAAAAGGACCTATCGGTTTATTGTATTCAAAATTGAGGAGAAGCAGAAGCAGGTGGTTGTGGAGAAACTTGGTGAGCCAGCTGATAGTTATGATGATTTTGCAGCCAGCCTTCCTGCTAACGAATGCCGTTATGCTGTCTATGATTTTGATTATGTCACGGATGAAAACTGCCAGAAAAGCAGGATTGTTTTCATTGCATGGTAATCTTATTCTATATCTTGCTGAACATTTTTGGTGTGGGGTTTAGCATGTTTTTATGTGTTATGCCAATCAGTTACTAGAGTTTTAGAAATTATTTATGCTATTACCCTCCAATTTTGTATTTTTTTTCTTTGTTACTTATATCTGTATGGCAATGGATGAAGGTCCCCTGACGAATCCAAAGTGAGAAGCAAGATGATTTATGCAAGCTCAAAAGACAGGTTTAAAAGAGAGTTGGATGGTATTCAGGTAGAGTTGCAAGCCACTGATCCAACAGAAATGGGACTCGATGTTATTAGAAGCCGATCGAATTGAATGTTGGTTGCTCATGTGGTGGAGATTACAAATCATCGGGTCAACTAAGTGTAATGTCTATATGTTTTGAACTTAGAATTGGATTATTCTAAGTTATGTCTTTCCCTTGCTATATTTGTGGATTCATGGGGTCAAGTATTCCCTTAAGGTGTGATATTTACCTACAGTTATATGATGGTTTGTGGGGGTATAGTTCTTGGTTGATTTGTTTGGGTGCTTTCCATTTGTCTGACATTAGATTTTACATTGCCATCTTTCGCTCTCTGTTGCCGTGCCGATGAATTAAAATCCTACGAAATAAGCTTTTGATCTTGCGAACTTCAAAGTCGTGTGGAATTGAATGATCTTAGTGAGGTATATTTAATTGGGAGGCATTATCAAGACATCATGGAGACTGAAAAATGGAGGACATAATTCGGAAATGGAACTATGTTTCAAGGTTTAACTACCGCATGGATAAAGTTGTGATGGGAATTGTTTATTTTGTGGTGTGTTAAGACTTTGAATATTCAACAGCTTGGATGTAGATGGGAATATTCAAACAGTCCGAATGTAGACGTGAGTAGGACACTTATTAATGACAATACCTAGGTTTTTTTTTTAAGACCTGGCAGGCACCATTCATCCGAGATATCCATATTTAAAGCATTTGTATTTGGAGGGAAAGTACTCTAATTCTTAGAGCTTAACAGTATTTATAGTTTTATTCACATTATTATATGATGATACTTCTTAACTCTCTTAGACAAAAATAAACACTCTTCAACTATTAAATCATTTATAGTTTGTGAAGAAACTGATAATTTTTAGGATCCTCTTGAAGTTTAATTAGGTCCGGTAAGAAGAGGAGGTTTTAGAGAGTGGTATACGGTATACCTTGAATAAGTTTTTAATATATTTAGGTACATGAAATATAAGTTTTAAGTCTGATAACATAAAATAGTAAACTTGAGGGAATTCGGAAAAATATGTTAGGCTTTTGTAAGCTTAGATTAGTAGAAGCGAAAAAATTTACGCCTCCGAGTAGACTTTCATCTTTTGGATCTTATATGTGCGAAGAAATCAAAGACGTGGTAACATTTAATTTTAGGATAATATTAATATTGTATACTTGAAATTTGATGGTGTATGTCTCATTGTTTCAGTTTTGGTTGAATTGTTTTTGCAGGTTTGTTAACTGTCTTGTTAAGTTTTAAGCCTAAGAATCACACAAGTAATACAGTTGGATGATTGTAAAAACTAATTTATAAATTCATTTAAAAAGTTTTCCTACTTCATTTTTATGTTAATGGATCTTCATCTATTTTGTTATCATCACCTAGCCTTTCTTTGGACAATTATAGATTGGAATCAGTATTTATGGTGAGTAGGCTTACACTTCAAGCATCTTTGGTTATTAAACAAAAAAGGACAATAAGTGTTATGTTGTAATTGAATTTCAATTTGTAATATTATTAGGCAAACATTAACCAAGTTTTGGAAGAAAACCTAGACAATTCTTTGTTGGCTATTGATTTGTTATATATTATTCAAAGTATATAAGAAATCTTGGCAAAGCTTTGGATATTGGCACGTGCATCTAAGTATGTTTATTGTCTTTTATGTGTATTTCATAGCAATATTGTATTTTTAAAATTAAGTTTAATATAATGATTAGGAGTTGAGTATTTTTCTTTGTATTTTTTGTCCTCGTACTTTGGAATGAGCATTAGTAGTGTTGTTGCGCTTCATTAAAAGTAGGGGAGATGATGATTTTTAACTCAAATTATGCAGATGACGGTGTGAGTGGGGTATAACAACTAGGTGTTTGTATTGTTTCTAATTAAATAAGATAGTTAACATAAGGAAACATTAGTTTGTACCTGTAGGCAATTGTATTGTGATAGGCGATGGCGTAAAGTAGTATATAATGTTATATTACAGTTTATCTCTTATCTAAAAGAATTCTGAGAGGAAGAGAACAAGTAAAAATAATGTTATGTGCATCTCAGTTTTAATGCAGTATTGGTTCTTTCATTTACACAATTTTTTTTAGTTGACTTAAAGAGAGTGACTAACATTACAATTAACTTGTTTGTTGCTACACAAAACAATGATTTTAGGATTCAGTTGTGTTGTGCGTTGGAATATTTAACGTGCAATATATTGTTGTTGACGTATATAACTTGTAGAGGAAGTAGTCCAAAAAGATTTAGAAGTACTTCGTATAATTGAGTGATGATAAACCAATTCAAACTCTCTGTGCCATCAGTATTATAAATATACATACGCACATAAAAACCATTCCAGGCTTTTTACAATCTAAGAATTTATTAGTTTATGTCCTTGCAGCCAATCAATTGGATGCAAATTAATGTACGACATTATTTTGAATTAATGAAAAGACTTTATTTATCATTAATTTAACTAATATTTTATATTTTAATACTAAAGATAAAATCCTTGGAATAATCACTGTGTAATTGATAATTATGAGATTCAATTTACACTTATGTGTTATTTTTAAATGTTCCTAGTTGTAGTTTCATCAAGACTGAATATTGTTGAAACGATAAAACTAGCATACATTATGTTAATTGATCTCAAAAATTAAAATATAAAGATATTTAAACTAATGTGTGGGTGATTATTAGAGAATAATTCACTGAACTAACCCGATTATGAGAATTTCGGATGGAATATTACTTATGTGTCTATGAATTATTTCATAATGATGGTTGGATAATTGATCATCAGACTTGAGATTACTAAGGTATTTAGTGTGGGAATTATTGTATTTTAATGCTATTTATGAATCGTCCTAGGATAATTCATTCGGCAGTAATTGAATACAGTATGAACCATATGTAGACAGTTGAGTAAGTCAATATAGGATTCATCACTTTAAAGTAATTAGAGAGAAAATTCTACTGTTCTTGATTGATAATGATTTATGGAATTCTCTAGCTAGAGTGGATTGATATTTGAAAAGGAGTTTTCAAATTTCAATTATAAATCAATTACTAATTAGCAAGAATGAACGTGATTAGATGATAAGAGTAGACACTGTATCCATACTCTGTCTAATTAAAATATTAAATGACGAAAGGATTCAATTATACATTATAGCTATGCATAGACATGTTAAGTCAATCACTTTGATATTCCTGATATTTGGGTAATCATGACATGTTGCTAGACGTCAATCATGATTTGCGATTATGAATCATGATTTGTGAATTAGAATTAGAATTTATAATTATTACTAATTTATTAGGAACCTAATTGCTTACACATTAAAGAACAATTTGTGAAAGAAAAATCAATTTAATTAAGTTGGACTTAATTATAAAATTTGAGAAACTTTGGGATCAAATATGAGATATTTGATTATATTAAAATTAAATTAAATTAATTATAATTAGAATTTGATTTTAATTATAATTAAAGAGATTTAATTTTAATGAAAGATTGATATGATTTTTTCTATTTAAAGGGAAGAGCTTTCAGAAGCTAGCATTTTTTGTCTTCTTCCTCTCAAAATCAGTTTGAGAATTGCTTTGTGAATACCATCAGAAGCTAGACATTTGGATAGCTCGTGATTGATCAATCAGAAAAAGTTTAAAAGATTTTTCAACAGAAAGCGAACAAGGTACGATTTCTAAATTGATTTGTGTTTTATTAAAGTTTATTCAATTATCCGAATCCACTCAGAATCCGTAAAATTTTTTTTCCGCTGTGTTCGTGATTTGATCACAGTTGGATTCCGACAATGGTATCAGAGCCTCCGTTACTTGTTAATCGTAGATTCATTACTTGATTATTGTTGATTTTGATTTGTTATGCTTTGGTTTTTGTCTTTACCCGAAGCTACTTCCACGACTGCTATTGGAAATTGTTTCCTGTTTGTTTTGAAAAACTAATTTGCATATGCGATATTATGTTTTTATTGGGTTTCTGAAAGTTGCTTGTGTTTTAAATCCACGAACAAGCTATTTTCCTTGACTGTTCTTGTTTTTTGACTGTTATGAAAATCGCATATGTTCACTCTCTTGTGTTTTTAAGTTCTGCCAAAACTAAATCTACACCTTTATTTATTTCTGGAAATTGTTTCATGAACGTATGTGTTTTCTGGGTTTGTTTGTGTTCTATTTTTGGAGTCTAAAACCAATTATTCAGCGAGAAAATGTATATGCGTTCTTGTATATATTTGTTTTTGTTTCCCTGCTCTTCTTCTGGTCTGCGTATGTTCCCTACTCATCTATTTGTCTCAAGCCTCTCATTATAGCTTTGATGTGACCAATAAACCTTTTTTGGTCCAAGCTACTGTACACTCACTTTCAAAATGTCTCACCAACGCCACTAATTTGGTGTCACCACCGTGCAAAACCAATGGGTGAAAACTCACCCATGAATGCAAGGTGGCACAGAGGATGATGGTGAGTTCACCGGTGAGGACGGTTATGAGAGCCAACGGATGATGGTTGGGAAACATGGGGGATGGGTTTTTGGTTGGAGATAAGATGGAGAAATGTGGGACAACAACATGAGGGCAGTAGACGTGGGGACGTTAGTTTAATAGAAAAAACATGGGAGGGAGGTAGTTGCAGACGGTAGCTTTTAGAAGAAGACGATGGGTGCGTGTAAGTCACGCACCCACTGTCTTTAGAATGCGTCTGTGGTAGACGCGATTGGCGTCAACCTCCTGTTGACCATGGGGTGCATTGCACGTGCCAGATACTCCCATCCCTCTTTTATTTTTAAAAAATGTTTATAAAAACCTTAAATTGTCAATTTAATTAATTGAATGGAGATTAAATTAATTTCAACTCCTAATAAAATTGAAACGTGTTTTACTAATTTTGAAAATTATTTTCAAAGGTTACTATTATTAGAAAAAATTTTGGAATTTAATTTAATTTTTCAAGAGTTGAATTATTAAATTAAATTAATTATCAAATCAATAATTAGAATCAAGCAAACGTTTTAAATAATTTTTTTCATAATTGGATTATGTTTGAAATTATATATAATGAGATTATGTTACTTTGATGAGATCGGAAATTTTTGAATTTTTTAAATCCTTCAATAAAATATTAAGTACACGTTATGAATGTGATATATGTCTTCCATTATTTGAGAATAAAACCAGAATTCTATTTATTGTTTAGCTTGTTGAGTAAACTCAAGGTCCTTTTAACCCACATATGTTTTATCTTAAATTAATGGGTTATACTTAATTAAAATTGTATGATTTGGATGAGTAAACTCATGATCATATAAATTTAGAGGCAGGGTTAGGAATAATATATGTGAAATATTTTTAGGAAAAGTTGTCACCTAACGATTCTAGGAGTCACATGAGATGTGATTGAAAGGTTGTTTTCTAGCTAATTTATTTTTAGTTGATTTGTTGAGCAAATTCAAAATCAATTAATTTTAAATAGTATCCTAGCCCACTAAGAAATTATTTGATAATTTTCCGATATAATAGTGAGGACTATTATTTTTGAAGAAAATAGTGGGAGTAATCAAATATTTTAATGTTCTTATTTTATTTGATTTTTGGATATAAACTAATATATGCTCCTTTTATGTTTTTCGGTTATTGAATTTGAAGATGAGTACCAACCTAACATTGAGGAGAATCATAGATGCTAACAAGCTGATTGAACCCAACTTTTCTGGTTGGCTATGAAACTTAAGAATAGTTCTTAGGCAAGAGAAGAAATTGCACATTCTTGATACTCCTGCTTTATCAGAACCTTGCTCAGATGCAATTGATGAAGATTGGGAGAAATATCATCGTTATATTGATGATGTTGAACAAGCTACATGTGTAATGTTAGCTTGCATGTCTCCTGAATTGCGTAGGTAGCATGAGAACATGGATGCACCTACTATGATACTGCAACTTAAGGAGTTATTTAGTGCACCAAGTAGGGTGGAGAGATATCAAATCTCCAAGGCATTGTTTCAATGCAAGATGACAGAAGGATCTTCAGTTAACTTTCATGTGCTGAAGATGATTGGGTATATTGAAAAATTGGCCTAATTAGGTTTTGTCATAGATCACGAGTTAAGCATTGGTTTAGTGTTGCAGTCTCTGAGTTTGAGCTTTTCACAGTTCGTCATGAACTTCAACATGAATCAGAAAGACATGAAATTGCCTAAACTGTTGAACATGTTTAAGACTCCGGAAGGGTGCTTTAAGAAGGAACCCATTTCTGTACTTATTGTCAGTTCTTCTAAAAGCAAGAAAAAGGGCTTTAAGAAGAATAATAACAAGAAACAGAAGGCTTCTACTAATGTAGTAAAAGCCAAAGGAGGTGTCAAGAAGAAGAGTAATGACAAGGGCACATGTTTTCATTGCGGAGTCAACAAACATTAGAAGAGGAAATACCCATCTTATCTTGCTTGCCTGAAAGATAAAAAGCTTAAGAAAGCTGTCTCTTTAGGTATGTTTAAGATCAATCTTTCTACTTCTGTTCCACATTCTTGGCTATTAGATATTGGTTGTGGTTCTCACTTATGTAATAACATGCAGATGTTAACAAGGAGTACATAATTGAAGAAAGGCGAAGTAGACCTGCGAGTTGGTAATGAAGCAAGAGCTGCTGCATTAGCTGTTGGAACTTGTAGTTTAACTTTGCCTTTTGGCCTTATATTAGAACTTGATAATTGTTATTGTGTTCCTGTTATTACAAGAAACATCATTTCTATTTCTTATTTGGATTTGAATGGATTTGTCTTTATATTTAAGGATAACAGTTGTTCTTTTTATAAAGATGATGTTTATTATAGATCTAGATTGCTTACAAATGGTTTATATGAGTTAGATCTTGAAAGGCCAATTCTTAACATAAATAGTAAGAAAAGAAAATTAAGTAACCAAACTTCATCTTATTTATGGCGTTGTAGGTTAGGTCATATCAATGAAACTAGAATCACAAAATTACATAAAGAAGGATATTTGGATCATTTTGATTATGAATCATATGAAATTTATGAATCTTGTTTATTGGGAAAGATGACCAAACTATCCTTTAAGGGAAAGGGATAACGTGCTAATAAGTTACTAGAATTGATACATTCAGATGTATGTGGGCCTATGTCCACAAATGCTAAAGGTAGATACTCATATTTTATTACGTTCACAGATGACCATTCTAGATATGGTTATTTGTACTTGATGAAACAAAAGTCTAAATCATTTGAAAAGTTCAAAGAATTTAGACTAGAGGTAGAAAAACAAACTAGCAAAAGTATTAAGACACTTATATCAGAATGAGGTGGTGAATACTTAGATCACAAGTTTCTTGGTTACTTAAAAGAGAATGAGATTTTCTCACAATGGTCTCCTCCTGCAACTCCACAATATAATGGAGTTTTTAAGAGGAGAAATCGTACACTATTAGATATGGTACGTTCCATGATGACTCATGCAGTTCTTCCTATATCCTTTTGGGGATACACAAATGAAACCACAATATATCTTCTAAATATAGTTCTGTCTAAATCAGTTGATAAGACACCATATGAGATATGGACTGGTAGAAGATCTAGATTATCACACTTAAAGGTTTGGGTATATGAAGCTTATGTGAAGCATGCTATATTTGATAAGCTTCAAGCTAAATTAGATAAATGCAAATTTGTGGGGTATCCGAAAGAAAGTTTCAGTTATCAATTCTATCATCCTATTGAGAAAAAGTTGTTTATCTCAAGACATGCTACATTCTTAGAAAGAGAATTTATTCTCAAAGAAAGTAGTGGGAGTGAAGTTGAACTTAGAGAAGTTCAAGAGCCATAAATTTACATCGAAATGGAATAAGAACCCCAAGTTAATACATATGATGTATAACCGAGAGTTCAAGAGACACATAGTCCGTAACGAACTAGTAGGATATGTCATCCTCCCACTAGATTAGATCTACATATTAAGCAATCACTCATACATGATGAGCCTACTACTTTTAAAGAAGCAATGTTAGACATCGATTCTTTAAAATGGAAAGAAGCCATCCGAAATGGAATCTATGTACGCTAACCAAGTATGGACTTTGGTGGATGCACCTAAAGGTATAGTACCTATTGGGTGCAAATGGATTTTTAAGAGAAAAACTGATATGGATGGAAATGTACATATGTACAAAGCAATGTTAGTGGCGAAAGGTTACAAACAAAAATAAGGAGTTGATTTTGAAGAAACTTTTTTGCCAATAGCAATGTTTAAATCCATAAGGATTTTATTGGCTATAGTTGCAAACCATGATTATGAAATTTGGCAAATGGATGTCAAAACAACATTTTTCAATGGGAATTTGCAAGAGGATGTGTCTATGACACAACCTGAGGGTTTTGAATCCACATAATTTTCTGATCAAGTATGCAAGTTGCAAAGGTCCATTTATGGACTTAAGCAAGCTTCACAGAGTTGGAACATCCGTTTTGACGAAACAATCAAAGAGTTTGATTTTATCAAAAATGTGGATGAACCTTATGTTTACAAGAAGATAAGTGGGAGTGCACTCATTTTCTTAGTTTTTTTATGTGGATGACATATTGCTTATTGGAAATGACATTTCAATGCTCGAGTCTGTTAAGATATGGTTATCTAAGAACTTTTCCATGAAGGATATGGGAGAAGTAGCTTATATACTAGGTATAAAGATCTATTGAGATAGATAAAAAAGGTTGTTTGGATTATCTCAATGCGCGTACATAGATAAAATGCTAAAGAGGTTTAGCATGGAGAATTCCAAGAGGGGATTCTTATCCATATCACATAGGATTTCTCTCTCACAGAATAAGTGTCCACAGACATAAAAGGAGAGAGATAGAATGGACTGTATTCCATATGCTTCGGCAATTGGATCAATCATGTATATGATGCTATGTACTAGACCAGATGTTGCTTATGCTTTGAGCATAATAAGCAGATATCAAGCTAATCTCGGTGAGGGTCACTAGATAGCTGTGATAAACATCTTGAAGTACTTAAGAAGGACTAAAGATATTTTTCTGGTCTATAGAGGAGCTGAGCTGAGAGTTCAGGGTCATTCGGATGCCAATTTCCAGTCTGATCATGATAATAGTAGATCATAATTAGGGTATATTTTTACTCTTTATGGTGGTGCAGTTACTTGGAAGAGTTCCAAACAACCAACCATTGCAGATTCAACAACTAAAGTAGAGTACATTTCAGTGTTAGAGGCGGCAAAGGAAACAGTTTGGATCAAGAAGTTCATCACTGAACTTGGAGTGTTTCCTAGCATTGTTGAGCCCATAGTATTGTATTGTGACAACAACGATGCTATTGCGAAAGCAAAGGAACCCAGATCTCATCAACGGTCCAAACATGTACTCAGGAAGTTTCACCTGATCAGGGAGATAGTGGAATGGAAAGACATAACATTGGAGCGAGTTCCCACTAAAGAGAATCTAGCAGATCCTCTTACTAAGCCATTATCTTAAAAGAGACATGATCGACATATGGATGGATATGATTTTAGATTCACTGGGGATTGACTTTAGTGCAAGTGGGAGATTGTTAACTTATGCCCTTGCAGCCAATCAATTGGATGCAAATTAATGTATGACATTATTTTGAATTAATGAAAAGGCTTTATTTATATTTATATATTAATTTAATTAATATTTTATGTTTTAATACTAAAGATAAAATCCTTGGAATAATTACTGTGTAATTGAAATTATGATGAGATCATAATTATGAGATTCTTTTTACACTTATGTGTTATTCCTAAATGTTCCTAGTTGTAGTTTCATCAAAATTGGATATTGTTGAAACGGTAAAACTGGCACACATTATGTTTCTTTCTCATTAAGAAAGTAATTGATCTCATAAATTAAAGTATAGAGATACTTAAACTAATGTGTGGGTGATTATCAAAGAATAAGTCACTAAATTGACCCGATTATGACAATTCCAGATGGAATATTACTTATGTGTCTATGATTATGTCATAATGATGGTTGTATAATTGATCCTCAGACTTGAGATTACCAAGATATCTAGTGTGAGAAGTACTGTGTTTTGATGCTACTTATGAATCGTCTTAGGATAATTCAATCGGTAGTAATTGGATACAATATGAACCATATGTAGATAGTCGTGTAAGTCAATATAGGATTCGCCACTCTAAAGTAATTAGAGAGAATATTCTACTGTTCTTGATTGCTAATGATTTATGGAATTCTCTTGCCAGAATGAATTGATATTTGACAAGGAGTTTTCAAATTTCAATTATAAATCAATTACTAATTAGTAAGAACAAACATGATTGGATGATAAGAGTAGACACTGTATCCACACTCTGTCCAATTAGAATATTAAATAACGAAAGGATTAAATTATACATTATAGCCATGTATGGACAGGTTAAGTCAATCACTGTGACATCCTGATATTTGGGCAATCATGACATGTTACTAGACGTCAATCATAATTTATGATTATAAATTTTTTAATTGGAGAATTATAGATAAATTAAAAGAAGATTTAATTTATCTAATTCTAATTGTGAATTAGAATTATAATTTATAATCATTGCCAATTTATTAGGAACCTAATGGATCACATATCAAAGAGCATTTTTTGAAAGAAAAATCAATTTAATTAAGTTGGACTTAATTATAAAGTTTGAGAAACTTTGAGATTAAATATGAGATATTTGATTTTATTAAAATTAATTTAATTATAATTATAATTTGATTTTAATTATATTTAAAGAGATTTAATTTTAATAAAAGTCTGTTATGTTTTTTTTAAAAAGGGAAGAGCTTTTAGAAGCTAACACTTTTTTTGTCTTCTTCCTTTCAAAATCAATTTGAGAATTATTCTGTGGATACCATTAGAGATTGGATACTTGGATAGCTCATGATTGATCAATCGAAAAAAGTTTCAAAGATTTTTCAACATAAAGCGAACAAGGTACGATTTCTAAATCGATTTATGTTTTATTCAAGTTTATTCAATTATTAGGATCCGCTAGGAATCCGTAAAAATTTTATTTTTTGTTGCGCCCGTGATTTAATCACAGTTGGATTCCGACAAAATTATGATGGGGATTACTTTTGAAAAATTGTATATTTATAGGTTTTTATACTCTTTGTATAATTGAGTATTTGTAAAGTCCCATCCCAAATTTGAAATTAACCAAGTAATTTTAATGTTCTTATCTGAATTTAAATAAATGCCATTTTATGTGTCTCTGACCTTTAAATTGTCCTAATAGGTTGAGCTTTTCAAAAATTATTTTTCTTGTCAAAGTAATTGAATCATGAAACTTAATCCAAATCTCAACAATTATAATGAAGGTGCATAGTAATTTGGTCAATTTCATAATAATGTTATGTGATTTGTTTAGGATATTCATTAATGTTATACAACATGTCATCAATATAATATGTTTAGAAAAATATTACAACCAATCAAAGAATCATGGAAAAATTAAGCAAAAATCTTGTAAATCAATAAGTTCAAAGCTACAACCATGGCAATGAAAGTACTTAAAGCAATAACTCACATATTATATTATTAGGAAATTGTTTTTATACATAATATACCACCACCCAATATGTGTAAATATCATGACTACATAGAAAATAATTCTACCAGTATATACCAAAAATACCATCACTTAATATAAAACTATTATCACCTTATATAAAAAGTACCATGGATTTATACAGTTAAGCACCACCTTCACTATAATATGGTGTTGGGCCCCGATTCCTTTCTAAGCAAGTTTAAATTATTTTGAGGTTTTAGTTTGATAATTTGTTTATTTGATTGG
>JAOTAX010000198.1:16648001-16659860 GCA_025629825.1 Erythroxylum guanchezii | reverse complement strand
TATTAACGATGAGATTTGTATGAGTAAGATAATTCATATGACAGTTTGAGAATGGAATTAAGATGTATAAGATGAGGGAAAAGAAAAAAAATTTTGATACCGGATTTCGGATAATTTGAGATTAAAATCCCCAGCGCCTTGTTTTGCGTTCTAAGTTTTGCATGCTCGGTTGTCAGCTTTTGTTTCATTGTTTCGAAATGCTAGTTTCGATTTGCTTCCGCTTCTGTTCAGTCCTCTACGACTTTCGATTCTGTTTCCTTTGTTTGTAAGGAATCATGTTTATGTTTGAGGTTTTCAGATTAAGTGGTTGGGTTCCGAAAACGGGATCCAACATATGGTATACAGTAAGTAGGTTAGTTTCAGATGAATGATATTCCAAAAATACCACGACTCTAATATGTTTTCACCACTACTCTAAATAAAAAATAGCATCACTTTTATATAAAAAATGCTTTACTCAATAATGTAACATAAACATCACCATAGGAATACAACCAGATGCACAACAATGTTACAAACTAGTTTTATAAGGAACATTAATATATGACATAGTCATTTACCTTATTATTATATCAAATTATATTAATTAGTTCTTAAGAGAAACACAATATAGGACATGCTCGTATCATAAACCATGTTCATAAACAATATTCGCAAGTAACACATTGTATGACACTCTTATGTACCAAATTGTGTTCAAATTTTCAATAATGGGAAATAAGAGTTCCCACTTTGATATGGACATAGACATCTGTGTGTTAGAGATAGTATTTAATAGAATTATAAATATTCCTCTATCATACCTAACAACAGGAAAACTAACCCTCTTCTAAAATTCTCTCAATTTCTCTCAAATCTCTTGAATGCTTTTAATATATATATACTCCTAAAAATATTCTAGTACCAATTTGTACACACTAATCCCATTCAAACTTGTTGATTAATTCACCTTTCCTTAAAAAAATTATGACAAAGAATTTGGGATTTTTTGATTTAGGGTAATTTATATGAATTCATTTGGATTATTGGTGTTGAGTTTGTAAAAATATAAGTAAGAGACATCCTTAATTAAGGTTCAGGGGTGTGTGTCTATAGTGTAAGTTTTATTTGGTCACAAAGGTGGTGAGATAGGGGTGAAGTGTTGAGGGATGAGGCTAATAAAGTAGATACAGGAGTAAAACAATCATCATTAGGTTGTATAAGAAGAGGGAGAGGTATCGACACTCAGGAATGCACAATCAATACCTCAATAATCATTATTATAGAATATAAAGAGAATGGGTACAAGATTAGAGCAATAATAGACCATAATTTTCCAAAGGTTATAAGAGCAATAAGAACCCCAACTCTTGTAAAATGAGTAGTTAGATTGGATGGAAGTGATCAAGAAATCTTATTCAACCTTGTAATATTTAGAGTGAGACTTACGCTTTCTTCATCTTCATCTTCATCTCTTATCAATTTTTTGTCTGTTCCTTTTTAGGTTAAAATGTTTTCACCACTTTTTACCTTTTACTTTAAGTATAAATCATTTATCATAGTTGCAAAATTTGAACTTGTTATTGGTTTTGCATTCTTTTACTTAATTTTCTCTTATTTTGATTTATGAATCAATTTAAATTCTTGGAGATACAAGGTAATGTTTATCTGTAATTAGGTAACAAGCTTAGTAATAAACATTTAAATTCAAATTCATAAAAATGGTATAAGAGAAAGTGAAATGTGAATAGAAAATGATGTGAGAGGGTAAATGAATTCGAAAGGTGGAACATAAGATAAATATGTCAATTAAGCACTTGGATAAACTAACATATTGTCAACGAAAAATTACAAATCAGTGGAAACTGTCACTTCCTATTTAAATATTCAATTACCTCATCTCACCAATCAAAGTAACAGTGACCATTAGAAGTAATTATGGAAAAATTTGTTATAATGAGAGGCTAAAATTACTATCACTATGTATTAAGAATTCCATCACTATATGTATAAAAAATTCTATAAATCCTTATAAAAAATTCATACAGATGTATACAAATAAGAGTCTCATTCATTATCATATATAAATACTAAAACTGAGTATAAATAATATCATTAGTACATATAAAGAATATCATAACCCTTTTAAAAAAAGTCACATCATACAAAAAATACTATAACGTCATGCAAAGAAAGACCACATTTACTTTAATATACAAATACCAAAACTGAGTATAAAAAAATACCATCATTACTTATAAAGAATATCATTAATCTATATGATATATATTATAACTCTTTATAAGAAAAACCATAAATCTATATAAATAAGTGCCACTTTTAATATCGTCATTTATAAATAC
Organism: Erythroxylum guanchezii; assembly: GCA_025629825.1. NCBI lineage: Eukaryota > Viridiplantae > Streptophyta > Magnoliopsida > Malpighiales > Erythroxylaceae > Erythroxylum > Erythroxylum guanchezii. The sequence continues at coordinate 16,657,518 of JAOTAX010000198.1, read as the reverse complement.
CATAATTGAGTACAAAGAATATCATCAATGCATACAAATAATACCATAACTCTATAAAAAAATACCATCACAATATACAGATAATGCCATAACTCTATACAAATAAGTACCACCTTGACCCTAATATGTAAATACCACAATTGAGTACAAAAAGCACCATCACTATATGTATAGAGTACAATAATGCCATAACTCCATACAAATAAGTGCCGCCTTGACCCTAATATGTAAATGCCACAATTGAGTACAAAAAGTACCATCACTATATTTATAGAGTACCATAATTCCATACAAAACCCAAAATTCTTATAAAATCATCATGGATCTATAAAAAATGCCACATTCACTATCATATGTAAAAACCACAATGAAGTGTAAAAACTATCATTAGAACATACCGAAAAAAAAATTATAACTTCATATAAAAAGTAACATCAAACTATATAAGGAATACCATAATTCCAAATAAATAATTACCATATTTACTCTAATTTATAAAAACTATAGTTGAATACGAAAAATATACAACGAATGCTATAAATATGTAAAGAAAACCATATCACTATATAAAATATATCATATATCCATACAAAAGGTACCAAACTAGGTATTTAGTAATAAATAAGAATATAGGTTAAGAAATGCTTCTATTAAGTCAAAAAAATCAATATACCCAGTGCACAAGGCTCCCTACTTTACGGGGGTCTGGGAAGGCCTATAATGTATGCAACCTTTTCTTTGTATTTTTACAAAGAGGCTATTTTTGTGACTTGAACCTGTAACCTTATGGTCATAATAAAGCAATTGCTCCAAGGCTCACCGTTTTAAGAAATGCTTCTATTGTAAACCATATTCATAATTAGTTCCTAAGAGCATTATGACATGTAACACACCTATGTTAGAGATCATACTCATGTAGTTTTCTCAAGAAACAAGGCTTATGACATTCCCATATATTTGACCATGTTTCCAAAAGGTAATTTGATTTCATAAATAGACATAAACTTAACACGCCCGTATATATGACCATAACTTGTATTTAAAATTCCATTGTTGAGCCTAAAACAAATCATTTTCTTTAAATTCTCTCCAATTCCATGAAATCCTTTATGCACTCTTAGTCCAAATCTATTCCTACAAAATTTCGAAAACCAATTGGTAACACACTCATCTTATTCAAACCAAGATTAATTCACATTTCTCCAAAAAAAATTTGCTAATTTTTTCATTAGATTTTTTTTTCAATTTTTAGAATTCGGGTTCATTTGTGATTATTGTAGGTACATAATTTGTGGAAATATGAATAAGAGAGTTTCCCTAAGAAATGTTAGGGTGTATCAAGAGAAGGGGAGCTTCACATAATCAATTTTAACAACTAGATAAAAATGTTATACTACGTTTTGTTAATGAAAATTACCTAAAATGTATGAAATCCTAAAAACTAGAACTTTTGAATCCAATGAAACTTTGAACTCATATTCTTTGATAGAAATAAGTTTGGCAATAGAGATGGAAATAATGACTTAGAATGTAGGTTGTATAAGGGGTTGATCCTCAAAGTGCTGTTAACATTCAGGTTTAAGAGAAATGTAACTTAGAATGATTCAAGTGGGATTACTTTTTAGATACGGGGGCAACCTTCTTAATGTCCATTATATAAATTAGTTATTGGTATAACATACCCAAATTTGTGGATTCACAATCATACAAAACATCTATAATAAACTTCCCTACAAATATACCTGCATATATGAATTTTTGGTGCCAAATATCGTATGGAACTTATGACTACGTTCTAATATGTGTAGTTTTATCTATTTATAAATTTTCCTATTATTGATCTATTATCTATGACTAAAGCAAGTTCACCTTTCATTGGTATAAATATAAAAGAGAAAATATCCTAAATTGTTAGCTAAAAGAATCAATAATAAGGTCAATTATCAAAAGATAATCTAATCAAATATCGATATTCAGATAAGTACTTCCAATCAAATATCGATATTCAGATAAGTACTTTATATATTAAGTGGAATTATGTGGATTAAGTTGAAGTTTGAAGGATTATTGGATTGAATTAAGTTGATTTATTATTTGGTGCAAGTATTTAAATGTCTAACTAGTTGAATAATAGATAATTTTGATTTCTACTTTATTTGCTTATCTTCAAGAAAATCAAATTTAACCATTCTTTACTTAAATCGGTAGAAATTTTAGGGAAAATATAACAAATTAATTATAGAAATCAAGATTATCTATTATTCAACTAGTTAGGCATTTAGATACTTGCACCAAATAATAAATCAACTTAATTCAATCCAATAATCCTTCAAACTTCAACTTAATCCACATAATTCCACTTAATATATACACTAGAAATAAATGAGTAAGAAGCTTTCATTTTCAAACATTTTTATAACCAAATTAAAAGAAAAATAAATTACTTAGTATTGAAGTAACAAATGAGCATTAGAGGCTTATTTTAAAAGTCACCTAACCTTTTGACACAAAAGTAAATACCTTGTCATTTGAGAAAAAGGTAAATACTTTATCATGAATACTCTCAATTACTCAGTTATGTCATTGGTTTAAATGTCAACTAGCACCAGTCTTTATCTTTAGACCTTTTTACTCAGGTTATAGATAACTAAGTGAATTTATTTTTCTTGCTTATTCATAAATTTTGTGTTTATTTTTATAAATATTTTTTAGAAAGATTTTGAAACGTTTGAAAAAAAATCCACTTCTAACTAAAAAAGTGCCTAAGTTATACAAAAAAGGTCAGTACAACCATTAAGTATTCATTTAAAAATCACTGGATCAAATTAAAACTAATTTATTTTTTAATTCTCCTACCTACTTACTTAAAATAATTGAACCACAAAAAATAAAACTTCTAATGAGTCATCCTAATTATTCTTCTTCCAATGTAAAAATTCCCAGAATTGTCGCACATTAAGCTAATTATGGTGAAATTAATTCACTAAAGTAGAAAGAAAATAAGGCTTACGGATAATTAATTTCCTCCCCATGCTTAAGTTGTAAATTAAAATCAATGTACCAAATATATATAGATAATGAAAGAAAAAATTAATGACAATAAAATATCAAAAGAGAGAAAAATAAAAATGAAAAATAAACTTTTATGACCTTTATACTGCTTATTTTCCACGACAAATATGATCAACATATAAAAATCATTCATACCTTGTACATAGAACTGATGATAAGCCAACAAAATGAAATGGAAATAGAATTGAGAAATGAAAGAGAAAAATTCAACAAAAACAAAAGCATTTATTAAAAGAAAATAAAATTGGAGAGCAAAATAATGCAATTTTGATTGTGTATGGAAAGGAAACAAAGTTATACCCTGAGCATAGATATCAAGAAATAAGATAATCAGAAATTGGAACTAAAAATTACTCGCCATTAATGCTAGAAACTATAGGTATTATGGATGGTTAATTTGGATGACGACGTAGGGTTTTTCAGATGCCCATTTATGGAGGAGATAGAAAATTGTTTTCCCAACTAGTTTAAGCACTGCTTATACATAATTAAGTGCTCTTTAGTTTCCTCAATATCATGTTTTTATCAATAAGTTTCTCGATCTTATCCTATATATGAGTTGGAGTTTTGTTAGGGTTGTAGGGATGTCTTTGGCTGTTGGGCATTTTTCATCCTTAACTGGGCCTTTATCCCTCATAGTTAATATATATTCAACATTAACCTTTCTAACTATGTCTATTAAAAACATCATTTCAAAGTTAGTGGAAAATACCCACCACAAATGGCCTTTATCTATTATTGTTCTATATTGATACCAAGATCACTTCAACATCAAATTAAGGAGCTTGTTATAGACATCCAAATTCCTTAACAATTTAGTCAGCAAATACCCACCACAAATGGCCTTTATCTATTATTGTTCTATATCCTTTAAATATTTCAAAAAGCATAATTTAAAGCTGCACGAGTGTTGCTACACGATAATCTCTAGGTGAAAGGGATCTTGAGGTGTAACGATATCATTCTTTTAAGCTCTTCCTAAAATGGAATACGTATGAAACAATGCAAATAACAAAGAGTAGGGGACATTATTTCATTATTTGTGGACTTTAGTGGGAGAATGAAATTGAATTTACCCCTTGAGATTTATTATCAAAATATTTTTGTAGTTTTCTCAAGTAAAATACTTGATCCTAGTTCATCCTTAGATGGGTCAATCTCAATCTACTAGGAAGACCGAAACCCACAATTCACCATCAAACTCATTGAAAGACATATTCCAAGTTTCATTTTCAAGTAAAAGGCTAACACCATCGTTTATGCCAAAAGTTTAGATCGGCTTTGATAGTCTTAAGACTATAATGTTATTTCTATAAGGCATAGTTTATGCAACCTAAAGAACTAAGTCCATCCCCTAAAATTAATATATTTATTATCACTTCATCTATTATGCCTATTGTTTCTAAGTCATTCCAATCTACAATCCTACTATCTCCAAAGGTCAAGATTTATATAGTCATGCCTTAGATACCTTAGATGTAATAGATGTTAAAATGGTTCTTTAGTGGTGTTTTTTTTTTCTATTAAACATTCTCATGTGGTGGCCTTCCTTTTCCTTTAATTCATTCTATAACCCAAGTTATTCTTTGAATGATTCATAGATGTTAGATGTTTTTGTGTGCTAAGATTAAGTTGGGTGTTGCTCGAGGTCAAGCTTGGGTCATGTGTGTGTGAGAAATTGAGAAAAGTGGAGAAAACGAGGTTAGAAACTAAAGGTTTGAGTGAAAAAAGTGATTACATACAAAATTGGTTATTTAACTTCTATATGACATGATCTACCAAATAGTCATGGTGCAAATCGTGGGCTAGTTTGAAAATTATTAGGTTTAATATAATTTAGGACATAATTATGTCCTAGATCATGAATCATTTTGGATAGAGCATATTTTGGGTAATGGATCCACTTGTTTTGATCTCCATTGGGATATGGTATGGGACACAAGCATCTTCTAAGTCGTGGATATTCTTGGAAAGACTTTCAATTAAACTTGGTTTAAGAAACGAGTGTGTCTCAAGCTATATATATCCCCAAAATTTTAACTTATACTTGATTTTATTGCATTGTTTAAGTCTTTTTCTTTGATTTTGCATTATGATTGTTCTCCTAATCATCTTCTCACATATATGCTTACTCTTCCTTGATTATTTTTCCTACAAAATCATAACCACAATAATAAAAGAGCATATTAAATAAGTAAACACCTATTAAACTATTATTACAAACAAGCCCAAACAAGCAAAATATAAATTACATTCGAAGTAAAATTAAAAGTCTTTAAAGAACGCTTCCTTAGAATTATTTGCTAAACATCTATTTTTAACTTAGTGAAGTGGTCATTAAGGACTAATCCTTAATATTAGCCCATAAGTGCCTTTCTAGTATTTTACTATTCACCTTAAAGTTTCCTTTATCTATATGTGTTATATTAATTGCCTCATGAGGATTATGTTATGGTGACTATATTCGACCACCTCGGTTTGAGATTCCTTAGAACAAACTTAGGCAAGAATTATATAGGGACACTTTATCATCCTTTGTATACTCTTTGACAAGAGATGCTAATAATGCCATTATTATTTTTTCTCTTTGTACATTGTTGAGCAAGTTTTATAATTTATAAAACCCTCAATAATCGCAAGCACACAAGTCTTACTTTGTATTATTGAAGGGTCGATCCCACGAGGAGGGTACTAACCTAATCTTAAGTCGTCTAAGGCTCAAAGAAATGAATAAAAAGAAATAAAAAACTACATAAGTGAACACAAAAGTAAATATGAGAATTTAATTCAAGAATTGTAAAGCGGAAATTTCAACAAAACAAAGTTAAACTGAGCAGTCACATAGGTCACAATGGAAATCCGTCAAGAGAGTTAATCAATTATGAGAGAGGGGATTTTACCTATCATTAATGCCAATATAGCCATTCATGTGTTTACAGGGTGTTGGTTCTAGACGGTTGTAGGGTTGATTACTCTCTCTCGAGTTATAACCATTAAACCCTAAATTGTAAACCTTAATTGAATTATGAAACTTGCAATCTCTCAAATCATAAATTTCTCGCAATTCTTATTAGTTCTAAAGCTCTATAATAAACAATCGGGTCTTGCACAGGATTTCTCTCCAGGAAATTATTGACTAGATTGATCAAGTGGTCAATTAGATCACCTAACTCTCATTAATCTGATCTAATCATTTTTATCTGGCTCACCCTCTCGGTTTGTTACCGAAACATGCAATTAAATTAATCAATAACAACACCCAAAACAATAAACCAAAAAAACTAAATCAACATTAAGTCAAAGTAAAATGCCGAAGGAGAGTTCAGAACATTATCAATAAGTCGAAATCCATTTCCATATAATTCATCTAAACTTTATACATTTAAATAAAAAGGTAAATGAAGAGAAAATGGAACTTAGGTTGGACAAATCGAGAAGGTAGTGGCGTCAGGATACCACCTGATCTGGGGAACAGCGACGTTAGGATCCATTTCTTCTTCCTCTTCTTTTCCTTTCTCTCTCTTCTTTTTCTCTTGCTTTAGGGTTTCCAAGAGTGGCTGAATCTAAAGCTCCCTTTTCTTCTTTGTCTTATTCTTTAAATACCTTTTATCTTTGGAGCAGCTCTAGGGTTTTTTAGGGTCCAAAAGGTCTAAAAATCCTTCAAAACTTGACATTTTTTAGTGTTTGCATGTCTGCCCGACATAGGCCATGATCATGGCCTTGCATGCCACGATCTTGGGCCACATCTGAGTCTTCTGTCATGATCATGGCAAGCAGTCCACGATCGTGGGCCATGTCCTGTGCTTCTGTCACGATCGTGGCATATGTGTATGCAAATATGGCATACTCATACACTTGAATAATGAGTTTTGCATATTAATATGATTGTACATGCATTCATGACATTTTTCGGGTAAAATTGATCTATAAATGTGAATTGTGATTTGATATGTCTTGAATTTTGGTATGATTGGATTTCAATTATAAAATTTGGAAATTTGATGTTTTGGATTGGGAAATTGATGGATTGGAATGTATATTTGGAGTAGGACAATTGCCAAGTGGTAGGATAAATTGATGCATGAAAATTTGGATGATTAACCTTATAATTGAGTGACATTTGGCATTAATCATTATGGGACAAATGGACTAGTAAATTGATGACAAATGGCATTGATAAATGCACAAATGGTTGCTATACTTAAATGACATGTGACCTAGCTTTAAGGATGACATATGGCGGCATATATACTTGATACATGTTGAACATGCCTTTAGACATATGGCCATTCCATTAGATGACACCTAACACCTTAGGTGTAACATTTAGCAGGAGCAAACTTGGTTCAGCCCATTCTTGTTCTTTCTTCTCTCATACACACCACTGAAACTCTCTTCCTTTACCTCCCTGAGTTTGCTTATGGTATGCCTACTTATTGCACAAATAATCCATGTTTTAGCCTTATAAAGTTAAGTAAAAGATCAGCTTGAAGTTGCCTTACTAAACCTAGCTGAAATCCAACTAAGTTTTACCTTGAATGAGTGATGTTTCTGCATGCTTGGAGAGCTGAATGAGTTTGATATTCTGAGCTAGAATTGGAGTTAAACATGAAAGTAAATGATCAGTGTTTATAGCATGTTATGATAGAGAATTGATGATGATGAATTAGGATGAAAATGGTGTGTGTGCTGGAATATTGTTAATTGGAATGATTTCACTGATCATGCTTCAGTATTTTGGTTATATATTGAATTGTAGTTATTCAAATGAGATGATACTTGATTTAAATTAAAATAGAGACATTTTTCTACAAGTGTTAACAAGAAATTGAATTTTAATTCTATCTTTAAGGGTCCTGAAATTTGGCATGAAACTAAGACTTGGCTTAGGCTGTAGCACTATTAGGGATAGAAATTGTGTTCTGTTGTTATTGAATAAACTGTATTGATGTAGACCGAATTAGGCTAAGGTTTCTACACCAAAGTTGTAGCTTATCCTCTTAGATTTAAATTGGTATAAAGGTTATAATTTTTGGAAAGTGGAATTGAGAGATATGGGTTGTACAACTTGAATGAATGATCATGCATTGGTCAAAATTTCAAATGCAGACAGTTTGTGGTATTTTGAGCATCACTCATAGAATAATGAACCAAATTGAATGATCTTGGTATCAATAGAGACTTAAGACATAGGAGAATAATTTCATAAAAGGAAGTGTTACCAAATTCCTTCACTTTCCTGATGAAATTAATTGTGCAAAATGGACTAGAAAGTGTATCTTTAGACAAATCTGAGTTAATCAATTGAAAGTGGATATGCAAATGATTATTGTGATAAGATTAATGATTAGAAACCCGGAATTGTCATGAACATGCATTGTACATATTTAGTATACATGAATGTGCATTAATGAATACATAATTGTGCAATATTGTGATATGTGAATGTATTATATGTATAGAGGAGCGCATTGAGAGACAACATCCAGACATTGCCGGGATTTCAAGGCAATAGCTATTTAGAGCATATTGTGAGTAACCTAAGATGGTCTCACCTTCTTGATTTGTATAATACTGAACTGTATTGCTATCTTATTGAACTGTACTGAAATGTGTTGTTTGTGTACTAGATTCCGGACATTATTTTTCCGAGGCGTTTAGATATATGGAAATGATATTGGAAGTGTTGATTGAATGTGAATACGTCTGCCTAAATGATTTTTTTGATTCTTAACTGAAAAGTTGAATGCTGGACCTAGTCCGATGTCTATTGTTATTTTGATTGATACTGTGACTGTTGAATAGTAATAATACTTGCAAATGAAAATGATCAAATTTGATTACTGAATTGTGGCATGCATTTCATTCCAATGCATGTAATATAAATGAATTGTGACTGATGTTGCTACTGATACTGTTACTAATAAGAGCTTTAAGCACCTGCATATGTGGTTCGAGTGTAACATCCCACCTCCGACGGGAAGGGTAAAATAGTAATTTGGCATAGGATGAGAGTGATTGGGCTTCATTAGAACTGTTCATGCATCCTAGTATTGGTAAATAGTGACATTTGTGCACCTGAAAATATCTGCATATGCATTCATGACATTCCCGATATTTGTGCCTAATGCAATTTTTATTGTGAATAATGTGGTTATTGTGTTTGAAAAATTATTTTGAGTGATCCATTGGGAGTTTTATATTTTAAGGGCTTTTTAGGATTTTTTCTGAAATTTTCCAGAGAAATTTTCCGGACCGAAAAAATCGCCAAGTGACGAATCGGTTGATTTTCGATAGCGAAAATTGCTGTCCAATGGCACTATAATATTGGGTATATTATTTTGGGATTGAAATTAGGGCCATTGGATTAGAATGGGTCAAATTTCATTAGGGTTTCTAAATCCTATTACAAGTTTTGTTTTATTCCTATTTTGTCTCTTTCTTA
>JAOTAX010000198.1:16634996-16647901 GCA_025629825.1 Erythroxylum guanchezii | reverse complement strand
AAGATTGTTAAATGATGAGATATGATTGCATATGAAGAAGCAAATAATTTGAGTTTGAGTGTGAGTGATTTCAATTGGATATTGAAGTCATTTTGATTGATGATGGAAAAAAAAAAGAAGAAAAAAAATTTACACCGATTTGGATTGGTTTAGAGCAAGATCGTCTTATAGTTTTCTAACGCGACGTTTTTCTAAAGTATGCGTTTTCGGATGTCGGAATTTAACCCTTAGTTCGATTACACTTTTTGATTTCTGCTTTGATTCCGCTTTTTGCTCCCAAGAGGTTGGGTTCTGAACTCAAGCGGGACCCAACATTTGTGATCGCTTTTGTGTTCACTTTTTGATCCGATTTGTTTTTCGTTTGCTTTTGGCCCAGTTTCGTTTGTGTTCCAACAGAAAACCTCCTTTGAGGTTTTACAATTGAAAAACAAATGCTTAACTAACTTCTTCCTTGCAAAGCATAAAAGTATTGATGAGTTCCATATAGGTGATCCTATCCAGAGTAAGAGCTTTCTTTTTCACCAATAGCCATGGGAAGAGTGATATTTTAAGCAAGAGTTTCCTTCTTTATACTATCTTCCATTCCTCTATGTAGGTTCCCTTTTCTCTAATGAGTTTGTGTGACTTCCAGATTTATGTCCCAATCACCAGTAATTATCCATTTTTAGTGGTCTACATGTGTCCTTCCATCCAACTTTGTATTGGAATTTTCCTTCCTTACCTATTCCATTAAAACCTCCTTAATATCTTCTTAATTTCCTTAGTTAGTCCCTTAGAAAGGAAGAAATGGTAAGACTAGTAAACATGCATAGAATTTAAGATTGATTTCATTAGGAGAACTTAGTCTATATTAGAAAGAAATATATTGCACCAACATCTCAACTTCTGTCGTAATTTTTTAATCAAAGGAAGACAAAAGGAGCTTCCTTGAAGAGATGGGGAGGCCAAGGTACTTAAAGGGAGGAGACATTATTTGGAGTCCATAAATTCTTGAAAACTAGTCTTCCTTTATGTTGAATGCTACCTAAAAGGACCATATGGCCTTTACCCTTATTTACTTCTAGAATTAACAATTCATTGCACACTTTTAAAGATGCAATAAGCTTGGTAATATAAGGTTCGTGTTCTTTAGAGAAGAAGATTAAATCATCAACAAAAAATGGAGAAATAAGTCAAAAGTTACTGCATTTATTGTGATACTTAAAGCTAGGTTTGTTTTTGACATTTCTTTTAATTAGTTTATATAATTCCTTGATACAAAGATTAAAGAGGTAAGGTGATAAAGGGCTCACCTTACATCAGTCCCCTTACCCCTTGGAATAGGCAAGTTGGTTCTCCATTGATTATGACATAAAAAAAAGTTATTGTGATGCAAAGTTTGATCCAATTTCTAAATTTCTATGAGAATTCAAAATTTTCTAAAAAATTAGGATTAAATCCTAGTTGATTGTGTTAAAGGCTTTAAAGAATTCAATCTTTATTGCATAATTCTTATTTCTTGAATATTCCTTAAATAACTCATAATCCATTAATATGTTATCCCTTATCAGCTTCCCATCTACAAAAGTCCCTTGTAATTCACTAATGATGTTTTGGAGTACCTTCCTTGACCTGTTAGCAAGAAGTTTTGAGATGATTTTGTATAAAAAGTTGCAACATGATATGAGTCTAAACTTATTGAAGGACCCAGGATTAAGGAATTTCAAAATCAAGAGAAGAGAAATCAGCCATGCTATAAAGCACTAAAAGATGAAGGAGACAATGCACCCTAGTTTAAAGCATTAGTGATCACTTGGCTAGTCATCAAGAATAGAATCAAAACCAAGAGTAGGTGGTTTGGATCATTTGAACCTATATGTTTTTTGCGTAAAGAAGTAGAAGAAGACAGGGATCATTTGTTCTTTTAATCCAGATATCAAAGTTGTATGGAGCAAAATCTGGCTTATGATGGCTAATTATTATTTTTCATATGATTGGATAGTAACTCTTAAGTGGATTATATTTATTGCTAAGCAATAGATGCAAGATGGAGCATTTTACAAGAAAACTTTCACAACAATAGTTTATTCTCTATCGAAAGAAAGAAACAAGAGGATCTACAAGGGGAGGAAGTAAACAAACATAAATTAGATTAGGGAATAATTAATTAGATTCGAGTCATAACAATTGCAAAATCAGCCCAGTATAACCTATCTATTGGAATTAGGAATAAATGGAATATATAGCCTACATAATGTAATCTAACTACTCTTTTTAGTTAACAGCATCATTTTGGTGAATTTGTTATATTGTTGGGATAACTTTGCTATGTTAATGAAATCTTTATTCATTTTCTTTATAAAAACAAGAAAAGGGAAGTTCAGTTAATCTCTTTGAGAATTTTATCTCTCTCAAAAAATTCTTGGATAGCTTCAAAAATAGTATTCTTTATAAGTGGTTAAGATTTCTTATGGAAAACTATTAAAGCCATCAAGTCTTAGGGATTTCATAAGATTCATCTCAAATACTACTCCCTTTATCTCTTTATTGCTTAATGTCTTTATTAAGGTAGCTAGTTTCTCCACTAAAGAATTGGTTTAAGACAAATGGTTTAAAAAGAGGCACTAAAGAGGTGCTAAGTAAAGGGGAATGTAGAATTCTTTTAGGTATGATAGAACTTCCTTCTTAATATAATCATAGGGTGAGGCTATTTTCCCATCCTGGTTTGCGAAGGACAAAATTCTATTGGTATTCCTCTTCTCCAGTATATAGCTAAAGAAGAATTTATAGTTCTTATCCCGCTCCTTTGATGGAGCAACAAGTAGTGAATTGAGAGAGCCTTAGCATACTTAAGAATTGTTATTTTCTCTTTATTCAATAAGCCCCATCGTGCCCGATGCTTCTCTAAATTTAGTTGAATTCTATTCATCTCTTCATTAATCTTATAAACCAACCCCATTATATTGATTCCCTCCACTTGTCTTTTTAAGTAATTTCATCTCATCCTTGATGTGTCTTAACTTCTTAACACAGACATAAGACTAGCACCCCCTAAATCTTTATGAAAGTACTCTTAGTAAAGTATTTGTTTAACCTTTAGAGTTCACCAAGTAATTATGAAAGAAAATAGAATTTATTTCCTTTTAATTTCAAAAAGATATTAGACCAATAGAGGAGTATGATCTAAAAATAGGGGATTCAAGAACCTTACCTTGCTTTTAGGGAATTGATTGAGCCATTCCTTTTTTACTATAGCTATATCCAACTTTTTCCTATGCTAAGAGTTTCTTTATTTATTGCTCCAAGTGAAGTAAGATCACGCAAAGGTTAGATCAATAACACCTATTTGTTTCACACACTCTTGGAATTCCATAGTGAAGTTTCTCGTATTGACATTCCCTTTAGATTCAAAAACATAAAGAGCACTATTAAAGTCTTCAAGTATCAACCATGGCTCGTCAATATGGCTATGAAGTTACTGTAGTTTCATCCAAAGATATCTCCTTTGAAAGTTAAATTTGTAACCATAAACAAAAGGAAAGATTTTAGTTTTCTCTTAAAGAAAGAAAAGCTCAAGATGTATCAGTTAGTTTATGATTACAACACTTGAGCCTTGACAAAATTAAAGTCAAAAGATATGACTAACCTTCCATATTTTAATGGAACACCAAGAAGGTTAATCCATATAAGAACATTCGTGTGCTTAATATTATCAAGAGAGATTCCAAGGGACCAAAACTAGAGAAAGAAGGGGGTTATTTTTCATATGCCAAGGGTTAATACCAAGAACATATTTAGCATATGCAATAAAGTCAAACTTGAAGAGAATCAGGGTGTTCTCAGACAGTAAAACTCCCTTCAAGTCATTATTTCTCCAATTTCTTGATGACCATGCTTTGATGATAGGAAAAGGGGGTCTTTTCCCTGGGAAGAAGCCCAGTGGAGTGGTTTTCTCAACTCTTTGCACCTTCCTTAAGGACCAACAAATCAGGACCAACTAGGAGTCTCCCATCGAATAACTTGGAAGGATAGTACTCAAGCACATTACCATTCTTGTCTCTAACCACCTAGCACCAGCTTAGTGATCTAATGATATTTTAACTAGTTGTTCCAACTCTAGTGAGATTGGGGGACTAAGGATGGAGCCTTAGAGAAAGGGCATATAGTTAGATAAAGGTAATGAAGGCAATTTCTCTATATTATAGCGAACAACAAAAGAAGATAGCCCAAAATAGAAAAAACAATGGAGTGACAATTAATTTTATAAAATCAGTTCTTTAAATAGTAATAAAGGAGAAGGCGAGAATTGCGAAAAAAAGTGAAAGGACTAGAATGAGAGAGCAATTAATCTTTGTGGTATGGATCGTCAATAGTTTGTATCACTTCTTCTGTATGTAAAAATGTTATATTTAGTAATGTAATATTAAAATTAAAGAAACATTAAGGACATCATAATAATTAATAAACAATTAAATATGTCTTCACCTTTGAATATTTTATCAAAATAATGTCCACTTTATTAATGTGTATGACTAGTCACCTCCACATTAGTATATGTGACTGTATTAATATACAAATTAAAAATATGGTAAGATAATATAACAAATAGATGAACTTGATATTTCAGAAAGAAAAGAATTTACCTTCAATATATTCATCATCTAACTAACTTTGGGCACATATAAGAGCTTCCACAGTATGAGGATGAAGTTGAGCATAAAACCCGACCCCTAATACTCAAAGTAGACTCTGAAGCAATAGTGGATGATGGAATTAGTAGTAAGTCTCGTGCAATTACTTGCATGATCAGAAAATTATTTCCAAAACTCTTCCTCCATAATAATACATCAAATTGCACACTTTCAACTTCATCAATATAATCTTCTGTCAAATATTTATATAATTCCATCATATAGTACAAATTTCTATCCCTTTTTTCTTTCATAAATTTTGTAAATGAAAGTAACAAGTTGCTCTTAGAAGAGAACCTAAAACTGAAGCTAGAGTTGGACCTTAACAGTCAAAACTACTGTGATCCTGATGCTGAATTTTATTCATTCTGAATTGGTAATTATTAAACAAATCATACTAGAATTGTTTAATGACATCTACTTGCTCTTGGGCTCGATCACCGTACAAGTCATATTATATATAAAAGTATACTCCACCAACTTGTATCTTAGGTTCAACATAAATAAGACTAAAACAATATGTCCAACCATATACCAATAAGAATTTAGCTTCTTCATCATCTGCTCTGTCATAACCCAAATAACCTTATTGGAATAAAAGATCTAATTAGATAAAGCTTTCTTTATCTCTCACGCAACGTTAAAGCAATAGTGCGAAGTTGAATATTTTATTCTTGAGAACAATTCAGTCGCATCATAAAATAATGCCAACTTTGCACAAAGTTCTCTATCCAACTCTTATTAGTCTTCTGTAGGCATGTAAGTATACTGAGAATCTCTTTATCTTAGTCTGATAAACACATCAATATATTGGATTCCTAACTCCAGCATCTTGAAGGTTTAGTTCTAACTAATTGGACAATCCAAAACTAACATCTTCGTACTCAAATGCATAATTATCCTGCAGTTTTTTTTTTTATTTCTCAACTATTTTAGATGTTGCACTCTAATATACTAAACTATTCTGAATCGAATATATTGCTTCATTTATTATATCCAATCTATCATTCATAATCAAATTCAGTATATACTTAAACAACGTATATGGAATAACCCTCCACCAACCAACAAGCTCCTAACTCGTATCTTATTCTTCAACTTTTCAATCATAGCATCATTCATGCTAAAATTGTCGGCTGTTATGGTGGATAACTTGATATCAATATTAAAATCTATCAAACAGTCTCCCAACACAGTTGCCAACCTTTCACCTATATGTGGTGTTGGCACATAAATGAACCTATTATGTACAAATATCATCAACATCAATCATAACATAATGGAAAAGTAAATTATAACAATACTAAAGAATATAAATTATCTCAAAAGTTTATTGTGTAAAGTCCAGTCATTGTCAACATAATGTGTTGTCGCCATTATATAACCCTTTTTTTGGTTATCAATTGTCCACATGTCTGTTGTAATGACAATCCGTCCTTTAATACTAAATAATGTTCTTAAAATTTCTTGTTTCTTATCCTCGTTTATGTTCATAATGTCTTTCTTCAACACATTCCGACTTGGAACCTTAAAGGTTAATTGTAGTAAGTTGCCAAACATCCTAAATCTTTTGGTGTCAACTATAGATAAAGAATGTTCATTACCAATTACCATAGAAACTATCAAAAGCCTTGATCTATTATTGACATAAGATTTTACAATCATTTCATTCTTCTCTCACATAAGATTAGGGATAACAAATATTAGACCTCTTCATACCATCTTTTTTCTACTACACAAATCCACATGTCTCTTTAAATAAGAGGTTCCACCTTTTAAACTCCTAGTGAACATCTTTTGACAATACTTAGATTCGACTTTTTCTACTTCGTCCATCAATTTAGTCTTATTGAAGTGATTCCAAACTTTACTTTTCAATTGACTTCGAGTTGGACTTCTACATTCACTTGATATGGGATTAGAAGTTTTCACTTCTGTCTCCGATACTGGATTACAAAAATACACAGACATTTATGTGTTTCACAAACTTATACAGTCACTTACATGGACATGTATGTGATCGTGTAAGTCACTTTGAGTTTTGCGGACTTACATGATCACTTACACAAGTTTATATGTAATCGTGTAAGTCATTGTAAATTTTGCAGACTTACATTAGGTGTAAAATAACAGAGAGAGAGAGTAGACAGAGAAGTGAATATGATGAGAAATAGAAGTGTAAAATGATATTATTTTGCTTCTTGTTCTAAAAGTTACTCGGATGCTCAAGGCCGAGCTCGAGCTCTGCTCACGGGCTAGTCAATCTGAGCTGAGCTCGACCCCAATTGCCAACCCTAAGGTTGATGGAGAGGAATAAAAGAAAACTTGGGGAGCTTAGCCAAAGAAGAAGTCTGAGAAAGAAGGGAGTCGAGGATCTCTCTCTCTCATCTCTCGTCTCTCTAAATCTTAAGGAGTCATTGATTTGCTTGCAGGACCAAAAGTTAGAAGATTTCCGTCAAGGACCCAGTGCAGCAATATTCCTTTCTAGTTATCCTGCTAGAAATATTTAACGACACGTGACCCTAAAGAACTTATTGAAGCTTTTTTAATAGCATGAGAGCGGAAACAGGAAATAAATGAAAGTTTTTATCGTAGGAACATCCGGTGAATTTAATCCTAGCATTCTTTTGAAGCATTGTTCCATCAGCTAGGACTTACCGTAGAACAACGTTCGCTCTTGATAAGAGCACAGAAGTAATGGTTAAGATTCCCACTTGTTTAATTCATACTAAATAACCATTAAAATACCTGCTAGTGCTCAGCAGTTGCAATTTATCGCTAGCATGAATTCAATACAATCCTCTTATATACTCAACACCAAAAATTGGATTGAAATCGTGATCAAAGCCGACTTGAGAAAACAGAACAATATGTCAGGCGGCTGGTATGAGAAACTATAAATAAACGAGCTTTAATAAATATCCTATCTACCAAGAGAGATGCAAAAGATCTCACTATCTTTCTGCTTCCCTTTCTTGTCTCCAACAAATTGCGTAAACTGCAGATAAATAACGCTTTCGTTTTCTATATTGCTCTCCGGCACCAAAAGATAATAATTTCAAGAGCACCAAGACCTACAGCACATGCAGATTTCCCATTTGCTAAACTTTAAGAAGAAACGAAAACTTTGGGTCGCCAGGATAAAGCCTCTAAATGGTGTGTTTCAGTTCTTGTTTTTGCTAAATAGTAATCTAAGGTTTGTGTCTGCTCCTCTATTTTGTCACTAGACATTGTATCCTCAGCTAATTTTACTGCTGCTATGTGTGACAGTTGAAAATTTTCTACCACGCGACATAGCTTTCTTGCAATTTCTTCAACACCAAGTGTCCCAAGGCAGATCAGAAGAGACCTAAGCTCACGTTTTGTTTCGGATGTTAAAGACATACCCTTCAAATGCTCCACCAAAGCTATCTCCTCACCAGGGCTGCAAAAAGTACATTTGATATATGACAAGAGTAAATATAGTGGTGAGTGATGCAACGGAAACATAAGGAGATGGAATGAAGAAAAATACCTGCCAGGGCGAATTTTTCCTCTATTCCTCTGACGTCTTGTGTCTCTTGCCTTGGAAGTGACGCTGGAGCTCACAGAAGCTGCAGAGCTCTTCCTTGACCTGCCATGAAACAAGGAAACCATCGTTAATGTCAAAAGACTTTAAAACCACTCAGAATAACAAGTATACAAACTGATACCCTCTGGTGTAGGCACTCATTCCACTGAATTGACTACTGGACTCTGAAGCAGAGTCATCATCAAGGTCATCCATGGATCGTTCCTCTGATTTGAGCTTTGCTGCAAGTAGCAATCTCCTCTGTCGAACACCTAAGTAGCGAGTCAAGTACTTCCCCACCTTCTCCAAACTTTCTTCATGCTCAGCAATTAACGTGTTTGCACATTCCACAGAAGCATTCCTTACTTCAGCAACTAAATCTTCTTGTCTGTGCATGAAAGCAACTCTCAAAGCCTCTTCCCATTCCCTTGCAGTAATTAACAAATTAACCCCATTCTTGACATCCCTACAACACTCCAAGGCAATTTTTGCAGCCTCCCCAGGTTTACCTAGTGCTTGGAGCTCTTCCCACAGTTCATGAGCAAGTTGCATTGCCTCATCTTTTTCATATTTAAGGAGTCCTGCAACTGTAAGCACTCCACTCCAATTACCGCAAGCACGATGTGCCTTCAAAGCCTTTTCCAAACTGGAACAACAAAGATAAGTCGTCGCAGCATCTGCAAAACATTTTTCATTGATAAGATGATCACCCCAGGCTTCAAGCACCTGCATCCTCTTAGCATGATCAGTAATCAGTTGAAGACCCAGTGGAAACAGTTCAGGATTTTTGATCAAGAGGTTCATGCAGTCTGAATAGTAAGCTTCACCAGCCAAAACAATGTTTTTGAGAGCTTTCTCAAACCTGTGCAACCTTAGGTTTATGTTATACTGCATTAGGAGACTCGGCATGCTTTCTAATTCTTGTAGATAAGGAAGAAATTCCTTTGGATCTTGCTGAGAATTCAATGCCACAATAGCTGCAAGGTTCAAATCATAAAGGCCTAAGGCAGCCTCAAATACAGCCTCTGAATCAGATAACCACAAGAGATGCTTGAGAGCTTCTTCAGCAGAAGGATGATAAATTCTCCTGGGGTCGTTAGAATCTAATAATTCCATTTCACGAATAGTTTTTATTCTCTCCAAAGCTTCTTCAAGAGCAGGTGGATCACTACGAGCTAGTGTAGTCAGAATGCAAAGCTCCTTAGCAGGACTATCAGGGACTTGTTCCTCAAGACCCTTCTTCACCGCCAGAAGAACAGCAGATACCTTGCTACTATCGTTAGAAACCCTAAAGTCCTTAGCTTGATCATCTTCACATAACTTTTGGGAAGATGAAGGGACATAATTTCTATACAAGGTGTCCATAATGTTTTCATTCTTAATGGCACAAACAAACTCTGTTATGTAGTTTAAATTGTTAACCTGTTTGACAAATTCTGAAGCCAAATGAAGAAATGCTCGCCAGCCACAGTGGTCAACAAGGACATTGAAATCAATCCTATGCCTCCTCACCATGATTAGTGCATCCCAAAAGCGTCTTTCAGTTAAAGCATTGACTATTGAAACGATCACCAATTTTCTTGGATAGATGCACTCTAGATTTCCCCGAGTTGTTTGCATTATCACAGCTGCATCATCACCATGCAGGACGCCAACAACTTTGGCACCTCTATCCCATATGTTTATAAAATTTGCATTTTTTTCCTCCCTTCTTCTGTTACCTGAGTGCACAAAGTTTTCACATTTCAACTCTGTTTCACCATTTAGTATGTCAAAAATATCCACAACAAATAGAAAATCTTGTTTAGTTGAAAGAATCAAATGTGTGATCACTTGATTGGCCAAGTTTGAGTAGAATGAGAAACTACTGCAGTTGTTACATAACATCCTGCCACCAAGTTGCAGCCTACCAGTGTCATCAAGTCCAAAAAGCAAAGGTTTGATTGACCCATTACTGATAACAGGAACTACACTCATCCAAGGGCAAGATGATAAAAGAGTAAAATTATCATGATTTACAGCTCCTAGAGCACGGGACAAGCCCAACTTTGATCTGTAGTCAGAAACTTTTCCGCCATCAAACTGAACAAAAGCTGAACATTTCTTAGCAGGATTGGGAGCAATACTGATTACCAGCTCTTCCAACCAGCTTTTATAGGAAACCTTAGCATGCCAGCCTGAGCTTGTAACCATGCCTGGGCCTTGATTCTCAGAGCATACTAATTGAATTTCCAGTAGAAAAGAGCCACTTAGTCCATCCTCAGCCAATGGTGCATTACTATGATTGGAACCATAACGAGAAACACCAACAATCATATGTGAATCCAACCATGTAAGATGTGCTAAGGGTCCAAATTCATTATCAGAAATGCATGATTCAATGTTAAATTCTTTTCCTTCAAGTTCCTCCCAAGTATCTTGCTCAGGAAGGTCTGCAATACACAAACAACCATCTGACAGAGTAGCGGCCACACAGTTCTTCAAGTTCTTGCTATATAAAGCCAAATCCTGCACAGCATTTGGAAGCCTGAGACTGAATAAGTATAAAGGAGGAGGCATCAGGGAAAAAGATAAAGGTGTAACAAGTATCTTGGAGCCATCAATGACCAATGCAGTTGAGTTTCCTGTGACAGCAGTAGTCCAGAAAAAACTGTAAATTGTGACCTGCCCCTGATGAGTCCAGCAGATTAACTGCATTGGTTTAATTGGATCCCACATGAACCTTACTCCGTCCTGGCTTGAGTGTCTAATCTCATGCTTCAAATACCAATGGTTGTTGCTAAAAAACCAAACTTTAACAGAATCATACCCCCCACATCTAACAGTAGATGCCAGAAGATCTGAACTACAATTCCATTTCATAAACTGAACTGTTGCCTCCATTGGCTCGTTAATACTAAACAAGCTCCTAACTAGCCCATTCCTCTCGTAGAAAACTACAGCAGGACAATCATTTTCCGCTCTTCTATCATAAACAGCCGCAATTTTGGCCCCACTAGGCATCCACTCCACAAGTTCCCCCATAAAAGGTTTTGAATTTGAACTAGCAAGCAATGCACCTGAATCTCGTTCCCATACCTTAAGCTTCTTCTCATTTAAAGAAGAGGAATTACCAGCATCACTTATGGTGGCAAAGTACTTTGCATCACCCCGCCATGAGATGCAACTCTCAAGAATATGTTTGGAAGCAAAATCCTGTTCACCTGAAACGATAAGATAATTCTCCTTACGTTCAAATTTCTAAAAAATTAAACTAAACCAACAAAAGAAAGAAAAGGGAGGGTTCTTTGTCCTTACTTATGTGAGAAGCTCGAGTTTGATCCTCTAATATGGAAGTTTCGTATAACAGATCCCAATCACGAGTCATTACTAAAAGCTGCCACAAACCAGAAACAATAGCGAGCAAATCACCATCCGCGCTAGGAGAGATACATCTAACACCGCCATCAATTTGACCCACAATTTCGGTGGCATTATCGTCCACACTGTGCAACAACAAAAGGCCGTTATAAGTTCCCACTATCAAAGCTTCTTTTTCCATTAAATAATCGAATGAAGTGATGCGGTCTCCATCTGCCAATTCAATCGGATTAACTTGTGCTGGTAACAACGTCCTGTTTCTTCCATCCTGAAAGAAGAAAGAAAAAAATGAGTAACAATCATGCATATTATTTTATCGCAGTTTACATGAAGAAAAGAGCAAACCTGGAAAGAAGAAAGATGAGTCGTATAAATGTAATTAGCGGAAGAAGCGAAGAACAAGCGGTTACGCTCGATGTCGAGAGCAGAGAAGAGTATAAGCTCATGCTCTGATTGTAGTAAACTGAGACCCAGAGAAACTTCTGAGTAGAGCTTCAGATTATTCATTCTTCAAAGCGAGAGAGGTCAGCAGAGCAAGAAATAAGAAAAAGTAATAAAGTAGGGTTTGGGTTTTGGGGGATTTAAGCCCTGGAGGAGGCTTCAGAATCAGAAGCTCATCTCCAAGTTGTAAGAAGCTGTAAACCTAAACTATCTCTGGAATTTACCCAAAAAAAAAACTATCTCTGGACACTACTAGTACTGTGGAGGAGAGCGAAGCCACAGAGGGGAAGTCGGTATGTTTCTGGGGCCTGGGCCGCTTATCACTGAAAAAATTCCTTTCACTTGGGATATGTTAACACTTAACGGTGAAACTTAATTTATAAATGTTGAAAAGTTAGTAATTTATTTATAGTCTTACGACAGGGAGTTATTCTCAAGTAACAAAATGGGGCGCAACAAGATGTCAGGCCTGGCCTCTTTCAACATACAAGACAATTTACTTGCATCAAAAACTTTCTCTCTCTAATTCCTTTATTTCATATCTTATGAACATTTTACATTTAGAATGAGTTGGATACCAACACGTCCATCGTATCAAATGCTACGTTTGGTTAGCGTCTTTAACAGACAAGGACGGAACGAGACAAAATAGGACAGGACGGAACAGAACACGAATTGAAGACAGTGAGATGTTTGGCTGTGGTGGACAGAACAGAGATAATTATCTTCGTCCTGAGTACAAAAATGTGTTTGGTTGCCGAGGACAGAACAAAAAATAGTGTTAATGACAGAAATGCTCCTATAATTTAATAAGAATAGTATATATAATTCATTGATTATTTGATAATTGTTGCAATATTTATTTTACAATTTTGAATTATGTT
>JAOTAX010000198.1:16599958-16610225 GCA_025629825.1 Erythroxylum guanchezii | reverse complement strand
ATTTATTTCTAATATTATTATTATTTGATTGTCACCAAAATTATTAGACGTGAAGTCATTTTGACTTAACAATCTCCTCCTTTTTGATGATAACAAATAATCATAATGTTTGAAAGATAATTATTTATAAGAAGATATACAATTAAAAATTGTAAGCTATACTATCTTCTTTTCTGCTCTTCTCTTCTTAATCTCTTCTTCTTCTTCTTCTCTTCTTCTCTTCTGCCCCTATCTTTCTCTTCTTCTCTTCTCCCCCTATCTTCCTCTTCTTCTCTTCTCCCCCTATTTTTTATTAATCAAAAATTTCCCCTTAGATGCTTCATATTCTCAGAGAACATTTGTTGCATATTAGTACGGAGTAACTTGAGGTCTTCTTCCATAGACACTCGTAAATGAGCTACTTCCTCATGTAAGTTACCCACTGAATCACGTAGATCATCAACCTTGTCATGAATTTCTTCAACTTCCTCGACTAAGGCTTCATAACTCTTCTATTGTATGTGACTATCTTCTTCCAAACCAATAGTAGCAACAAATGGTTCTGAAGGTAAGACATCTAGTTCAATGATTGTGAAAGTAGGAGGTTTGAAAGATAGTTTTCCTTCAGGGAGATTAAGATCATCAGGTCTAGGTAGCTTTGGAACTTGTTTTCCAAGAACGTATAGTATATCTTTAATTGAAGGTATAGAGCTCAAAGGTCTAAGGTGCATGATTAGGTGCACAAGAGTCTCTACCTTGAAATTAATACCTCCAACTCTGATGGTTCTGTACTTACCTTTTGTTATTCTACCAACTACCTGAGAAGTTTCATCTGTGGTGAAGCGACCACAATGACTTCTTGATGCTTTTGAGATATGGTGGGAAACATAGATTCCTCTCTATTGAGCTGTATAACATGCCTCATCTATGTTCCTCACTTCTACTTCTATCTGATCTTCTACCAAATCACTTGTAATCCCTTCTAGATACATTTTCTTCTTCCCCTTGTCTTTATTATGTACAATGTAAGGTCTTGGTTGAATGTCAAGTACAATCTTAATCATTGTTCTTTTTATGATTGGGTAAATAGTGTACTTCTGCTTGGTCATTTGTGTTGGATATGGTTTTGACCTCTCATCTCGCAGAACAATATATAACCTTTTCTTTCCATAATTCAACAGATGTATTGAACGACTATTTACCAAGATTGGTTCGAATTGTACCTTGACCAACCTTTTCAAGGGTTCTCTTATGATTATTGAGCTTCTACTCCTGACAGGTTCAACTTCTTCACTCATCTTCAGTTTCAAATCCTCTTTTCTCATAGGTTGAGAAGGATTAACCTGTGTTGTACTGTGTTCAACTGACTTTTTCATTTGTTGAACATCAGTTGGAGTACTCTTCTTTTGACTAGTTTTCTGCTTCTTATTTTCTTCTACCAGCCTAGGAGGGGTTTTCTTTATTGAGGTTGAGGTTTCTTTTTCTCAAATTCCAACTTCCTCTTTCTTTCTGTTTCTTTAGTCAATTTTGCTGGCTCCTCTTACAAAATTGAGACTAAAGATCTAGTTACCTGCGGTGCTTTCTTTCCAAAATCTCTACCAAAAGTCAGAACTTTCCCTTTCTTCTGCTTTTATTGTCGCAAGGTTAATAGGTTTGGATTTTTCTGAATGAAGTGTCTCCCATTTCTCTTCAAAGACACTTGTTTCTCAAACTGTTGCACATGGCTTTCTTCTCTATGAGAAATCGTCTTAACTTTCATTAATTCATCTGACGGTTTCTCCTTTTCTTCTGTAGACATTCTTCCAGTGGATTGAGATTTTGATTTCCTTGAGGGAGTTACCTTTTCACTCAAACTACGTTTGACAACACGCTCCCTCTCAATCCTTGCTTTCTTCATGGAATCTGTATCCTCTTTTTCCTGATTCTTCAAGCCCATTTTACTGATAGTTGTCGCGTTAATGACGCTTTTGATATTCATCTTCGTTCTGTTTCCTCTTTCAAGGAAAATTCCAGAATCTCTAAAGATTCTTGTTAGTATCATACCATGCGGTAGGGCATTCAAATCTCTTTTGGACTTCACTGTGAAATTGAGGATTAAGTGTGGAAGATCTATAGGCTGGTGGTTAAGTAAATGAAACAGGCATTGCTCATTTATCGTCGTTACCAAATTCTTCGATCCTGTTCTTGGTAGAGCACAATGGAAGAGTAGTGCATGTAGAACCCTAGCCTTCGGCACAAGAGTTGAGGCCTTCTTCTCCTTTCGGTCACTATATCCATAGAGTTGTCAATTGATCTGTGTCTTCTCTACGCTGGCTTGAGTCATCCATCTTGTTTTATGAGCAATCTTTGCTCCAACACACGGACACTCAGTAGCCTTTTCGATTGACTCCATTGTTACTATGACCGACAATCTATCCACTATTGATAATAAAGTATCTTCTACTACCTTTGCATTCTCATATACTTCATTCAGGTAAACTGTCTCATGGACCTGAAAGAAGTTCTTCCATCAAGCTGCATCAATCTCTGGTTTGATGTCCATCTGGTTGTTCTTTAAGGAATCGAAATCAACATGCTTTCCACAAGTCATTGTTTGCTCCATTTGTATCTATAGTCAACCAAAAACTAAACGCACAAATGTATTTCTCAAGGAGGTGATGTTAGTTTCTAAAGTTGAGAGTGTGAGCAAAGAGAGTTTGATATCAAAGACAGAGTAATGAAATGTTGTGTTATGAGTTCTTTCAAAATTCGATTTCAAGGTATCTCAAGAGTGTTCTAGAGTAGGTGATATTCTTAAGGCTTTGAGAAGATTTCCCTTTAAAACTTTCTCATGAAAGAAGTTACCGTCTGTAACTTATTGTTACTGTTACCTTGAAATCTTACGCCTTTTCATCTTCTTAACTAAGAAGATCATCTGGGTTATGACGTGTCAGATGATTGATCACTTAATACAACCATATTCAGGTTTTGTCTAATTTCTTTAAATTTCTTCACTCAATGGCTTAGTGAAAATATCTGTCTATTGATAATTCGTCTCAACAAACTGTAGACTGACGATCTTTCTCTGTACGTAGTCTTGTAGGAAATGATTTCTAACTTCGATATGCTTTACCCTCGAGTGTTGCATTGGATTCTTCGATAGGTTGATAGCACTTATGTTGTCATAGAAGATTGGGATTTGTTCTTCTCGTATTGAATAATCTTCTAACTGGTACTTAATCCACAACGTCTGTGAGTAACAACTTGCGGCTGACATATAGTCAGCTTCTGCAATGGATAGAGCAATTGAGCTTTGCTTCTTACTTGACTAGGAAACTAGGTTGTGGCTAGGAAGTGACATCCTCCACTCGTACTCTTTCTATCATTCCTGTCTCCAGCGTAATCAGCATCACAATAGCCAATTAACTTGAAATCTTCAACTTTCTCATACATTAAGCAAAGATCAATAGAACCTAATAGATACCTCAAAATTCTTTTGACAACAATATAGTGAGATTCTCTACGATCTACTTGAAATCTCGCTCACAAACAAACTCTAAACAAAATATCAGGTCTGCTTGCTGTAAGGTAAAGTAAAGAACCAATAATTCCTCTATAAAGGGTTTGATCCACCTTCTTACCAACTTCATCCTTAGATGAAAGGTTTGAAGGATGCATAGGAGTTGACATAGGTTTCACTTTTTCCATTCCATACTTAACCAACAATTCTTTGATATATTTTTGTTGATGAATAAAATTATTTTCTTCAATTTGCTTAACTTGTAACCCAAGAAAGAATTTTAATTCACCCATCATGCTCATCTCAAATTCATTCTTCATCATATTCTCAAAACTGATACATAGCTTTTTAGATGTTGCACCAAAGATAATATCATCAACATATATTTGTACTATGATGAAATCATTCTTAATGCATTTTCTAAATAATGTCTTATCTACATGTCCTCTACTAAAATCATTCCCAATTAAAAAAGAACTTAGATGATCATACCAAGCTCGAGGAGCTTGTTTCAATCCATACAAAACTTTATGAAGTCTATAGATATAGTCTGGTTTCTTAGGGTCTTTGAAACCAGGAGGTTTCTTTATATAAACCTCTTCATCCATAAAACTATTCAAAAATGCACTTTTAACATCCATTTAAAATAGCTTTATATCATGACAGATAGCATATGCAAGCAAGATCCTAATAGCTTCTAATCTGGCTATAAGAGCATAAGTTTCATTATAATTTGTTGATTACAGCCTTGAGCTATTAATCTAGTTTTGTTACATCTTACTCTACCTGACTTGTCTAGTTTATTCTTAAAAACCCATCTAGTTCCTATGATAGAATTTTTTGGAGGTCTAGAAACTAAGGACCAAACTTTATTCCTAGTAAATTGGTTCAACTCCTCTTGCATGGCTAAAATCAAGGCTTCATCTTGAAGAGCTTCATCAATTTTCTTAGGCTCTATTTCAGAAATGAAAGCTACATTTGCTTCTCTTCTGAATTTGGACCTAGTTCTCACACCTTTTGAAGTTTCTCCTATAATCAAATTTTCTGGATAAGAACTCTTATATCTCCAATATCTTTTCAGACCAATATTTTCAGGAATTTCTTCTGCTTTGTCTAAAGGAGTATCTAATGGTGCCACATCTTCACTATCAACCAAGGGTACTGATAGGGTTTCATTATTAGTATCATTCCTTCTATTTGGTTGAGAACTATCATCAAATTTGACATGAATAGATTCATCAACAATCTTAGAAGTAAGATTATAAACCCTATAAGCTTTTGAAGATAATGAATATCCTAGAAAAATTCCTGAATAAGTCTTAGAATCAAATTTATACAAAATTTCTTTTGTAATCAATATAGTACACTGGCAACCAAATGGATGGAAGTAAGAAATATTAGGCTTCCTTCCTTTCCATAACTCATATAGAGTTTTCTTTAAGAAGGGTCGCATAAGTATTCTATTTTGAATATAACAAGTTGTGTTCACAGCTTCTGCCCAGAAATACTTAGGAAGATTCATTTCACACAGCATAGTCCTTGCCATTTCCTGAATCGTCCTGTTCTTTTTTTCTACAACTCCATTTTATTGTGGAGTTCTAGGAGTAGAGAAATTATGGAAAATTCCATTCTCTTCACAAAATATTCTGAATTTTTCATTCTAAAATTCACCACCTTGATCACTTCTAATACTAGCAATAGAGATTCCTTTTTCATTTTGTACCCTTTTGGAAAGCACTTTAAAACATTTAAAAGACTCATCCTTATGTGACAAGAATAATATCCAACAAAATCTAGTGAAGTCATCAATAACTACGAGACCACTTCTTTCCGCCAAGACTCAATGTCTTAGTTAGACCAAATAAATCTATATGTAACATTTCTAGAGGCCTAGACGAGGTTACAATATTTTTGGAAGAAAAAGATGTTTTAACCTGTTTTCCTTTAAGACAATTTTCACAAAAGAAATCCTTGTTAAAACTTATTTTTAGTAAGCCTCTTACCAAATCATGTTTAATCAACTTAGAAAATTTTTTAAAACTAACATGACCTAACTTTTTATTCCAAATCAGTTTTTCTTCATCTGTTGATATAAAACAAGAAATATTTTGACTTTGCAAATCTTCTAAATTAATCTTACAAAGATTGTTTTGTCTTTTGGTAGAGAAAAAAATGGAGTTGTCCTTGTTTTTAACTACACAAGAATTTTGATTAAAGGATACTTCAAAACCAGAGTCACATAATTGACTAACACTAATCAAATTATGTTTTAAACCATCAACTAGTATAACATTATCAATAAATGCAAAAGAATCTTTACCGATTCTAATTATTTTGCTCTGCTGGTTGTCTCCAAAAGTTACCGATCCTCCCTTCTTATTTTGAAGATCTAGGAACATAGACCTTCTTTCTGTCATATGTCGCGAGCATCCACTGTCCAAATACCATTGGTGCTGGTTGCTTTTTCCAAGGAAGGATATCTACAGTAGATATTATATTTTTCTTAGGTACCCAAATTTTCTTAGGTCCTTTGGAGTTAGTCTTATAATAATTCATGGAATGATAATAAGATGATTGGTGATTTGTCTTTCTATAAGGAACAAAGTTCTTTTTATACTGAGTATTGTTTTTAACAAACCCTAAACCACTATTATCATTAGGGTGTCTATATCTTCCTAGCATGTCATTTATCTTTTTCGTACTCTCAGTGAATGTTGATAGATCGGCTGAAAGAATATATTTATAGTTACCTTCTTCTTCCTATCATCTACTTGTTTCTTCAGGCAAACGTTTTCTCTCTCTAACTCTTGCGTGTTTTTCAAGTTTTTTACAAACTTTTTTTTAACAACCTATACTGCCTTAGTATAGCATGAGAATATTCTAACAGTTCTGAATATGCATCTTGTAATTTATTAAAATTAGAGGTTACCTCCTTGTCACTTTCTTTTTCGGCTACCAAGCATATATTTGCTTGAACTGATGCTATTCGAATGAATTTAAATCTTCCCACGTTGCCATCATGCTCTTCTTATTTGCTTTACTTTTTTTTGGTTTTCTTCTCAGTAACGGACATTCAGATTTGTAGTGTCCAGGTTTGTTGCACTCGTAGCAAATGACAGATGTCTTCTCGTTCTTGCCTTCATCTTTGCTATTTTTCTTAAAAGAAAAATATTTGTTTCCTTTAGCTTTCTTCTTCCACATCTGTCTGATCTTTCTCAAAATGAAAGATAATTCATCATCATCTTCGCTTGAATCTTGTTCAGATTCATTGGTGTCGTCATTCTTGATTTCTTCAATCTTTAATGCCTTTGATGATGAACTTCTCTTTTTTTTAGTCTTGTGATTTTTTTTTCCAGCCTTTAATGCTATAGATTTGTCCCGTCTGGGTTTATCTTCTGCAACAAGCTCCACTTCATGTATCTTCAATGAACTAAGTAATTCATCAAGCTTCAATATGCTCAAGTCTTTGGCTTCTTGTACGGCAGTGACTTTAGGTCTCCATCTTTTTGGCAGACTTCTGAGAATCTTCTGGACATGATCTTGATTATCATAGATTCTCCCATTAGCTTTAAGTCCATTGATGATAGTTTGAAATCGTCCAAACATCTGATCGATACACTCATCTTCCTTCATTTTAAATAGCTCATACTGGTGTACAAGAATGCTTATCTTAGACTCTTTCACCTGGTTGGTGCCTTCATGTGCTATGGATAGAGTATCCCATATCTCCTTCGCAGTGTCGCATCCATGAACCTTATCGTATTCACTTCTACTCAAGGCACAACTCAAAAAGAACTTAGCCTTTGAGTTTAGTTGGAATCTTGCTTTTTGATCAGCTAACCATCTGGTACGTGGAATGGCATTCCCTTCATCATCCATTGGTATATATAGTCCATTCTTGATGATGTCCCAAAGGTCAACGCGTGTGGATTCAATGAAGAGCTGCATCCTGTCCTTCTAATAATGATAATCTTCACCATTGAATGCAGGAGGTCTTATGACGGAGGCGCCTTCAGCTATAAAAACATGTGATTCTGCCATAAATCTTTATCCTGACTTTATAACGGTGGTTCTTAGAAACCGAACTCTGATACCAACTGAAGTAAATCACTTGTTAGTATAGTCTTTACGAACAATATACAAAATGCACAAGAAGGGGGGGTTAAATTGTGTATACTTTTTCGTGAATACAATCCCCTTTTATATTTCTTTGAAAACTAACTATTTCAAAGCTATTAAGTGAATATCACAACTGTTATATAAGAATAACTTCTTAGTTAAATCGCAAATAACTTCTATATACTTGTATATGAACAATAGAAATTAAAGTAGAGAGTTTAGGAAGTTGGACATAGCGATTTTATCCTAGTTCACCCCAAACCGTGGGCTACGTCCAGTCCTTAGAATCCTTCTGAGATTTCACTATTCTTCACGAAATGTACAAGTATTCTTTCTCTATAGAGCCTCTTCAAGTCTCTTACTCCAAGTATTATTTTCACTCTCTTAGGCTCTTTAGGCTCTCAACTTTTCTTTCTCTAACTAGAAAGATGTTGAGCTTTTTATGACAGTAAAGATAGCTCTCGTATTTTGTACAATGAATACAGAGTTTTGTTAAAGTTCAAAAAAATAAGTTCACTAACTCAAATCACTAAATTTTTTATTCTTTGACTTCTATTTATATTTATAGCCTTCGTCTTCAACTGCTTCTTGATTCTTGTTTCTTGTTTCTTGTAGAAATCGTTATTTAATTGAGTTCTGTAAGTAACTCTAGCTGATTAACTGTCCGACGTACTATCGTGTCTTCGTCTTCGTATCGTTTGTGTTTTGTATCTTCTTACTTTTCTTCCTTCTTACTTTTGCTTCCTTCTAAGTTTTTCTTCCTTCTATGTTTCTTCCTTCTGACTTTTGCTTCCTTTTTAGTTTTGCTTCCTTCTTAGTTTTTCTTCCTTCTGTGTTTTGCTTCCTTCTTAGTTTTTCTTCCTTCTGTGTTTCTTCCTTCTTAGATTTGCTTCCTTCTTAGTTTTGCTTCCTTCTTAGTTTTGCTTCCTTCTTTGTTTTGTTTCCTTCTTAGTTTTGCTTCCTTCTTTGTTTTGCTTCCTTCTGTGTTTCCTTCACACTTAACACACATATTATTTCTAATATTATTATTATTTGATTATCACCAAAATTATTAGATGTGAAGTCATTTTGACTTAACACTTACATGCATGTATTGACACATAACCCAAGCTTAGGCTTCGTAGAAATTGATTTGCTTCATAATAGGACTTCGGCAAAGATTTACAATTAGGTAATACATCCTTCAGTAGAGCAAGAAACATGTCAAATGACTTGTTGCTCCACTTGTTGTATACTTATAAATGAAGCAACTTTATTAAAAATGACAACTTAGAAAAGTTCGTACATCCCGAGTGCAACTCTTCAGCTGTTTTACTCAACAATTCATGAAAGCCACCCATATTAGAATCTTAAACGCCTATAGGAGGACTCCTTCCGTCCTG
Source organism: Erythroxylum guanchezii (assembly GCA_025629825.1). Classification (NCBI taxonomy): domain Eukaryota; kingdom Viridiplantae; phylum Streptophyta; class Magnoliopsida; order Malpighiales; family Erythroxylaceae; genus Erythroxylum; species Erythroxylum guanchezii. The sequence continues at coordinate 16,601,246 of JAOTAX010000198.1, read as the reverse complement.
ATTAATTGGATGATCATTTAAGAAAGTACCCACATCATTAAGCAAATCTTGCATCCCATGATGCTCCTCATCACTATCACCTTCATTAATATCATTTCCCGTCCCACCTATGTCTATATTTGCAGCGTCAAGCCGTTCTTCCCTAGAGATAAATCTATATTCTGGCACTTCACCATGTAAAACCCAACGGGTGTATGATTGGTCCATGCTGATTTGCATTAAATGTTGAAAAACATTCTTCTGAGACCTCATATAACAATTCATGCAACCTGCACAAGGGCATGAAATGTCACACTCTTTGCCCTTTTTTCTAGCCACAAAATTCATAAACATCCTCCCTCCATCATTGTATTAACAGGAAACCCTTACACTGTTCATCCAACTTTTATCCATAGAGTAAGAAATACCTATTAATTTAATATAAGAATGAGAACATTATGTTATGTTAGTAAGCGAAGGATGAGGAAAGGTTTTCCTATTAACTTTTTGATAATAGACATAAAATATGACATTATAGCTCCCATCATATTGAGGAGACCGTTTATGGCTACTAATGGGGTACTAATTGATGTGCGTAAAAGTAGCTTTAAATTTATGATTGGCAACGGGCTACTAATTGATGTCCGCAAAATATTAGGTTAGGTTCCAGGAAGTCTAACTACCTATGAGAGTCATAGATAAAGAAAGGGGTAAACCATTGTTTAACAACTTAGAGATTTTAAAAGAAGGAAGATTTTGATAAATACATAATTGAAGCTAAGACATCCGTACAAATATTAGCTCTGCTCTACACATACTAATTGTTGGATCGTGTACGGTCCGAGTATTCACAATACGCTGCGGAAAAAGACCATACAAGAACATGACGTATAATATAAAAACCCAAGGATTTACGAAAATACTTTATTGTCGTGAATGGGTTGCTTCTTTTCGGATTCCAAGACACCGCAAAATGCGAATGCCCTCTACCGGTATCCACATGAGTATGCACAATCCAAGCTGCGGCTATGGTGTGCTAGCATGTCCCGAAACTCTATCCGAGCGCAGCACGATCTTCCTCTCGAATGGTGGCTAGGGTTTCGTGAAAACCTATTGTCTTCTTCTTAATGAGACCTAAGCATCTCTATTTATAGAGAAACCCTAATCCCATTAAAAGCCCAATAAGTTTCGACCCATTATATCTCATATAATAAAAGCCCGACAACTTAATGCAATCTAGCCCAATAAATATATCCACATATATTTATTCAATGCCTAATAGATTAGGCCCAAGAGAATAAGCCCAGAT